>SJYT01049131.1:51604-63264 GCA_006410635.1 Cephalophus harveyi
TTTGTAAAATGGAGAGATAGATGATTACTATACAATTACCAAACTTAAAATAATTTTTAAAATCAGTTAAACTGACAGTGAAATCATTAAATTTTTCAAATTTCCATTTTATTGTTTAAAGGTAGTTTCTAACATGAAGGGAAATACTCAAAATAAAAATAAAGATATGAGAAATGATGGAAAGCCATCAACCTGAACATTAGACCAATATTATAACAATGGAAGTTAAGGGGCAATGGGTTCCTTTTCATAATTGTATTATTCCATGTACTATATAAGCAAAAAGTTTTTGAAGTAGGTAATCAAAACCTTTGGGGTCAGTAAATTTGATGCATAAGTCATTTCAGACTAAAGTTTCATGCTTTGATTATGACAAATTCAATACAACATGAAATTGATATATCACTGTATATTTTTTAATGTAACTTTATGCCTATTGTTTCAGATGCCTGTAATTTAAAAGGCTTATCATTTAGTCATGTTCCTAGCACCAATGTAAAAGATATTAACATGCTCTAACTAAAGCTTAGCCTTACTAAATCAAACCATCATGTTCTCCCTCCTACACTGTTACTGGGAATGCAACTTGGTACAACCACTATGTAGAAACAGTATGAAGGATCCTTAACAAAATAAACTAGTAGAACTAGCACATGATCTAGAAATCTCACTGCTGGGAAGATATCTGGAGAAAACCATAACCTGAAAGGAAACGTACACTCCAGTGTTCATTGCAGCACTGTTTACAATAGCCAAGACACGGAAGCAACCTAAATGTCCATCAGCAGAGGAATGAACAAAGAAGATGTGGTACATAGACACAATGGAGCATTACTCAGCCAGCAAAAAGGAATGAAGTGCCATTTGCAGCAACATGGATGGACCTAGAAATCATTTTCTTAACTGAAGACAAAGACATTTATCATATGATATCATTCATACGTGGAATATAATTAATAAAAAAGAAAAAAAAAACATTTACAGAAACAGACTTCCAGATATCAAAAACAAAATTATGGTTACCAAAGGGGAATTGTGGTTGGGGGAGGGATAAATCAGTAGTTTGGCATGAACACATATATACTATAATATATAAGATAAATAACCAACAAGGACGCACTGTACAGCAGAGGGAACTCTGCTTAATATTCTGTAATAACCTATATGAGAAAAGACACTAATAAAGAACAGATACATGTATGTATGTATAACTGAATTACTTGGCTGTAAAAATGAAACTAACACAATATTATAAATCCACTAATTATGTATTGGCATATCAACTGCTATCTCCAGGGAAAAGGCGCTATAAGAAATCTCACTAATATGACTTTCTCTACTAACTATACTGATTACACTCATACCTGGAAAGCTGTAAGAGTGCACTACTCAAACCAATAAGAATTCAGAGCAGACTCCTAATTTTACTGGTTAGGTGACTGATTGGCAGAGAGGTCAAATGATTTTCTAAAGGCCCCACAACTTAGTGGCAAAGCAAAGACTCTGTCTCCTGATTTCTAGTACTGTGTTATCTTTCCATTATTTCTTAGTTTCCCTCAATTAAAAAGAGATCCATCCTGAGAAGCAATGTTCATTAACTGCTTTCCTGTTAGGTATCACACTCTGCATAATTTTATCATCAAAGACTGAGAGCTCAAAAGTTGAGAAATTCTGCAGTAATACTGATGGAAATCTTTCCAGAAGAAATGTCCAAGAACAGCACAATTAGTATATTCTATACATGAGACTCATGTCAATTGGCAAGCATCCATCAGATCAAAAAATTCTTTGCTGATACACGTGTGTATGATATACACATACATAATTATGCATAATCCCATACAGTTAAAAAAAAGATTTCAGACTACTTATGTAGATACTCTTACTGCATTGGTTATTAGTTAAAAATAGCTATATTTCACATCTTGCAAGATTTAGGTCACTGTTATACTTATTTATTTTTATTAAATATTTTGAGATCATTAGAACACCATCTAAAGGGATTTTTAAATTAATGAAAGTCAATGGTATTTTACCTATAGGAATATGGCATAAATCATACATAAGAATTCATTCTTCATTCTAGTTTAAAGAAAAAAATGACTATAACTGCATAACCTGAGAAAAGACAAAAAAAAAAAATCAAACCATAGTTTTGAATTGTCCTTTATAATGGAAGATAAACTCTCTGTAAGGAAATGGTATCCAATTCATAAAATTTAAATTTTCCGACTACTAAAAAAAAAAATGTATTATCTGATTTGGGAACAAGACTTGATGTCTGCATGATTGCAGAAAATCTGTCATTAAATATTTTGAGAAGCAAAGTATATTTTAAATAATATTTAAATGAAGCTCATGATGATTTGCATTATAAAGACCCTTTTGAAAACTGAGTAAGCACCCACGATTTTGCCTGTTTCATACACTCTGTTAGGAAAGCTCTCATCTTTTGTAACAAAAGCAGAAATAAATACTACTTGCCTTATTGTTCATAAATGCTTTGAGGCACTGAATAAGTTTATACTGATTCTTCTTGTCAATATTTTCTTGCCTGAATAAAAGAAAAAAAAGTTATATTGTGCTGAAAAATCTCCCCTGTGGTGAATTTTTTTTCATGTTTATTCTTACTGTTTCTTGTCCAGAAGCTTTTCCAGCACATCCAACAAGAGTCCAAGACCTTCATGGCCAAAGTTGTTAACCCAGCTATGAAAGAAACAAACAAAGTATAAATAAGTTTATATAATTAAAACATTAAATACCTCAAATTAAATTTTTGATTTTCAAATCTGCTAGTCCAGTCTTCATACTATTTGTCAATCTTTTTTTCTACTCCAATTATTTTGAGTACTGACCCTATGAGAATGACTGAAGAGATCTTTTATCGCAATCCTACACTTTTCTTCACATTTTAGATTGCCCATTCCACAGCACTACCTTGGTTGTTTCACCAGCATTAAACACTTAAGCCTGAATTTATACCCCAAATTTATTTTCCGCTTTGTCTCCGTTTCCCTGTATCAACTCCCCTTCCACTCTTCCATATTCTGTTAATAACACCGCTATCCTTTGAATCCTTCAGACTTGGAATACTGGCATAATTTCCTGATTCCCCAACTTTTTCATCTTTGCGTTTATTCTGATCATTCATTCAAAAAATATTTATTTGGGTTCCCACTAACTACCAGGCATGTTGTATGTGACAGAGATAACTGGCAACAAACTAAGCCCCTATGTTCATGTAGCTTATCAGAAAAAAGAAGACAAAGACTAAATAAACAACTCTTCAATAAACCATCGCTGTTTCGGTACTGTGAACAGAAAAAACCTTGGGAAACAGAATGAACGACCCAGTATTATTAGTTGTTGTTTTTTGTTTTTTTTTTTTTTTTCTGTGTAGTCAGGGGAAGATTCTTTGATAAGGTGATATTTCAGCAGAGCTTTGAAAAAAGTAAAGAACTTTCCCAGTAGAGGAAATAAGAGCAGTCTTCCATCAAAAATCTCCTCTGGACTACCTAACAAACTGCAACTCCTGATTCTGATCAAACCTCAACCTGAGACCACATGTTCCAATAAACTCAGACATATTCTGTTTCCTGCACTCTTCCCTGCTTGCCCTCAGTTTTCAATCTTTCTTTCCAGAAGGTCACTCCAACTCCATCTCTCCAAGGCTCACACTGACTGGCAACTCCTCCATTCAGGTTTTTCCCTGTAAGTTCTACATCCAAATGTGTTATTTCCCCTTGAATGCCCGTGCTTCTGTATCTCTTACAGAACAACATTATGACTGCATCGCAAGTGTCTTACCCACCTTTCCGGATTAAAAATTCTCTGAAGATTGTTACATGATCTTAATCATCTTTGAGTCTCCCATAATGCTTAGCAGAGTAGATTACATGTAGTCAACACTAAATATTTGCTAATTAAACTTTAACTAAATTTACTGACTTGTGTGGTTAAAAGAATGAGCAGAATCATATCGCCCATGAAATTCTCAAATGTAAATTAATATACAGCAGGACACCTGTGAAGCATTAATATATATATATATTTAAACCATGACGATAGTTCAATGCCACAGTCTTTAAATCACGTTTCACATTTAACTAAGGCAAAGCTTATCAACAGAGGTGAGACCTAAATTTCTAAGAGACTATCAATAAGAAACAACAGATAACTGAAAAAAACTATTTTAAAAATAGTTCAAATATTCAGAACAAATCACATTCACAATATATATGGAAACTCATTTTAACAAATTCTGCTTTAATTTCCACAGTGGAAATGAGAAAAAATCAAAATGGCATTGTAATGATAATTGGCGGCAAGCTACAATTCAATTGAGGCATGTAATCAACCAGTATAATGAGCTATTTTCTCAGACTCTAGATAATCAGTAAGGTGGTGGTAGAAGGAGAAAAGGACACCAGTTCTCTAAGCATAAAATAATGATAATCTATCACAGACAGTAATCAGGAGATATCATTTCAGCAAATACCCTAACGCAATCTTAAAACAATCAGACTTCTGATTAAATTTAATTTTCTCAGACTCTAGATAATCAGTAAGGTGGTGGTAGAAGGAGAAAAGGACACCAGTTCTCTAAGCATAAAATAATGATAATCTATCACAGACAGTAATCAGGAGATATCATTTCAGCAAATACCCTAACGCAATCTTAAAACAATCAGACTTCTGATTAAATTTATATACACAGCCCTCAGTATCTGCTTTGGCATTTGGGAAGAAAAAACAATCTATGATTTCCTTAAACTTAACATTTATAACTTGTTTTAAGACTCTAAATTTTACTCATTTCTTTTTCTACCTAGTGCTATTAAAATTATTAGGATCATTTCTTTCTGGGTCTAGAGAAGCCTTTGATTTAAGACCATGATTTCTATCTGTTCACATGAAACCAGACACTCACATATCCCAGAATGTTTCAAATTGTGCAGTTGATGGTACTTTGGTTTCATTCAGTGAAAACTATTATCAATCTGAAAGGAAAAAAAATTTGCACACAACCATGAAACTTCAGTGTGAAGAGGTCAGGCCTATTACAAAGTAGGCAGAGAAAAATCTTAACTGAGAATACCTAAGGCTAATGGTGATGGAAATCCAGTTGACCTATTTCAAAACCTAAAAGATGATGCTGTGAAAGTACTGCATGCAATATGTCAGAAAATATGAAAAACTCAGCAGTGGCCACAGGACTGGAAAAGGTCAGTTTTCATTCCAATCCCAAAGAAAGGCAATGCCAAAGAATGCTCCAACTACCACACAATTGCACTCATCTCAAATGCTACCAAAAGAAATGCTCAAAATTCTCCAAGCCAGGTTTCAACAGTACGTGAACCGTGAACTTCCAGATGTTCAAGCTGGATTTAGAAAAGGCAGAGGAACCAGAGATCAAATTGCCAACATGCGCTGGATCATGGAAAAAGCAAGAGAGTTCCAGAAAAACATCTATTTCTGCTTTATTGACTATGCCAAAGCCTTTGACTGTGTGGATCACAAAAAACTGTGGAAAATTCTGAAAGAGATGGGAATACCAGACCACCTGACCTGCCTCTTGAGAAATCTGTATGCAGGTCAGGAAGCAACAATTAGAATTGGGCATGGAACAACAGACTGGTTCCAAATAGGAAAAGGAGTACGTCAAGGCTGTATATCGTCACCCTGCTTATTTAACTTCTATGCAGAGTACATCATGAGAAACGCTGGACTGGAAGAAGCACAAGCTGGAATCAAGATTGCCGGGAGAAATATCAATAACCTCAGATATCCAGATGACACCACCCTTATGGCAGAAAGTGAAAAACTAAGCAAGCTCTTGATGAAAGTGAAAGAGGAGAGTGAAAAAGTTCACTCTCCGTTTTCTGAATGTTGGCTTAAAGCTCAACATTCAGAAAACGGAGATCATGGCATCTGGTCCCGTCACTTCATGGGAAATAGATGGGGAAACAGTGGAAACAGTGTCAGACTTTATTTTTTTGGGCTCCAAAATCACTGCAGATGGTGACTGAAGCCATGAAATTAAAAGACACTTACTCCTTGGAAGAAAAGTTATGACCAACCTACACAGCATATTAAAAAGCAGACATATTACTTTAGCAAGAAAGGGCCATCTAGTCAAAGCTATGGATTTTCCAGTAGTCATGTATGGATGTGAGAGTTGGACTATAAAGAAAGCTAAGCACTAAAGAACAGATGCTTTTGAACTGTGGTGTTGGAGAAGACTGTCAATTCATCATTGACAAAACACGGTCATGTAGCTTCTAACACAAACAAGACATAGAACATGTCCACCCCACCAAAATATTTTCTCATTTCCCTTTACGATCAGTCACTTTTCTTTACTCCCAGCCATGTGGCAACCACGTATCTGGTTTGTGTCCCTTTGCTTGCTCCAAAATGTAATTAGAAATGTAATCTGCCTCCTTGGACTGCAAGGAGATCCAACCTGTCAATCCTACAGGAAATCAGTTCTGAACATTCGTTGGAAGGACTGATGCTAAAGCTGTAACTCCAATACTTTGGCCACCTCATGCGAAGAGGTGACTCATTGGAAAAGACCTAGATGCTGAGGCAGATTGAAGGTGGGAAGAGAAGGGGACAACAGAGAATGAGATGGTTGGATGGCATCACTGACACGATGGACTTAAGTTTGAGTAGGCTCTGGCAGTTGGTGATGGACAAGGAGGCCTGACGTCCTGCAGTCCATAGGGTCACAAAGAGTCGGACACAACTGAGTGCCTGAACTGAACTGAACTGATTGAACTGAGCGACTGGAAGCCAATGATTAGAGGAGGCATGGTAGGAGCCCTTAGAGCTTTTACAGAGAATAGGTGTCCAGAAGGAGACTGTAGCTAGGGGGATAAAATAACTATGCTATAGTAGGATGACATTCAAGAGGTGGAAGAGGCAGAGAGTGCAGCTACACATACAGAGGTTTTGCTTCGTCTCTTGCCAGCACCAAATGCTTTCTCTTTAAAGCGGCAAATACTTTGTGGCCTCTGCCCGAACACTAACTGTCTCTGTTTCTCTCACACTTAAATATGTAAGTTTTATCCAATATAAATGTGGCACTGAAATGGTGAAGTGGTTTAAAAACCAAATGTTGGCTACTCTATGTTGGCATGGCTTCCCAGGTGGCGCTAGTGGTAAAGAACTTGCCTGTCAATGCAGAATTTTTAAAAGATGAGGGTTCACTCTCTGGGTCAGGAGATCCCCTGGAGGAGAGCATGGCACCCCACTCCAGTATTCTTGCCTGGAGAATCCCATGGACAGAGGAGCCTGGCGGGCTACAGTCCAGAGGGCAGCAAAGAGTCGGACACGCCTGAAGTTATCTAGCATGCAACTACACAGGCAGGGATTTTGATGCTGCAACAACAGAGTTAAGTATAAATCCATGGTTCCCAAAGTGTGTGCCCCAAACCAGGAGCATCAACAGCATCTGGGAATTTGTTAGAAATACAAATTCTTGGATCCCACTCCAGACCTACTAACTCAGCAATTCTACAGGTGGAGCCAAAAATCTCTCTTTTAACTACTCCAGGTGATTCTGATGTTTGCTCAAGTTTGAGAACGTCTGACATAAAACAGTGTTTGCTGAGAAGACGATGAAGACTTTCATAATCAGGATTCACGCTCAAAATTTAAGACTGCTCTAAATACCCACCATACTGTATACCTGCATAGCCACAGGACAGAGGCAAGACAACTAGTAAAAGCAAGTACATTTGGTCTGGGTATAAATATATATATGCCTTTGCTTTTGCTGTTTGGCCAACAGGCATGTGGGACCTAAGTTTCATAAGCAGGGATTGAACCCACTGAATCGCCAGGGAATTCCCAGATATATCTGGAACATTTCACACAGTAGGCAAATTCCAGCTCTGAGTTATTCAGTACTAACTGAAATATCTGTAAGTATGAAAACACAGTTAATGACTCTATTTAAAATCTGACTCAGATTGCAGATAAAGACATCAATTTTCTGTAGTATCTCAGCCTTGATATCAGACATTGCAATTTATCATGGACCCCAAATTTATAAGAGATACAGAAAGAACAGAAAATAATGAAGAACCAAACAGAAGAAAAAATGGGGGAAGGAAGATGATCTCGCATACTATCCATAATCACTCTGTAACACAAGGTTTTTTACCTTTTGATTGGAATATGACTTACATACAGTGAAATTCATCATTGACAAAACACGGTCATGCAGCTTCTAACACAAACAAGACATAGAACATGTCCACTCCACCGAAATATTTTCTCATTTCCCTTTACGATCAGTCACTTTTCTTCACTCCCAGCCATGTGGCAACCATGTATCTGGTTTGTGTCCCTTTGCTTGCTCCAAAATGTAATTAGAAATGTAATCATACTGTATACAAGTTTTAGTGTCTGGTTTCCTTCACTTAGCATAAACATGATATTCAACTATGTTGTTGCATGTACTAGTAGTCCATCATTTTTGTTGTATGGGTATAACACAATCTTTTTTTCCATTCATTAACTGATGAATATCTGGGCTGTTCCCAGGTTTTCATGATTATGAACAAAGCTGCTATAAACATTCACATGTAAGTGCTTATGCAAGCATAAGGTTTCCTGCCTCCTGAGAAATCTGTATGGAGGTCATTATGCCTGTGACTGCGGGGATCACAATAAACTGTGGAAAATTCTGAAAGAGATGGGAATACCAGACCACCTGACCTGCCTCTTGAGAAATCTGTATGCAGGTCAGGGAGCAACAGTTAGAACTGGACATGGAACAACAGACTGGTTCCAAATAGGAAAAGGAGTATATCAAGGCTGTATATTGTCACCCTGCTTATTTAATTTACATGAAGAGTTCATCATGAGAAACACTGGGTTGGATGAAGCACAAGCTGGAATCAAGATTGCTGGGAGAAATATCAATAACCTCAGATATGCAGATGACACCACCCTTATGGCAGAAAGTGAAGAAGAACTAAAGACCCGCTTCATGAAAGTGAAAGAGCAGAGTGAAAAAGCTGGCTTAAAGCTCAACACTCAGAAAACAAATATCACGGCATCTGGTCCCATCACTTCATGGCAAATAGATGGAGACACAGTGGAAACAGTGTCAGACTTTATTTTGGGGGGCTCCAAAATCACTGCAAGTGGTGATTGCAGCCATGAAATGAAAAGACGCTTACTCCTTAGAAGAAAAGCTATGATCAACCCAGACAGCATATTAAAAAGCAGAGACATTACTTTGCCAAGAAAGGTTTGCCTAGTCAAAGCTATGGTTTTTCCAGTAGTCATGTATGGATGTGAGAGTTGGAGTATAAAGAAAGCTGAGTGCTGAAGAACTGATGCTTTTGAACTGAGGTGCTCGAGAAGACTCTTGAGAGTCGACTGCAAGGAGATAAAACCAATCAATTCTAAAGGAAATCAGTCCTGAATATTCATTGGAAGGACTGATGCTAAAGCTGAAACCCCAATATTTTAGCCACCTAATGCGAAGAACTGACTCACTGGAAAAGACCCTGATGCTGGGAAAGATTGAAAGCAGGAGAAGGGGACAACAGAGGATGAGATGGTTAGATGGCATCACCAACTCGATGAACATGAGTTTGAGCAAGCTCCAGGAATTGGTGGTGGACAGCAAAGCCTAGCATGCAGTCCATGGCCACCTCACACACAAAGAGTTGGCCACTAGTGAGTGGCTGAACTGAACTCGGTTGTTTCCAGGTTTTGATGATTATCAACAGTGCTGCTATAAACACTCATATGTAAGTCTTTATGTAAGCATGCATTTTTATTTCTCTTTGGGAAAATAACTAGGGGAGGAATTGTTAGGTTTTAAGGTAAGCTTTTTGTTTTTTCTTTTAATTTATTTATTTTTAACTAAAAGATAATTGGTTTACAATATTGTGTTGGTAATCTTTTAAAACTGCTTTCCAAAGTGGCTAGACCATTGAGCATTCCTTCAGCAAAGCATGCACGTGCATGAGTGCACGGTTAAGTCGCTTAAGTCATGTCTGACCCTTTGCTACCCCATGGACTCAAGCCCACCAGGCTCCTCTGTCCATGGGATTCTCCAGGCAAGAAGATTGGAGTGGGTTGTTATGACCTCCTCCAGGGCATCTTCCTGACCCAGGGATCAAACCCATGTCTCTCATTGTCTCCTGCATTGGCAGGCAGGTTCTTTACCACTAGCACCAAAAGTATGATAGTTGTAACTGCTTAAAATCCTTCAAACACTTCATATTGTCAACCGTTTTCACTTTAATCCTGAAAATGTTTTCACATAAAGAAACTGAGACTAAAATTATTTAAGTAACTTACAAACATCATTCCACAAGTTAAATATCAGTTTAAGTACTCACACCTACACACCAAGGTCTAATTCCAAAGCCCATATTTATTTCAATCACACCATTAGAAATTCCTAATAGAACCAGTACATGGGTTTCTATAACACCTGGCTAATGGCTCCAGCAAGAACTCAGAGAAGAATTTGTGGTTCTTCCAGAATTGCATTGAGCTTAAACCTACGTATCTATGTCTAGACAAAGAATTATATATTTTCTACTATTTAATAGCTTATTTCATTCATTTAGGTATAATAGGTAGTTTTCAACTCACATTTTTCTTGTCTTTCAAAGTCCTAAGCTTCTTATCTATGAAATACTACCGAAGAAAAATATTTGGAAACTCCATCTAAAACTTGCAATCAAGATTTAGGCAGCAGCTTATTGGAAAAAACAGAGTGAGATGTAGTGAATGGCTTTTGGGTTTTTTGGTCGTTGTTAAGACGGGTTACAGCCCATAATCTCATTTCTTGGTATTGACACGTTGATGACTTGGGGACTTCTCTGTTGGTCCAGTGGTCAAAACTCCACACTCTCAGCACAGGGGTCTGGGTTCAATCCCTAGTCAGGGAGCTAGATCTCACATGCTGCAACTAACGATCCCACTTGCCACAACTAAGGCGTGATCCAAATAAATAAATAATTTTTAAAAAACGTATTGGTGATTTTATTTCATCAAGTTACCTAAGTTAGGGTTGTCTAGACATGCTACATGTCCACCATCATATTTGTAATCATCACTTAACAGCAGACCAGGTAGAACAAATGAACCACCCAAACAAACAAAAACAGAAAGATCACTGAGGACAGTTAATGTATGTGTGAGCAAGAGTCCAAGATAAGATCTGAACACTGAAAAAGAAGCCAGGAAGATTTTCCAGGGAGGAAGAGGACTGACCCACAATGAGACAATATTTTCTGACCTTAAATATAAAAGGTATGGCTATATACCCTGATATTGCTCAAGAAGTTACAAATTAGAGATCTTTTCCCACGTTTACTCAAAGGTCGGAAATGTAACTCTCCATTCATCAATGGGGTATCTCTGTGAGATCACAGAGTGACATGGTTAAATACATAAGCTTTATAAGAAGACAGATCTTCTAGCTGCGCTATTTTCGATCAGTTACTTAAAATCTCCAAGCTTGTTTCCTTGTCTACAAAATAGGGATGAGAATAGTACCTATACCTCATAAGGCCTTTGTTACTATTAAATGAAATCATGCACAGTGAAGCTTGTATTAAGATATTTCTAAAAATGTTAAAAATAAAAAACTTTAGCACTCCTTAAATCTACTTATC
>SJYT01049131.1:63394-88848 GCA_006410635.1 Cephalophus harveyi
CCAAAATACAGTAGAATTTTAGGCATATTCTTCTTAAAAATTATTAACACTTAACATTTCCTCATTTACTGAAAAGCATTTTAAGTATATGAAACATGCAGAAGACTCTAAAAAGATACTAGAGGGACTCCTGGCAGTCAAGTGGTTAAGACGGCACTTCCAGTGCGGGGAGCATGGGTTTGATCCCTGGTCAGGGAATAATAGCCTACATGACATGTGGTAGCCCAAATAAATAAGTAAAAATTAAAAATAGATACTAGACTTCTATAGGTTGACTTTTTAAAAAAGATTTCATAATTTGATATTTGGTACTCAAATCACATCACTTGCTTTCTTTAACTTGCTGTTATTCTACTTTCTGTAGAAAGTAGAATTTAGTTCTGTATTTAGTTCTGGCCAATTCACAGTGAAATAGACATAGAAGTCACAATGGTAGGGGAAGGGGAGATGTGGAGATAAAAGTATATTTATAGCCCATGCATAATTCTGGCAGAAAGATATCAAAACACATTAAGGTTCTAAAACAAAAATCTGCCCCAGGCTTTCAGAACTTCTGTAGTCATTATTTGTAAAGGGCCCACTTACACTCATTAGCATGCTCAAAATTAAAAAAAAAATCTTATCTGTAATGAAAGTATCAGAGGATTCATTGAACCCTACGGCCATGAGAAAGCAAGATTCTCCCCTCTCTGGCTCTTCAGGGCAAAAAAAAAGTGAAGAAAACTCTATAAATGTGCCTGTTTTATGAGGGAATGAGATTCTGTTCCTTCACAGTCTCCAAAAACTTTAACCTCTTTTATCCATAAGTTGGATATTTGGACCCTGAATTATTTAATTATAGTTCACGTAAATATAACTTAAAATCAGACAGTGGATGGATGAGTTCAGTATTCTATATGCAAAATAGACATATAGGAAGTACTGACTACATGCACATTTATGATTAGACTGTCTGGATTCACATCTTTCTTTCAAAAGGTTTAAAGCTCAAATTAGAAAGTGCTTTCCTGAATCAGCAGTGACTGAGCTGTAAAACTCAGCAGTGGCCACAGGACTGGAAAAGGTCAGTTTTGACTCAAACCCCAATGAAAGGCAATGCAAAGAATGCTCCAACTACCACACAGTTGCACTCATCTCACATGTTAATAAAGTAATGCTGAAAATTCTCCAAGCCAGGCTTCAACAGTATGTGAACTGTAAACTTCCAGATGTTCAAGCTGGATTTAGAAAATGCAGAGGAACCAGAGTTAAAATAGCCAACATCCATTGGATTATTGAAAAAGCAAGAGAGTTCTGGAAGGATATCTATTTGATTTATTGACTATACCAAAGCCTTTGACTGTCTGGATCACCACAAACTGTGGAAAATTCTGGAAGAGATGGGACTACCAGAACACCTGACCTGCCTCTTGAGAAACCTGTATGCAGGTCAGGAAGCAACAGTTAGAACTGGACATGGAGCAATAGACTGGTTCCAAATAGGAAAAGGAGTACGTGAAGGTTGTATATTGTCACCCTGCTTATTTAACTTATATGCGGAATACATCATGAGAAACGTGGGGCTGGAAGATGCACAAGCAGGAATCAAGATTGCCGGGAGAAATATCAATAACCTCAGATAAGCAGATGACATCACCCTTATGGCAGAAAGCAAAGAAGAACTAAAGAGCCTTTTGATGAAAGTGAAAGAGGAGTGTGAAAAAGCTGGCTTAAAGCTCAACATTCAGAAAAATAAGATCATGCCATGTGGTCCCATCACTTCATGGCAAATAGATGGAGACCCATCGGAAACAGTGTCAGACTTTATTTTGAGGGGCTCCAAAATCACCACAGATGGTGACTGCAACAATGAAAATAAAAGACGCTTACTTCTTGGAAGAAAAGTTATGACCAACCTAGACAGCATATTAAAAAGCAGAGACATTACTTTGCCAAGAAAGGTCCGTCTAGTCAAGGCTATGGTTTTTCCAATAGTCATGTATGGATGTGAGAGTTGGACTATAAAGAAAGTGGAGCACCAAAGAATTGATGTTTTTGAACTGTGGTGTTGGAGAAGACTCTTGAGAGTCCCTTGGACAGCACGGAGATCCAATCAGTCTATCCTAAGGGAAATCGGCCCTGAATATTCATTGGAAGGACTGATGCTAAAGCTGTAACTCCAATACACTGGCCACCTGATGCGAAGAAGTGACTCATTTGAAAAGACCTTGATGCTGGGAAAGATTGAAGGTGGGTGGAGAAGGGGATGACAGAGGATGAGATGGTTGGATGGCATCACCGACTCAATGGATATGATTGAGTGAACTCCAGGAGTTGGTGATGGACAGGGAGGCCTGGCGTGCTGCAGTCCATGGGGTCACGAAGAGTCGGACATGACTGAGCAACTAAACTGAACTCAACTGATCCTGAGTCCCATAAGCAGTAAGGGCAATGAGCCTCCTGAGCGGGAGTTCAGTATTAGTCACGCCATCCCTTTATCACTGTTTGTGCACTGCTAAAGGCTAGTATAAAGGGTTATGTGTTCTGTACAAAGGATTTTATTTCCCTCTAATGGTGTTCTATTCCCATGTGTAATCTCATACTACAACCCAAATCACAAGAAGATCAAATAAAACGAATGATAGTTCAGAGATTCATCGTGGAGTTGAGAAAGTTGGTAAAATTGTAAGACATAAAACAACTAATTCAAAGCATTGAGTAGACTTCAAAAATGATTCCAAATAGTGTTTACATATTTTAAGACCAGGGAAACATCTTACTTTAACACAGATATTGCCAATGTAATATTTTTGAATGAAATTAAAACCAAACCTTAGTTACTGGTCCCCATGGAAAGAAAAGGTCCTGGGGTGACCTTTTACAATGTACAGTCTAATGCAAGCGGTATCATACCTTCAATCCACAGATCAATATCTCCAAAGAGTGGCCAAGAAAACTTTAGACTTTTCAGCATTTTTAAGCTATAGTTTGTTCAGCTAAATCAACTTCGTAGATAATTCTACTATCAATAGCATACAACCATGAAAAAATAAATGTTAACAAAAACAAAATGGATTTGTATATGCTATGACTGCCCTGGTCTTATATTAAAGAAAAGCTTACATCCACTCAGGTTTGTCTACATGAAAGCAAATACAGTACCTTTCAGCATTTCAATGTCCTTCAAAACTATTTATCATGGTAGATTAATGCATCAGCCATTTCTGACCAATTTACAATATCTATTATCATACTGCCATTTCCAGATATCTGTGCATGTTCTTTTGAAGCATGACATTCACTGACCACTTATTTCACCTGATTCATAAAAGGTTGAATATGTCAATTTTCCAGCTCTGCCTCTCAGTCCTTTTGAATTCAATACTGAAACAGATTATAATTTCCTTAAAAAATACCAAAGAAGACAATCCATCTCTCCCTATATCCTCTGGTTTTTGCTTTAAGAGGGTTTTACCTGGCTCATTCATTCTCTACATCAGGTCTCATTGGAAAAATCCCGCTCTGTTTCATGCTACTCACAAATTTTTCTTTTAAGAATTCCTCACAAAGGAAGAAATGTGTGTGCTTTTTAGTTGTTCTTGGGTCAGGAATTACCCCAGAGAAGGAAATGGCAACCCACTCCAGTACTCTTGCCTGGAGAATTCCAGGGACAGAGGAGCCTGGCAGGCTACAGTCCATGGGATCACAGAGAGTTGGACATGACTGTGCGACCAACTTTCTTTCTTTACTAAATAAAACCAAATTTCTCTTAAATATTTACAACAAATTTTAAACACCTTACATACAAAAATCTCCTAAAGGCAATAGTTTAAGTAAAATTCTCCTTCAAAAGATAAAAGACTCTTATTGATTAAAATCACTTTCTTAAGCTCTCAAAATATTTTGGAGACAGTCATAATGACTTAAGTCCAAATCTTTTAAAATGCCTAACAGGTTACAGAATAAAGACCATTTTTATCCCCACTCTCCATTAAAAATATTGCTAGAAAAATATATAAGAGATGGCCTTAGCCCACAGTAACAATGAAAACAAAATATACAAAATATGTGAATAAAATTTAAAATAGAATCTTAAATTTATAGTAAGTAGAGGGGAAGCAGGGAGGAAGATCATTCCAAATATTCAAACATAAGCTGCTCATATTTTAAATATTCTTCATATGTTTGAATTGTGAGTATAATTATGTCAGGACACTTAAAAAACACTTAACTAAAGTCATCTTCTCAGTGATGTAACCAGTCAAACTTAAAATGTTAACTTTCATAAAAAAAAAGTATTTGTTTATTTTCCTAAGCTAAGTAATATGGTTAAAACTCTATCACACACTCCTCAGGACATCCAATTTCTTTTAATAGTGGAATTTTGTTAAAATGAACCTACTCCAGGAAATCATATTTCTAATCTATAAACCCTGGAAATGAAAGAGAGCTGACATCAAGTTTATCTGCTATGAATAAGGTTAAGAAGTTCTTTGAATGCAAGGAGGAAACAGAAAGGCATAGAACACACCAGCACACATTGCCATTTTCCCTATACCAATCTGCATGTTATACTCAATGGTTCAGGTGGGCAAGAGAGAAGGTCAGTGAGTATTCTTTCATGGTAACAGGGGTAAGGAGAGTTGGAAGATAATTCCCATTTGATGACTGAACAACAGAAAAGCAACAGTCCTTCTCACCTACATAATGAAAGACTCCTCATAGAGTGTGACAGCTATGTAGACAAAGATCAAAGACATTTAATGTTCCTGAATACTTTCAGCACAGGGTAACTCTTAGAATGCAAGTAGGTCAAAGCAGTCAATCCTAAAGGAAATCAATCCTGAATATCCAATGGAAGGACTGAAGCTGAAGCTCCACTACTTTAGCCACCTGATGTGAAAAGACCCTGAGGCTGGGAAAGATTGAAGGCAGGAGGAGAAGGGGTCAACAGACGACAAGACGGTTGGATGGCATCTCCGACCCAATGGACATGCGTTTGAGCAAGCTCTGGGATACAGTGAAGGAGAGGAAAGCCTGGCATGCTGCACTCCATGGGGTCGCAAAAGGTGGACACGACTGAGCAAATGCAGAACAACAAACAGCTAGTAACAGAGTCGAGAGTAATACAAGAAGTATTTGACGCCAAAGGCACAACTTAGTGACGGAACAACAACAAAGAATCAAAGAACCTGGAATCAAACCACAAAGAATACACAATCAAGCCTCAGAGAATCAGTTCTTTGGATCCTCATGGTAGATGTGAAAAAATTCTTAGCAAGTTCAATCATTTTATTGTCTCAGAATGTGATCTGTAATGTTAATTTTCTGGTCTTTTCTAGTTTATCTTCATGTAATATTTTAAAATCTCTTTCCTCCACAACTGAGAAAAATACTGTTATGTATCTGTATGCACATACATGCACTCTTAAAATAGTTAAATATCTTAATACCTCCAATTTTAATAAATTTTTTCAAAGCATAATCATTCAACAACGAACAGTTAAAATCCTTAATAACCCCACATTAAAAACCTTGATAATTCTTAAGCCTTATCTAACAGAAATTAAACCCAAAAAGCTCATTATTTTTCACTTCCACTGTTATATAAATGATGTAAAGCAATGACAACAAAACAAAAAACAATAATAATAAACTGTACATGTAATGGAGATAAAACCTTTATAGGATTACAATGCAGTATAAAGTTCCTAAGTAAAAAGAATATTAACCTTCTACTATATTCAACCTGGCTTGCACTCATTTTCAGAAAAATCTAGAAACATAGCTACTCCTAAAAGTTACACATTTGATGTCTTTTAAAACCTATGAATGCTTTTTAAAGAAAGCATAATGCTTTAACTGCTGAAGTAACTTTGACCTCTTTCAAAAATGCAAAGACTTTCTTTTCAATTAGAACAAGTAAAAACCACAACAAACACTAAAAACTTTAACATGGTTTTATCTTCATTTATAAACAAACTTCCATGAAAGAACATGAACTAATAAGAGTAGTTTTATTAAACTAAGTTACCCCATACTGGCTCCTTCATTTTACAGATGAAGAAAATAAACAATTTCATTGAATTGTCTTAGATCATGAGGGTTTTTAATACCAAAACTATGATTGGAATCAATCAATCCTCAGTCATTACATACCTCCCATTCAACTATATTATCAACAATTAACAAATATATCACCAATTAGTGATTATGAGTTTTTTAGGTTCTTTTCCTTTCATGAAGGAATACCAGACGCAAGTGAAAATTTATCATCAATGTGTATATTTAAACATGAAAGCAATACAAGTGAAGTATTTTTTGTTTGCTTTTAAATTTATTATGGAATCAAGAAGCAAGAGAAACTTTAGGTAATAAACACATTGGAGATGTTCAAACATATAGTTGCTTTCTGCTTCCCATATACCAGTGAATAAAATAGTTACTTGCTCAGCATAGATAGAGCCTTCTCATGTTGCAATTCATTATTACATTTGTAGACATACCAATGACATACAGTAAATATTCACTTCAAAAAATGTAACAAATGTTAACTGATATCTGGCTTGACACAAAAATACAAGTATTAGGAAGCACTTGGAAAAATGGAGCCATTCAACTTTCAGTTCAGTTCAGTCACTCAGACATGTCCGACTCTTTGTGACCCCATGGACTGCAGCATGCCAGGCCTCCCTGTTCATCACCATCTCCTGGAGTTCACCCAAACCTACGTCTATCAAGTCGGTGATGCCATCCAACCATCTCTTCCTCTGTACTCCCATTCTCCTCCTGCCCTCAATCTTTCCCAGCATCGGGGTCTTTTCAAATGAGTCAGCTCTTTGCATCAGGCGGCCAAAGAATGGGAGTTTCAGCCTCAACATCAGTCATTGCAATGAATACCCAGGACTGATCTCCTTCAGAATGGACTGGTTGGATCTCCTTGCAGTCCAAGGGACTCTCAAGAGTCTTCTCCAACACCACAGTTCAAAAGCATCAATTCTTCGGTGCTCAGCCTTCTTCACAGTCCAACTCTCACATCCGTACATGACCACAGGAAAAACCATAGCCTTGACTAGATGGACCTTAGTTGGCAAAGTAATGTCTCTGCTTTTGAATATGCTATCTAGGTTGGTCATGACTTTCCTTCCAAGCAGTAAGCGTCTTTTAATTTCGTGGCTGCAATCACCATCTACAGTGATTTTGGAGCCCCCCCAAAATAAAGTCTGACACTGTTTCCACTGTTTCCCCATCTATTTCCCATGAAGTGATGGGACCAGATGCCATGATCTTCATTTTCTGAATGTTGAGCTTTAAGCCAACTTTTTCACTCTCCTCTTTCACTTTCATCAAGAGGGTCTTTAGCTCCTCTTCGCTTTCTGCCATAAGGGTGGTGTCATCTGCATATCTGAGGTTATTGATATTTCTCCTGGCAATCTTGATTCCAGCTTGTGCTTCTTCCAGCCCAGCGTTTCTCATGATGCACAGACATTAAATAAGCAGGGTGACAATATACAGCCTTGACATACTCCTTTTCCTATTTAGAGACAGTCTGTTGTTCCAGGTCCAGTTCTAACTGTTGCTTCCTGACCTGCATACAGGTTTCTCAAGAGGCAGGTCAGGTGGTCTGGTATTCCCATCTCTTTCAGAAGTTTCCACCATTTATTGTGATCCACGCAGTCAAAGGCTTTGGCATAGACAATAAAACTTTAGTTTATTCGACTTTAGTTTAGGAATAAAAGTTCTTGGTTACCCTTTCTTGCTTCCTTACCTAGCATGAAGTGGTCAATCATCTTAAGTTTGCTTCTGATAGAGTTCAGAACACAATACCCAAAAATATGGCACTCTAGCATATTCAATATCTTAAGCTGAAGGACTAAGAAAAGGACCAAAGCAAGAAAGTCACTATGACCTCATTCTTCCCCAGCCCACCTCTCTTTTTCTCTGAAAGCAGGAGAGAAATCTTCCATGTGAAAGGTACCCATCCTGCCTCTCACTCTGGGAGGGAAGGCATTTGTGTCATCTGACACAGGGAATTGAGGACACAGAAGCCTGTATATATAAACTTTGTTAAACTAACCCTTAGCTTCCTAGTTACTTCTTCATCATGTACTACCCCTAGCCCAAATCTCTTGGTCTTGTCAATTTTTCACAAATTTGTTGTTTCTTTGTCTAAAAGGTATAAAAGGTTTTGATTTTGTTCAGTTCTTTGGGTTTTCATTCTCTTGTGAAATCTCCAATGTTTATGTACCCCAAAAAAAAAAAAAATCGGTAAAATCTGTATTCCTTTCTCCTGTTAATTTTTATTATGTTAATTTGCAGACCCAGCCAGAGACTCTGAGAGGGTCGAGTAAAACATTTTCCTCCTCTACACTTCCCGCTAACTTCCTTAACTTCTCTAACCCTCTGTGGTTTGCCTTGCTCACTCTGGCTATACTAAACTTTTAACAAACCCAATAAACTCTTATTTTGCTGGATAGATCAGTTCCTCTGTCAATTCCTGTCTGCAAATGGAATGAGGCCTGAATTAGAGTACTGACAATGGAAACACAAAACTATGCAAGAGATATGTCAAATAAGAATGGGAAATATGATGAACAGGAGTATCCAAGATGAGCCCATATCATACACACGGGGTTCATAGCCAAACCCTTGAATAGATGGATGAGTGTCCTAAGTCCAGAATCATGCTTACCTAAGCACCACAGTATGTGTTCAGAATGGTGCTTCTAATCTCCACAGTACTATTTGATCAATCATATTTATCTAGCATATCTCCTTTCAATATGTTTCAAAAATTTCCAATCACATATCTGAAAAATCAACGTGCGTGTATAATTTGCTCTCAGCCCTCAAGGTTAACTCTTCTATAGCTGACCCTACTTTTATTACTCTAATTTTCCAAGATTGTTTGAAAGACTTGAGAAATGCATGAAGGTGAATATTTGCACCAAACTATTGTCATGAGCAAATTAAGACACATGATTTCAACCTGCAAAATCAGTATTATAATTTATAAACAATACAAAATAATAGCAGAAACCAAAATTAATGAAAAGCTCACATAGTAATAGCTCAGCGTAACGTATCCTGTATCCTATTTCTGGAAGAAAGTATATGACGAAAAAAACTGACAGAAGTTTTTTTTCAAGGTACAAAACATGTCATCAAGTCAGAGGATATCCCTAGGGCAATATCCCATACCATTTACATTTAAAATATTTTGCCATTTTAATTGATGCTTATAATGCTCACCTCAACAACACTACAAAACTCTTTAACATTTTCTCTATCAAAGAAAAATGCTTAATGTAGTTTCAGTGTTGGAGTCATTTCAGGGTATTCTTATTCTTGAACAAATGCTAATTCACATATGGAAATTTATGATAACTCCATTTTTTGAAATCCACTTAACACTCTAGCACTTAGTCTTCAACACTTTTTGATGAATGAATATTAAATACAAAAATGTAAGAAATGATCTCCAGGAACTCTCTTGGAAGCCGGTATTAAGGATGCTATGGTACCCTTAGAATCCACGTGCAATGTGGATTTGATCCCTGGGTTGGGAAGTTCCCCTGGAGAAGAGAACGGCAACCTACTCCAGTATCCTGGCCTGGAGAATTCCAGGGACTACAGTCCATGGGGCACAAAGAGTCAGACATGACTGAGCTACTTTCGCACACATTCATATATGAAAACGTAGAGAAGGAAACGGCAACCCACTCCAATATTCTTGCCTGAGAATCCCCTGGATAGAGGAGCCTGGCAGGCTACAGTCCATGGGGTCGCAAAGAACTGGACAAGACTGAGCGACTTCACTTTCACCGCAATACTCAGTACTCAGGCCTCATTCTCCAAAACAGAATTAGACCCAATCTGCATATTTTCAGTAATGCTTGGTGCTGCAAAACAGACCTAACAAATATGAGTGGATTGATTCTGGACTTAGAAAGTTTCGAGATTCATATTCATATGGCAAACTACTAAGCTAGCCACCTCACTTGAAGCTGATTTAGATTTTCAAAGTGCACTACAGCGTTATACTCCCTTCTATGTTCTCCTTTCATGGGTTCCATCTCAATAGAAGATTCTCAGGTTTCAACTGCCTGGCGTGAGAGGCCTCACACCTATAGCTTGGCTGACCAGGCAGGAAGCCTCCCCAAATGAGCTGTCCACTATCTGACACCAGTCGAACAGCCAGGGTCATGGGGCACACACTGTTACCTATTGCACGAGGACTTTCTTTCAATTGACTGCACAGACTACCTGCACTCCAGGTGCCAGCTGGCGTCTTAATCGTGAATTGTCAGCTCTCCAGCTCCTAGCAAAAGTCCAGCAGAGATGATAGATATTCCAGAGGGAGAGCCTCGGGCACATTCCTCAAGTACATCTTGGTAGCAGCTTAGATTATGGGGGAGCTGTATACCAGTATTATTACTCTGGGTTTTTGCAGAAATACCATGATATGATTTTATTTTATTTTAACTCAATGGAGGAAATGGACATTCGAAATCCTCTGTACTTTATGGAAAACTATCAAAAACTCAGTTCTACTGTGTTGTTCAATACGCCTCATCTAGAGAAACACAAAATAAAATTCTCTCAGCTTAGAATTAGAAAGAATGTCCTTCCCTGAAAAAAAAAAATGCAACATCATTCATCAGATAACAGTTATATCTATTAATATTCTGCCACCTTCCCCCCTTGGCTACAGGGTGGATTGGAACCATTTTATATTCAAATCATTACCTGGCATTGTCCTAGGCATTTTAAAAACTACCAGGTTTACTTGGAGCTTATATGTTTATCCACATCTTAGTGACATATCTGCATCTATTATTGACAGCTGCAATCGCTTTACTAAGAGTCCCATAACAATATGTGTATAAAACTCTTAATGTGTGTCCAAGACCTTTACTTAAATTAATTCATATAAACCAAAATATAAATATTTCAAATGACACATATTGAGCAGCTTTCTCTTCCCAAGGCGAATGTTGAATATATAGAAAATACAATAAAATGCATATAAAGTATTTTTAAATGGAAGCTCACCTTCTATTAAGAAATCCATTTAATTATTGTGCCTAGACTCTACTGCTGTATTTTATATACCTTTAGACAATTGTTATATATACAGATTGGTTTTCAAATTTAAAACACAGCATTTAAACAAGAAAATGCACTGCCTTAGTGGAACTTCCTGTGTCATATAATAATGCTAACACAGGAGTCATCATTTATTCTACTTTAAAGTCTATAACTTCTTACTAAAACAATACTTCAGAAACTTGAGTCAGTATTTACTGTTCCTATGTATTTCGTTTTGAAAATAATATAGACCACATAGATACTTTGGTTCTGTTATGAGATTTAATACTGAATCTGCCTTAACCTAAAATTCTGTTTTAAAGCTAATATTTATTTTAAAAATTTCAATATCACTGAATCTTTATGGGACCAACTTAGCTAAATGAGCCAACATGGTTGCCATGAATACAAATTGCTGACCAAGATTTTAAAAGAAAGTATAAAATTTGACTTAACTATTCTGAATTTACTATTTTCTAGTGTATGTAAAAATGTAGTAGGGTCCTATAAAACAATTTATGCATTTGAAAGTTAAAGCAAACAAATTTAAAATACAACCTTGATTTTGCGATGCTGCATATAATGGTGCCTTATGAGGTGTGCTCACAATTTTAAGTCCTATTCACATTTCTGCACCATAAAAAATTCCCCTCATTATTCTGTTTTTCATAGGTAGTCCAATGCAAAATGTTCTGAAGGTATTGATCTGCATCTAATGTTATATTAACTTTCTAAGTAGTGTCAGCTGCTTTGCCAAGCTTTTAATACATTTAATATAGGCTGTTTAAATAGTTATTAACATTCATAATTCAGAAAGCACTTTCTATTCCTAATTTGTATTACTGTCAACAGTCAGCTATTTTCATTATGATGATTATGTTAAAATGCATACTAATGTGCTAGACAAAAATGCTTAAATCTAAAAGTAACTTAGAAATTATCAAGTAAAAACAAATGTGCCAGAGGTAATGCAAATAACTACACATACAGAAACTGTAAGAAAAGGGAAAGGGAAGGGAAGTCGCTCAGTCGTGTCCGACTCTTCACGACCCCATGGACTGCAGCCCACCAGGCTCCTCTGTCCATGGGATTTTCCAGGCAAGAGTACTGGAGTGGGGTGCCATCACCTTCTCCGATACAGAAACTGTAAGAGATATTTTACGTGTTTTCACCTGCTTGAAAACTGGCTGAGGAAGCCATCATCACATAAAGGGTAAATATACACACTATCTCATGAGTTTGGCTGATTAACTAAGATACCAAGCCAAAAAAAAAAAAAACCAGTTTCTCAGTGGGATAATATACCCTTCAATCTATAAGGCTATTTCAGCAACAACTCTGAAAGAATTCTACACAACCAGAATTCTCATAGTATTCTACAAACCAATATTTGTTGTTTTTGTCATATGTTGAGAAAGCTTAGTAACAATGATTTATTGCTACACATTTCTCTGGATCTTCATAAAATATATTGCCAAATACCTATACATACTGTAATGGGTTGGCTGGGAACAAAATTGTTCAAACTCATTGGTCATTTCTCAGCAGACACGGCTTCCTTTCATAAACTTTAGTAAAGGAATATGAACAAAAATTTGTAAGTAACAACACAGTTCTCATTCTAAAACACACAGACCATGGTATGTGCAAAGTCTAATTCGATTTGTGATAGCAGATTGGGATTTATTTTATAGTCAAAACTTATGGATTTTTAGGGTGTTAAACAGAGTTGTAAATGTCAGAGGAGTGTGTAATTTCCTCGGTTCTGTCATGCTACAGTAAATATTTGAAGCAGCAGACCAGTGTTACAGCACAGTTTTATTTGGCAAGCAAAGCATAGTACATCCTCTAGGCATGAGGGTGGGCCAACCCCAAAAAACAGAGGGACTCAATCTTGTCTCCTCTTTTTATATGTTTTGTCTCCTCCCCGGGAGTCTACCCTATGTAAACTGGGCTAGTCAGGAGGGTTGTTTGTTTCACCTGAGGTTCTCACTCTGGTCCTCGGATTTTCTTTTGTTCCATCTTCGCAGGCTTTTTCCTTTCTTTGTCTTGCCACCGCCATTTTGGACTCCTTTTTCCTATTCTAACTACCTAACATAAACATTCAGCTTCATTAACTCACCATGCAACCATAAGAAGACCACTGTGGAAAGCAAGCTATTTTATCTATGAAGTGAAGTCGCTCAGTTGTGTCCGACTCTTTGTGACCCCATGGACTGTAGCATGCCAGGCTTCTCAGTCTTTAGGCAAGAGTACTGGAGTGGGTTGCCATTTCCTCCTCCAGGGGATCTTCCTGATCCAGGGATCGAACCCAGGTCTTCCACATTGTAGGCAAACACTTTACCCTATGAGCCACCAGGGAAGCCTGGTATTTTATCTATACCTGATGAATATGTGAATATGGTTCAAATCAAACCAACAGGTTTCACTCCTGTGAAGAGGAAGTTAGCTTCATTCTTTTTCTCTGATTACATCTAAAAATGCATGGCCACAAAATAGAGCTAGATTAATGCAAACTCATTCTCACTGTTGGAGAAGCAGTGGTTGTTATTCATGATGGGTCAATATCTACATCAAATCACACTTTATTGTGTATAAATTATACCGTACCTGGCACTGTGAAACAAATAAGAGGGCAAGAGGTTCCCTTCCCCAGAGGAGTCTAAAATCTAACTGAGAAAAGCAAGCATACATGCATGAAACTATTATGGAGCATAGGCAGGTACAGGTGAATGTACAATGTATACAGTACAAAATAAATGTTAAAGGAATTTATAGTAAGGGAGTGATTTGGGATATGGCCAGTTAATGATGGCTTATAAAAGGGATTGAAATGGACTTGATTCTGTTTAATTTTCTGAAATGACTGTACTTTGAGAATGTTTAGCAAAACTATTAGTGTGTATGGGTGCTTAAATATTATTTCACTATGGGCTGAACACAAGGAAATCAGTTTAAACTGTGGTACAAAAGCTAATCAGTCATGAGAGGTCAAATGTGCAGATTCTAAAGAATAGAAGCTCTGGAAAACAGTTATGTAACAGAGACTTAGAGACTACTTCCTCCAATATTTTAAAGGAAACTATATCCTAAGTCTAATTAGAGTTTTTTTTTTTTTTCTTCTTTGGCCAACTCAATACTTCTTATTGATTTTTAAGATACATTTCAAAAGCTGATAATTAAATTAGCTATTTTCATTATTTTGAAGTACGGTAATTTATCTCCATGCATAAATCATTATTATTTTTATTTCCATTGTTTTTACACCTGTCTCTTATACACATCTAGATGTGTATAAGAGACAGAGGGGGGTTATGGGACTATGTTTAACACCTGCTACATTATAGTTCCCCTTGTTATACAGTATCTTACACCCAGTAGTTACTTCCCTTTTCACCACCACCCACTGGTAACCACTAGTTTGTTATTTCTATCCATGAGTTTGGAGCACATGATGCTAAATAAAGTAAGTCAGGCAGAGAAAGACACTACATGATATGACTTATGTGTGGAATCTAAAACATCCAACAAACTAGTGAATATCAAGTATTCTTTTTTTTTTTTTATTTTAAGCATTATTCTTACAAGAGGGCTTCCCAGGTGGGTTTTATTGGTAAAGAACTTGCTTGCCAATGCAGAGACACAAGAAATGCAGATTTAATCCCTGGGTCAGGGAGATCCCCTGGAGGAGGGCATGGCAACCCACACCAGTATTCTTGCCTGGAGAATCCCATGGACAGAGGAGCCTGGTCACAAGAGTCAGACATGACTGAAGTGACCTAGCATGCATTGTTACAAGAGACAAGAAAGGACAAAGAGAGAAGCAGAGAAGGCCATGTGACAGAGGAGGCGGAGACTGGAGTTATGCTGCCACAAGCCAAGAAGCGCCATAAGCTGGTGAATCTCTAAAGATCCTCCCTTAGAGCCTTAGGAGGGACCCGACTGTCAACACCCTGATATCAGACTTCTGGCCACTTGAACTGTGAGAGAATACGTTTCTGTTGTTTAAAGTCACCCAGTTTTTGGTAACTGTTATGGAAGTCTTAGGAATCTACTAACAGAACAATAATATTAAATGACTCCTGTTGAATTTCAAGGATTCCTTTACTGTTATTTAAGGAATAAGACATGATGCATTCAAGGTGATTTTTCCTTCTATGTGTTATTTTTTGTTTTTTATACAATTTCCTCATCACCGTACAAATTACTCTTTCTTGGGTTTATTCTTACTTTGGTTTCCTCCTTTTCTGATGTTGTTGTTGCTGTTTCATTGTTCCTGTTTGTTTCTGTCCAAAAGGAAGACTAATTAGTTGTTTGCTCTGTTGCTTTGATCAGTTATTTTTTGGTTTCTGGGAAGGAGATTTTAAAGTAGAGGGTGGTTAGATAAAATCTTACAACTGTTGGTGGGTTTAAATCTGATGGAAACAGAAAGTATGGTTTATACTACAGAATGATTATTTGCATGTCTAAGGAATAAAAGTTGTTTTTTTTTAATTTGGAAGCTCTGAGTTAATACATTTAAACATGCTTCTTTCCTGCAGGATTTCTAAAAGCCTTTTAAAAAAGCAATGCTACTGTTCATTGTGGGTGGGGAAACTGCTACAGTGCTTTCAGAACTTTAACCACATGATGTAGACACAAATCCCACTACCACCACTTTTGGATATTTTTTTTTTTTTGAGGGGTGGGTTCAGAGTGTCTTTATATCAGGAAACAGAAAGAGTTTTGGTCCAGAGTCAATGGTAGATAAAAGTCTAAGGAAAGGCCACTGCTCGGGGGTGGCTTGCTTGACTTTGGTGAGAATTCACAGTACACTCAGAGGAAACTTCAGGACGCTGTTGCTCTTTGATTTTTTTCCCCTCTGCTCTCCGAACCCACACATGCACGCAGGAGCCCTAGCGGCAGTCCACGGCAGCAGTTCATCACATTTTCTCAGTCATCAGCGGCTAATGCCCCAAGTGTGCGTGTGTTAGTCGCTCAGTCGTGTCCGACTCTTCGCGACCCCATGGACGGCAGCCCACCAGGCCCCTTTGTCCGTGAGATTCTCCAGGCAAGGGTACTGGCGTGGGTTGCCATCTCCTCCTCCAGGGGATCTTCCCCACCCGGGGATCGAGGCCGGGTCTCCTGCACTGCAGGCGGATCCTTTACTGAGTGAGCTGCAAGGCCAGCAGGACTAAAGCTAACTGCACAGCATACAGCACGAGCAAAACACAATCTCTGACCTTCAGGAAGCGTGCACATGGAGACTTTCTTTCTTCAATAAAGTTCCTGTATCGGCGGTGCTTGCCAAGCTCAGATCCCCTTCTTAGGAAGCACTCTCCAGAGACACTTTCTAGGGAAAACGTCTGGAGCATAGCACTGTGCCCGCCTCTCCCTTAACAGGACAGGCCCGGGTCAGGCAGGGAGGGCCCCGGCCGGGGCGTGGGCAGCACTGGCGCGGCCCGCGGGCTGGGGCGGCCTGGCCAGAGGCCCCCGAGGCACCCCGCCAAGAATGCCAAATGGGGAGGCCGAGAAGGCCAGGCAGGCGCTGTCAGGGAAAAAAGCAGACTCCTGCAGAGTCCATGCTCACAACGGAACAAATCGGGGAGAGGCTCCGTGAATTTCTGCTGCTGTGCTGGAGACTCACGACAAAAATAATCAGCTGCTAGGACTAGCGCGGGATGCCCAGCGCCCTTCCCCATCAGCCTCCGTGAGGCGCAGCTACATGGCTGTCGCCAGGATTTCTGCGAAATGTCTAGCTCTTTCATTGCAACATGTAACATGTCTCCCTGCTTCTACCCAGAGTTACCCCTTAAAACTCTCTTCGGGTCAGGTTCACTGCCCTGCTCGACGCCCTCTCGGAGCTTCCCAGCTCACTCGGCGCAAAAGCCCGAGTGCTACCAACGGTGCCCGTTCCCTGCCTCCCTCCGCACGGCGCTTCCGGCATTCCTGGGCCAGGCCGAGCATCTGCTGCAGATGCTTCCTGTCTCGCAATGGTCGGCCTCCAGGGGACCTCATAGCTCACTTCCACACTTTCTTTAGACTTCTGCTCACATGTCATTAAAGTCAGGCAGGACTTCACTGGCCATGTGATACAAAACAGCAACTTTCTCTCCCAGGACAGATCACAACCTGACAATTCATGTATGTGCATATATGTGTGTATATACATACGCTTATTTTATTAACTGTCTGACTTCTCTACTAGAATGTAAGCTCCATACAGACCGACCCCAAATGGACAAGGGGAATTTGGTATTCCTTTATGGGATATCCATCTGCTATATAAAAACAAACTACATATTATTGAATGTGATTTATTGACCCGCTCCAATGTAAGGTATTTCCAAAAAATTAACACATAATAGTAAAATAACCTTTCTTAATTTATCATATAGCTATGTATTGGAATAATATCAAATGGATGGTATTTGAATTACTAGAAGTATCATCGATATGTATGGAGCAAGTGAAAGTCGCTCAGTCACATCTGAGTCTTTGTAATCCCATGGACTACAGTCCATGGAATTCTCCAGGCCAGAATACTGGAATGGGTAGCCATCTCCTTCTCCAGGGGATCTTCCCAACCCAGGGATCGAACCCAGGTGTACCACATAGCAGGCGGATTCTTTACCAGTGAGACATTCGGGAAGCACAGAGCAATGAGGTCATAAAAAAAGGGCTTTCCAATGCAATGATATATATTCTTAAGATACAATTACACTTACACTTTACAAATACAATTGTAATTACACTTGAAATAATAAATGCATTGGTTTAATGCACTTAAACCACTGATGATTTCTAATCAGTAAAAATGCAGGTACAGTGTGTTATAGTGTTATTAAAAATTAACAAGTTATATGGCTAAGTTCTCTAAAACTATAATAAAAATAAAGTTTTGTTTCTTAAACTGGTAGATGAAAAACATAGGTATTTTTATATTCCCCTTTATACCTGTTGCTAAAATATTTCATAGTTCTTTTTTTTTTTTAACTCAAGTCAGGCAAATTTTAATGAAAGAAATAAAGTCAAAAGATTTAGTATGGACTAGAATGAAAGGAGGATATTTTAAAAGACTTTCCTTATTGTGAGGTGGTGTAAAGAAGTGGATAAGGACCCGGCATTGGAATCTTAGCTCTGACAGTCACTAGCCATATAGCATTAAAATGGAGCAAATTACTTAACCTTTCTGAGCCTCAAGTTCCTCATCTATAAAATGTGAACAATATTAATACTAATCATAATGATTCTCTGCTTTTGTGTGTATTTCAAGTTCTTAGAACATTTCCTGGAGGATAATAAATGGTATATATGTAAGTATTTCTTGCTATCATTTTTTTTTAATATTTTAAAGATGCCTGTAGGGCATCTGGGAAGACATTTGGAGACGAATGTCTGAATTTCAAGAGAAAAGTCTGAACTGGAAATATAAATCTAGCCATCACAGGGGCACACACACGTACACACACACTCTCTCTTTTAGAACAGTACCTAGCAGACAAGAAGTACTATATAAATGTTACAATGTTAACTATTACAATTTTTAATAAGCATTTCAGAAATCAATTATATTTAAGCTTATTAAGATGAAAGCTAATACTTATTGCATAAGTAAGTGCTCACTAAAAGTCTGTCTCTTATACACATCTAGATGTGTATAAGAGACAGCTCTGGTCCTCGACAGATGCTGCTGCTGCTGCTGCTGCTAAGTCGCTTCAGTCGTGTCCGACTCTGTGCGACCCCACAGACAGGAGCCCAACAGGCTCCCCTGTCCCTGGGATTCTCCAGGCAAGAACACTGGAGTGGGTCCGAACTATGCTACTCCCATGCTATCGATTAATCTTTAGAAGTCATTAAATGCATTTATCTGATAGTGACTAGTTTTTAGCTTAATTTCCAATATACATAGGGTTATTTCTAGAACTCATTATCTCATCACAGATGTGTATAAGAGACAGAGCTAATACTTATTGCATAAGTAAGTGCTCACTAAAAGTTTAATGACTGAAAAGAATTCACAGTTGTTATCTTTTTTTGTTCATCATTATAAAAGGTGAATAGAAATTGTAAAAATAAGACAATTTACAGTTCTCAGATTACACTCAACATACAAATCCAAATTTAGTAGATAAAACATTACTGGCAATTGTAACAATAATATTAACCTTGACTTGAAAACCTTTTCAAATTTATTTATTCCATTTAGAATCAACTTTAATACAAATCCAGTCATTTCTTATGTCTATGAGCTATAGAAAACTCCCAGGGGCTAATAATCATCAATTATGTTCTTCAGACTCCTCAGAATTAAATGTCCCTGCCCAAAATAGTCAACAGTATTTCTCCAGGATTTCTATCTTATCCTCAAAGATGTGGCTCACATACAGGGCAGAACTGGAGAGGAAGGGGAGCACTGGCCAAATTTATTCACTGTGTAAACAAAATTGAAAAATAAGTCTGCATGCCAAGTGGATGATTTACAATGAATCTGAGAAATCTGCTAACCCTAACATGCACTAAATATGCAGGTATGGCAATCTAGTAATTGTTACTGCCTCAAAATATTTGTTGATTTCCATTCACATTGTTGATTTCCATCACATTCCATTCACATCCATTCACAGAATACTTAGTATTCTTCCATGGCTGTCGCTCACCTGCAGCAGAATCCCAGTAAAGCTCAAGAAGTGGAAAGTGGGGAAGAGTGCTAGGGTAATTAACAAAGCTAAAAAGGATCCCAAGTCACAGAGAGAGAGGACAGTTCCCGTCAAAGGATGGGGGAGAGAGTGGGGCTGTTCTCTGGCCTTAAATTCAGGGGTACATAGAAGCGTCAGTTCCCAGGCACTAAGGCAACCAAATAAAGCTTTTTTTTAAGTTGCTATTTTCCTGGTTCTGAAGGAACATTCCTAGAAGGGAAAATTGAATACCTATCCAAACACCAATTGAGTCAACTTGGCAATTGGCAAGTGACCTACCAAGTCATAAATGTCAGATTTTAATCTCAGGGTGCCTGAATCTGTATAAGTGATACCACAAAAGAATATTATCTCTTAGACTACTTTCTGCACTGAGATTCTAAGGAAGAAATATGCCCCTTGTTTCTCCCTCAGTATGGTTTTCCCCAGGGCAGGCAACCTTTTCAACAGAGTGGTTCAGCATTTCTGTTTGTGATGACTAGAATTTGGAAAGATTGTCTGATTATTTAAATAACAAACAAGTTTTATAGTATGTTAACCGTTTGCATCTTTCAAAGGAATATCGCTTATTTCATTGCTTTTGAAGGGGAAAAAAAGTTTAGTTTATGCCTCAGGAAGTTTAAGCAACAATTGGTGATAATTTTTTCTTAAATTGGCAAAGAAAGGCCATGTTCTGACAGTCTGGACTGCTGGCTTTTAAGAGCTTTTCTCTGTTTTTTCACCTTCTTTTTTGATTGAGACAAGTAATACTTTTCTCTTCTACCTGTCTAAATGAATATATATAGTTTTTCTTTCCACTAATGTAACAAAACCAGTAACTTGAAGGATACCATCTTTTGTGTATGTACAACTTAGTGCTTACTTTATTCAATTATTTAAAAGCCTCACATATTTAATATAACCTATACGAAAATGCAGGGCTTCCCAAGTGGCGCAGTGGTAAAGAACCTGCCTGCCAATGCAGGAGACAAAAGAGACGCAGGTTCAGTCCCTGAGCTGGGAAGATCCCCTGGAGAAGGAAATGGCATCCCACTCCAGTATTCTTGCCTGGACAATCCCATGGATGGAGGAGCCTGGCAGGCTACAGTCCACAGGGTTGCAAAGAGTCAGACACAACTGAAGTGACTTAGCAGGCATGCATACTAAAATTACAAAAAGGATATTATTACAAAAAGGATATAACATATGTTATTGACATCACATACAGAAGAGAAAAAATCCCTCTGGATAATTAAAATATTAATATTCAAAAGCAAAACTAAAGGCTTTTCAAATGAATTTAGGAAAACAAATCACACAATGAAGATTTGCAAAAGTGCTTTAATAAAATGTTTGTATAAACTTTCATTAAACTTGCTAAGCTTAATAATATTCCTATAAGTACTTGCTCATCTAACCTATGAAAATAAAACCTTCTTATATATAAAATAGAGCATTTAGTACTATAAATAATACATCAGACATAAAACTTACATCAAGTCTGGTATCCGTGTACTATGCAACTACAAGAGATTATAATTTATAAAAATATCACCACACTGAATTCAAAACAATTATACTTTAAGAAAAAAAGTCAAAGCTGACCCTGCCATTTAAAAGTAGTATAATTTTATCTTTTAAAAAACATAAACTTATGGTAATAAGAGCATGACTTGGGTGCCTGAATTCATCAACTACTTTCTTTAGCTCATCTGAATTAATCAACTACTATATTTAGCATAACATAACAGTATGAATATAAGATGCTAAATCAAAACATAGAAAATGAGTCTATGTAAAAACAACACTTTTTTTTTGTCTCTTAACTGGCTCCTTGACTGCATGTATTTTCTCCTAATACTTAGATATTTGGAAAAAGAAGCTCCCACGCAAGAAAATAATAATTTTCAACTTTTTCTGTGCCTTTGCTTCCCCAAATTCATCCATCCAGGAGTGTTTTCATCTGCTCGTTGGTAAATCCTACAAAAGGCCAGTCAACTGGCCATTATCTCTTTCTAAGCTTCAAATATAGTTAGAAAAACAGTTAAGTTCAAAGCAGCTGGAAAAGCAGTGAGGTTCCAAAGGATGCCACTTCCAATCTTTTGTTTAAAAAAATCTACTTCCTAAAAGTCACACAAACTCAGTCACAACAGGAGGCAGGGTCTTCAGAAAATGAAAAAAAGTTTCCGGTGCTTCAATCAGCAGATTTGAGATGCTCTTCATCCACAGTGGGGGTAGACGTGGCCCTCCACGGCCAGATGATCGATGGCTTGCTTGACGGTCCAGATGCTCAGGCCACGAAGCTTGCTCTGGAGCTCAGGAATGCTCTTGCCTTCCTACGGAGGACACTTGTGAATCAAATGCAGCACCTCGTTCTGGACGAAACTGGGGTGGTGCTCACCCTGCTTCTGGGCCTCACCCGTTTCTGATGGATCAGCAGGGCCGCTCTGCCCAGAGGCCGCGTGGCAGGTGTTATCCAGCATCGTGTACCTTGACCGTTTCTAGAATATGTGGGTGCTGTCCTCATTCATGTCCTGGAGGACATGGATTTTCAGCATCTCAAGGCTCTTCACCCCCGCAGAACATTCGAGAATACCAAACACTCTGGCATATACTCCCGCTGGAAGCAGAGCCACCCCCTGCTTCGCTGTATCTCTGCCAACCCACTGGCAGCCCTCGACAGGTTTACCGGTCATATCATCAGTCTTGTAAAGTAACTTGCAGTCTTCTCTGCCTGCCTTATTATGCCCACGACAGAAACTTGGGAAATCTTGATTCCTCTGTTCTTGAAGACGTTATCAACCAGAGTGGAGGTGAGCAGTTGGTTTACCCAAGGAACAATTGCCTGGATTTGGGCCCTGGATCCCATGGACTTAGTAGCAAGAGCTACCCCGCCCTGAGACAGTGGGTCACCGCTTCCGCTGGCTCCACCTGGGGCAGAAATGCTGCCATAGCTCCCAAACCCATTGTCACTCTTTATAAGGGCAGCTCCCGCAACAGAGGAAGTGGGCTTTGGCTCCAGCTAGCAAATTCCACAGGCAGGCTCCAACCTTTAGCGTGGGCCACCACCCAATGCGGAGTTTGTGAGGCCTGCAACTGTGGAGCCAGTCAGCTGCCAGGATGCAGCTGTCTGTAGTCAACTGGGACCTGCCAGCTTCTCGCTTCACCCAAGAATTCTTTGGGGTGTTCTGATACCTGTTCTGCTGTATTTTAAAAGACCCATGTGCAATTTCAAACTTTTTCTGCTATCTTTATAAAAATACATTTTAACAAGGTTCCCTCACCCTCACTTTATTACTAAATGTCACGACTTCTATAGGCACATTTAAAAGATTCATTTATTCACTCATTCAATTAACCATTCAACAGAACTTTTCAGAGCAGGAAGTTCAGTCTAGTTTGTGTGAGGAGGCAGTGGCGGCAGAGCAGGGTGGCAGGACAGGGACAAGGGAGAATCCGCCACTTTTCCTGTCCTCAGAGGACTCACATGTTCAAATCATTAAAACCAGAAGCATTCTGGAAAAAACAGCAAGACAGCCACCTCTGCATAATTATCAAATCCAAATGCAAGTCATATCTTATGATTACCTTTTTAAACTATTTATTGGAGAATTACACTCTCCCAGTTATTCTGCCAAATGCATGACTGGTAAAAATAAATAGTATAAGGTATTTCAATTTATACATAAATTCAAACAAAATAACTGAGCTCTAAATTATTTGCAAGCTTCTGTGGATAAGTCAGGGAAGTACTAGTCCCATCATATATTAGGAAAACCAAGAATAAAACGGAAATAACAGTTTCTGTATACTCAAATTTCTGAACTTAATATTTTAGTAACTGTGAAAGTAGATCCCAGAATATTTTCACATTATACTGAAACTCTATTTATCCCTATAAAAACATTTTATGTGGAGTGTGTTTAACTTAAAGTCTTTTTATGGTTGATAAAAGAACACCAGTTATTGGAATCTACCACTAGCAAGAAGTTCTTCCTGAAAAATCCTTCACACCTAGGTAATAACCTAAACGTGTAGATTTTTGAGGAGTTTATTAATATTCTCCTATTTACTTTATTGTCCAATTAAGCCCTGGTGGCTCAGAGGTTAAAGTGTCTGCCTCTGATGCGGGAGACCCGGGTTCGATCCCTGGGTCGGGAAGATCCCCTGGAGAAGGAAATGGCAATCCACTCCAGTATTCTTGCCTGGAGAATCCCACGGACAGAGAAGCCTAGTAGGTTACAGTCCATGGGGTCGCAAAGAGTCGGACACGACTGAGCGACTTCACCTCACCATTTACTTTATTGGTTAAAATAAACTGATTTTTGCTATCCCAAATTACATAAAAGTGTGAATAAATATCTAAAACTTGAAAGAGAATACAAAATTCTATTTACTTCTCAAGTTAAAAAGGAATAATATCAGACTTCCCTGGTGGCACAGTGGATGGGCATCCACCTGCCAGTGCAGAGATACGGGTTCAGTCCTTGGTCCGAGAGGGATAACATGCCAGTGACTGGCTGGGCACGAGCCCCACATCTGCTGAGCCCACCTCTAGAGCCTGCAGGCCGCAACTACTGAGCCTGCGTAGAGAGACTGCTTTCACCGAGAAGCCTCCAGAATGAGGGGTCAGCACACTGCAACAAGGAGGAGCCTCTGCTCCCCACAGCTAGGGCAAGTCCACATGCAGCACTGAAGGCCCGGCGCAGCCAAACGAAAGGAGGTACAGGCTTTCACACACATGTGGATGCTTAGCCTCTGGACCCGTATTTTACATAATCATTGAGGGCTTAACCATCCAGGTAATACTCGTATTCTTAAAATTGCACGTTATTGGAGAACAGATTAACTATATATTTTTTAATGTTTAGGCCTCATAATTAGACATTGTTTTATTAGCTAACATCAGACATCTGGTCATGAAATCTTGAGATTAAAATAATGTGATTATATTCCCAACAATTATATACAGTATACATTGTATGAATCACACCAAAATAGTAAAAAGCACTGACCTGACAGGATTGCTGGTTAAAGAAACCCTCAGAGATTCTAGGCAGTTAAGAAGTTTCTCATCAGAAATACCAGATCGTAATTCATGAACATATTCCTGTGAAGACAGGGTGCATTCGTGTTTGCTGTTTTTCAGTCCTCCCTATTAAATAGGAAAAAAAAGAAATTCTTTTAGACAAACAACAAGGTTTTATCAAAAACTTTTAAAATAAAATTAATGCATAGAATATGTAAACATTTTACTACAAAAAAATGTGTGCAGAGTGTCAGGAGTTTAAAATCTTTTGGTCATCTAGAATTGACATGGTAAAGACAGGTTGTGTCCAACACTCTCCTCAACCTCATTTAAAAGAAAATTACACTGATGGTGCTTATGACCTGAACAGAATATGGACTTGAGTACTATTAATGCTCGGAGAAGGCAACGGCAGCCCGCTCCAGTGCTCTTGCCTGGAGAATCCCAGGGATGGGGGAGGCTGGTGGGCTGCCGTCTATGGGGTCGCACAGAGTCGGACACGACTGAAGTGACTTAGCAGCAGCAGCAGCAGCATTAATGCTTAAATTTAAAGTCCAAGCATTAGGATTAACATTAGCTGGTCCTCCTTTACTCATAGGACATACATTTAGAAATCATTTTATTAAGTTTACTAGTTACCTCTATTCTACAAAATATAATGCAATACATTATACATAACCCAAATCTATTGAAGTATG
>SJYT01049131.1:88979-111196 GCA_006410635.1 Cephalophus harveyi
TATTGAAGTATGTCAGCATATCACCCTATTGCAAAACCAAGTGAAAATGGTTTTTAAAATGTAAGATAATATAGTCTCTGATTAGCATGTTAGTCTAAAGCATTCACCAGTTCCCAACTATTCCTTCCGAACTATGCTGCTGCTGCTGCTGCTGCTAAGTCGCTTCAGTCGTGTCCGACTCTGTGCGACCCCACAGACAGGAGCCCAACAGGCTCCCCTGTCCCTGGGATTCTCCAGGCAAGAACACTGGAGTGGGTCCGAACTATGCTACTCCCATGCTATCGATTAATCTTTAGAAGTCATTAAATGCATTTATCTGATAGTGACTAGTTTTTAGCTTAATTTCCAATATACATAGGGTTATTTCTAGAACTCATTATCTCATCACAGCTTCTGAGCTTCATCACCTTGCCATAACTATGTAAGTCATTTGGGGAAAAGGCTGGGAGAAAAACATTATCAAAACATTCATGGTTCTAATAATTCATAGTTTCAGATCCCAGATCTACATAATCATAACTGCCCCTTTCCTATATTACAAATGTATTCCCCTGGATTAAAACTCTAGCTTGGCACCCATTTTGTAAATTCATAAGAATTACACTCAGTTTTTGCTAAGTACCTAAGCTAGAAATAGGAAAGCAATTTTTTTCAATTTGATAGAAGTTATGTCATTAGAGGATATAGAGTTAAAAAAAAACAATATGTTAATAATGAGAAATAGATTCCCTAGGGTTTCCTAATACTTGGCTTTTTATTGAAAATGCCTCCTGGTATAGAAATTGTCAATCATTCTTCTTGTCTGAGTTTTTTTTTTATTCCATTAAATAGTAAATGTTTCAAGTCTGATAAAGTCTCATGTACAAAAACTATTCTCTTATACCACACAATGGCCCTTTCACTATTATAGACTTAAGACATGGGGGCAGAGGTCATTGCGTGCGTCTCTTTCTCTTCTAGACTGGAAGCTCCATGTATGCCAAGTGTCTAACACAGTGATGGCGTTTAGTGAGCATCAGCAAAAGTGCCATTACTGAATCTGTCCATAATAATGACAGAACAAGGAATACAATTTCATAGTTTCACTCCAGTTGGACAGTAGATTTTCAGGAAGTCTACTGAATAAATCACCAGATAGATGGCACAGTAAGTAAAACCATCACCTTGAAATCATTTTCACATTTCTGTAACTTATTTGCCCTGCTCTTAAGGCTACAGATCCACAACGACTAGCAAGTAAACATTTATAGTATAAAATGCTGCAGATCTGAAGTCACATTCCACCTTCATGAAAGTGAAAGTGAAAGTGAAGTTGCTCAGTCATGTCCGACTCTTTGTGACCTCATGGACTGTAGCCCACCAGGCTCCTCCGTCCATGGGATTCTCCAGGCAAGAATACTGGAGTGGGTTGCCATTTCCTTCTCCAGGGGATCTTCCCAACCCAGGGATCAAACCCAGGTCTCCTGCATTGCAGGCAGACGCTTTTTATTTTCTCAATTAATGGATGACACGGCCATACTGATCCTCCCCCGGAGGCTTTATATATACAGGGCTCATTCCTGTAGAACGATCTTTGCTATTTGCTGTTTTTTTCTGCCTGGAAGACTCTGGCCTCTCTCTTGCTGGTTCTCATCATTTACGTCTCACCCCACCAGTCTTCCCGTCTTAACACTGCACTTATCATCACAGCATCATTTTAAATCTCACTTATCCTATTAGCTTTATATAAGTTTACTGCTTTATATACTTGTTTACTGTGTACATCTCACTGAAATATAAGCTCCAAAAGGAGGAAACTTGCCTAACTTGTTCACTGCTCTGTTTCTAGATATTAACACAGTGCTTGGCACAGAGTTAAGTACTCAATATATATTTCTTGAATGAATGATGGATATGTGAAGGGTGAATAACCAAAAAGGTGAATGACTGGTGACCTTCAACATGCCAAAGTTTTCAAATTCAGGTTAGTTTCACTTCAGAATCTTACAGTTCTGAGACATTCCATTACAACATATTCAGAGATGCTGCTGCTAAGTCACGTCAGTCGTGTCTGACTCTGTGCGATCCCATAGACGGCAGCCCACCAGGCTCCCCCGTCCCTGGGAGTCTCCAGGCAAGAACACTGGAGTGGGTTGCCATTTCCTGCTCCAATGCATGAAAGTGAAAAGTGAGCGTGAAGTAGCTCAGTCGTGTCCGACCCTTCGCGACCCCATGGGCTGCAGCCTCCCAGGCTCCTCCGTCCATGGGATTTTCCAGGCAAGAGTACTGGGGTGGGGTCCCATCGCCTTCTCCCAGAGATGCCAGCATAAGGTAACTTTAGATAGTATATGGTATGCTGGGAGTGGCTCAAACTGCCACTAGGTATGCATCAAGACCCCCTCATTTACCTTCTAGGTAATCTTTGCTCAGATGACTGAACGGATCTCTATAAAAATGATTGCTCATGCTTGATTCAGGGGTAATAAATACCAATGCCTCATATTTGTTATGAGGATTAAGTCAGACAATGCATATCAAAGTGCCAAAACCAAGAAACATTTCACACATGCCGTGGCTTCCCGTGTGGCTCAGTGGTAAAGCACCCGCCTGCCAATGCAGGAGACACAAGAGATCAGGTTCCAATCCCTGGGTCAAGAAGATTCCCCGGAGGAGGAAATGGCAACCTGCTCCGGTATCTTGCCTGGAAAACTGCATGGACAGAGGAGCCTGGTGGGCTAAACTCCACGGGGTCACAAAGACTCAAACACGACGGCGCAAACATGCATGTGTGTTTGTTGTACCACAGAGAGAGTCAGGCACTGAGAAAACACTAACTTCTCTTCTTCCACAGGGTTGTAGGTGAGAGATTCTTTACGGAACCACTGGGTCAGTCTGTCACCTTGGGACTCACCTCTCCCTCAAGTCCTAGAAATTGGTTTAAATTTCACAACTGAGGATACTCTATGGTCATACAGAATGAAAACAAGCAATATAATGGAGCAAGACAGAAAGGATATAACTGTATGGAACAAATGCCTCTTACCAAGCTTAGAGGGACTTTGGGGTTTTAACAGTGGTTCATATTTGAGAATTATGAAAACATGATAGAAACAGCAGAGAAAGGCTAGCCTGGCCCTTAAAGACCAGCCCTGCTAATACTACCATTATAGAAACAGGGAATCAAATTGATTTGCATGACCCTAACTACAGGTAATTAATGAGGTTGTGTGGATAAAACACCAACATTCTGGTCCTTGGGTTACTTTTTTCTTTAACTATATGTCACTTTTTCTCAACATTTTGAAAAAAAAAGCAACAAGTATTTAATTCTGAAATCTCTATTACAAAATGTCAAAGTATCTTCAGGGTAATCAAAATGGTACAACATAATATTAAAGAAATCACCTAAAGACAAAACAGTGCAATAGATTAAACTAATTCTCACTATATTTAATAGAGTTGTAATACAAGAATGGCTTATGATTAACATCCTGTTCTGATACTGAACAAAGGAAACAACTAGATAATGGATTGATAATAATGGAAATTTTAATTAGCTGCTCTGTAAGAGATTAATGAAAATTACCACTGTGCCCATTTGATTTTTAAAAAATAATGCAGACAAAGTTAGCTATTAGCACACATCATGCTATTTCAAAGTTAGGTGAATAAAGAGCTTTCCTAATTTGAAAACATTCGTTAATTTGAAAATCATTAGAATGGAGATACTTGTCAGTATGACTGTGTTTGCATTATTCTAAAACACTACACAAAGACCAAAAGAAACTTTGGTTCAGTTTAAAATCATCCTACTCTAATATGAAATTTTCATAGCAAAATCAGGCATGTAGTATTCTAAAAGGCTATTTTAAGATTGCAGTGGAGATATCACTTCTGATTTTAAATTGACTTGGTCTGAGTATGACCTCTTATTCTTTAATGTAAATACAGACTTACTTATAAATTGAGGAAAGGTTCCACATCGTAAGCTGTAAAGGTGTCTTGCTGCAGACACTGGGAAAAACTATTAATTGTACACAAGTCTTTTCAACTACAGAGTGCACACAAATAATAATTACTATCAATGGTATAATCTTCAAATAGGAAGGACAATATTACTGTCATGAAAGCAGTAATATCATTATTCTTATTAATCATGATTTATAAACTCTAATATAGTCAGGTTACTTTCTACTTCAACCCAAGTGAGTGTCTTATCTTTGACTTCAGTTTTCTGAAAAAACCAACGTTACAGAATAACAAATTTGGAATTATATCTAAAAAGGGTCACAGCATTGTTTTTGAGAGGCTCCTATAAGTTTAAATGCATAAGAAATAGAAAGCCATTTTCCTCATCATCAGTTCCATGAATTCCAGTAGAAAAGGAAAGAAAAAACATGTGCACAATACAAGTTGATCTACATATTTATTCTAAAGGGGAAGTTTCTGGTGGGCTCTACAAAGTGGAATATGCTGGTAAAACTTCGGTGACCTCTCTCTATTATACAATAAGACTATCTTGTAAATGGAAGCTATTAGAGATAATTAATGTATTCCTAAAATATAAAAGGTAGTTTAAAACAAATATATTACTACAACATTTCAAACAATGTATATGCAATTTGCACTGACAATGTAATTGCATGAAAATATAGTGTAAAATATACTAATATCATCCATTTAAGGTCTGTGAGATAAAAACATATACAGAAAAGTAGTATCACAAGATAAATTCATATAGTGTCATTTCTCATTGCAGGAAATAGCTTATAATTAAGACCTTTTCAGAGGTCAAATGTAAAACATAGAATAAGAGAACATATCCTAATATCAAGAAGAATAATATCTGCATCATTGAGGTCACAGAAAAAGAAAAGACAAGAGGCCAGAAAAATTATTTGAGCAAATAATGGCTGAAAACTTCCTGAATCTGTGGAAGGAAAACAGATATCCAGGTCCACAAACTCCAGAAAATTCCAAATAATATGAACCCAAAAAGAAAAAAAAAAAATGAGATGTATTATAATTACAATGAAAAAAGTAAAGGATAAAGATAGAATCCTAAAAAGAGAAAGATAAAAGCAACTTATTAGATACAAAGGAAATCCCATAAGGCTATCAGTAGATCTTTTGCAGAAACTTTACAGGCCAGAAGGGAGTGGCAAGATGTAGGAATAATGCTGAAGGGAAAGCTTGCTAACTGAAAATTTTCTAAATGAGGCAATCATTCAGAATCAAAGGAGAAATGAAGAGGTTTCCAGAGAAGCAAAAGAAAAGGAATTCTTCACCACCAAGACAGCCTTACAAGAAATGTTAAAGGGAATTCAGTAAGTTAAAAAGAAAAGGACTAATTGATAATAAGAACACATACCTAAGTAAAAATCTCATTGGAAAACATAAAGAAATAATAAGCATAGTGGAGCAATCACTGAAAAAGCAAGTATGAAGGGTAAAAGACAGGAGTAGTACTATTTCTAAAACCAGTAATTAAAGGATGTATGAAATATAGATGTAAACTGTGTCAATTAAAACATAAGACATGAGGGGAGAAATATAAAGTTTTGGAATGTGTTCAACATTAAGCTACTATTAACTTAATAGAGAATGTTATAAACTTATGTGAACCTGTCTCTTATATAAAAGCAACTTATTAGATACAAAGGAAATCCCATAAGGCTATCAGTAGATCTTTTGCAGAAACTTTACAGGCCAGAAGGGAGTGGCAAGATGTAGGAATAATGCTGAAGGGAAAGCTTGCTAACTGAAAATTTTCTAAATGAGGCAATCATTCAGAATCAAAGGAGAAATGAAGAGGTTTCCAGAGAAGCAAAAGAAAAGGAATTCTTCACCACCAAGACAGCCTTACAAGAAATGTTAAAGGGAATTCAGTAAGTTAAAAAGAAAAGGACTAATTGATAATAAGAACACATACCTAAGTAAAAATCTCATTGGAAAACATAAAGAAATAATAAGCATAGTGGAGCAATCACTGAAAAAGCAAGTATGAAGGGTAAAAGACAGGAGTAGTACTATTTCTAAAACCAGTAATTAAAGGATGTATGAAATATAGATGTAAACTGTGTCAATTAAAACATAAGACATGAGGGGAGAAATATAAAGTTTTGGAATGTGTTCAACATTAAGCTACTATTAACTTAATAGAGAATGTTATAAACTTATGTGAACCTAACAGTAACCACACAAAAATAATTACAGTAAATACATAAAAGAAAATGAGAAAGGAATCTAAATATAATGGTCAAATCACAAGAAAATAGAGAAAGAGAAGAAAAAACAAAAAAGACTTACAAAACCTGCCAGAAAACAACTAACAAATTCAATAAATATATACCTGTCATTTACTTTAAATGGAATATTCTACCTACCAAAAATTACCTTAAATGGAATAAATGGCCTAATCAGAAGACATAGAGTAGCTGAACAGATAAAAAAATAATGCCTTTCTACAGGTATAATAATAATGCTGCCTACAGGAGACTAACTTAAAACCTAAAGAAACTCACAGACTTAAAATAAGGGGATGGAAAAAGATATACTGTGCAAACAGAAATGAGAAGCAAGGTTGGGTAGCAAGATTTATATCAGACAAAATAGACTTTAAAACAGAAACAGTAACTCAAAGAAGGGCATTACATAACAATAAAGCAATTCATCCAACAAAAAGATGTAACATTTATAAATATTTATGCACCCAACAAAGAAGAACCTAAATATATAAAGAGAGAGCAATACAATAACAGTGCAGGACTTTAAGACCCTACTATCCTTACATCAATGGATAGATCATAAATAGAAGATCAGTACGGAAACATTAGCCTTAAAAAACACATTAGACAAGATGAACTTAATATATATATAGGACACTACATCTAAAAACAGCAGAATACACATTGTTTTCAGGGGCACATGGAACATTCTCCAGGATAGATCAAATGTAAAGTAAGAAAACAAGTCTCAAAACTTACTAAGACTGAAATCATATGAAGCATCTTTTGCACAAGGGTATAAAACTAGAAATCAATAACAAAAAACTGCAAAAGAAAACATGGAGATTAAATAACCTGCTATTAGCAACCAATGGGTCAACAAAGAATGCAAAAAACAAGTCAAAAAATACCCTGAAAAAACACAAATGCAAACAGAACATTCCAAAATCTTTGTACACAGGAAAAGCAGTTCTCAGAGCTAAACTCATAGCAATACAGGCCTATGCCAAGAAACAAACAAACCTAACTTTACATTTAATGGAACTAGAAAAATAAGAAGAAAATGAAACCAAAGTTGGTAGAGGAAGGAAATAATAAAGATCAAACAGGAAATAAATGAAATAGAAACAAAAGAAAGAAAGGAAAGATTAATAAAACAAAGAGCTGGTTCTTTGAAATTGTAAACAAAATTGATAAGCCTTTAGCTAAATTCATCAAGAAAGAAACAGAGGGGGTCCAAACAAAATCATGACTGAAAGAGAATTTACAAGCAAAAGCACAAAAACACAAAAGATAGATTACTAACAACAATTATACACCAAAAAGCAGACAAGTAAAAAGAAATGAATAAATTCCTAGAAACACAAAATCTTCCCAGATTCAGTCATGAAGAAATAGAAAATATGAATAGGTAATTACTAGTAATTAAATTCAATCAGTAATCAAAGAACTCCAAACAAAGTTCAAGTCTAGATGGCTTCACAGGTGAATTCTACCAAACATTTAAAGAAGAGCTAACACCTATATTTTTCAAATTATTCCCAAAAACTAAAGAGGAAGGAGCACTTCCAAACTCATTTTATGAGGCCATCATTACTCATACCAAAACCAAATAAAGATACAACAATAAAAAAAATCACAAGCCTATATCCCTGATGAACATAGTTGAAAAAATCCTCAACAAAATATGAGCAAACCATAACCAACAAGGACCTACTGTACAGAACATGGAACTTTGTGCAATGTTATGTTGCAGCCTGGATGGGAGGGAGTTTGGGGGAGAATGGATACATGTGTATATATATATATATGGCTGAGTACATTCATTTTTCACCTGAAAAATCTCAACATTGTTAACTGGCTGTACCTGAATACAAAATAAAAAGGTTTCAAAAATAGTGAAAATGACAAAGTTTTGATTAGTGGTCTTCAATTCTTAAAAAAATATGAACAAACCAAGTTAAACAGTATATTAAAAATACATGACATACCATGATCAAGTGGAATTCATTCCAGGAATGCAAGCATGGCTTCACATTTACACTAAAACATGTACCCCTACATTCAGTGCAGCATTATTTATAATAGCCAAGATGTGGAAGCGACCTAAGTGCCTCTTGATAGATGAATGAATAAAGGAAATGTGCCATATTTATATATACATGGAACACTATTCAGCCACAGAAAGAATAGACTCTTGCCATCGCCACACCATGGTTGGTTCCACAGAATATTAGGACCAATATTATTAAATGTAGCTCCTATAGAACATATTAGGACTAAGTCAGACAGAGAAAGACTGTATAATTTCACTTGTATGTGGAATCTAAAATACAAAAGAAACAAACATACAAAGCCAAATAGAAACAGACTCATAGAATACAGACAGCAAAGTGGCGGTTGTCATGAGGATGATAGGAGGATGGGCAAAATAAGTGAAGGGGCTTAAGAGGCACAGTGTAAAGACGCCATCATTCTCCAGACTATACACACGATCTGTCTCCAAAGGATGCAACTAAAACTATTTAAGTATAGTTATCTAAAATGTTTTAAGTCTAAGGTTTTCTGTAAGAAAAAATTTCTTGTTTACCTATTGAAGCTTTAACATATTAAATACCAGATTAAGCATTTTACCCACAAATTACAGAATCTAAGACCTTTTCAAGACTTCCCTGTAGCTCAAATGGTAAAGACTCTGCCTACGATGCAGGAGATCAGGGTTTGATCCCTGGGTCAGGAAGATCCTCTGGAGAAAGGACTGAGAATCCACTCCAGTATTCTCGCCTGGAGAATCCCATGCACATAGCAGTTTGGTGGGCTATAGTCCATGGGGTCAAAGAGTCGGACACGACTGAGTGACTAACACACAGAAGACCATTTCAGAATGAATACTTAAATCATTCTTTCAGCACATGTACTATGAGAAATGTTAAGTACACAGGGAAAGCTGAAAACATTTGTTTAAATTCAGTGGCCCTATTTTTATATCTTCTGTTGTGAAACACATATTTAATTTGTAGACTATAGAAGAAAATAGTTCATAATAACACCAAATAATTACTCAGTTAGACACAATAAATTTTAATTTTTATCACTGACCAAGACAAAAGGGTGCTATTTTAATAAGTGAAATGTTGATCCCTAAACACTAAGTTTCATTTCTTATAAAACAAAGATGTGTATAAGAGACAGCATCACCACCCACTATACTTGATAAAAGAAAGTTTAAGCATCATGTTTATATTTCATTTGACAGAAGCCCTAGAGATACATCAGATAATGAAATCTAAACAGAGAAAAAGTAAGCATGGGTTTCTTAACTCTGGGTCCCAATTCATGGAGCATGTAAACTGGAAAGGAAAAAAATGACATCTTCATTTTCAGTAATCACTGACTGGAATTCAATTATGAGCGCAGGCAACAGACAACAGTGGCATAAGTAGCACCTACAACCTGGTCGCCGTGACTAATAGAAGTCACAGATACTTTCCTATGATACAGACAGACCACATTTGTGGTGGTATATTAAAATACCACCATTTCTTCAAATTTCCCCTAGTTATATGAGCTCACACTTTGTCCTGCTATTTAACAAATCTTTTAAACAAAGCCCATTACTGTCTAGATTTTTTAATTAAACATTTTGAGATAATTTAAATATGCATTCAGTTATAACAAAAATTCGCAGAGCCTCTGTTTTCACCCAGTGATGATGTCTTGCAAAACTATATTACAATATCTCAACCGGGATACTGACATTGAGAAAACCACCTACTTCTAATGAGAGTTCCTTAGTTTATCTCGCACTTGCGTGTATGTGTGTGTGTATGTGTGTATTTTACTTCTTTGCAACTTGATCACCTATAGATTCCTGTAGTGAAAGTGTTAGCCGTTCAGTCGTGTCCAACTCTTTGTGACACCATGGACTTTAGCCTGCCAGGGTCCTCTGCCCATGGACTTTCCCTTGCAAGAATATTTGAATGGGTTGCCATTCCCTTCTCCAGGGGATCTTCCTGACCCAGGGATCAATCCCAGATCGTCCTGCACTGCAGGCGGATTCTTCCATCTAAGCCAGGAGGTTCATCCCACCAAAGTCAAGACACAGAATAATCCCACTGCCACAAGGATGCCTCATTTTGCCCTTTTATAACCACAACCCTCCCCTCCTGGCAACCACTAATCTATTCTTCATTTCTGTAATTTTGTCCTTTCAAGAATGTCATATAAAGGCAATTATATGGTAAACTTTTGGCATGGGTTTTTTTTCACTTAGCGTAACGCCCTGGAGAGTCATACAAAAATTCCAGATATCAACAGTTTATTCCTGTTTATTGCCAAGAAATAGCCCGTGGTATGGCTATACTACAGTTATTTAGCCATTCACCCATTGAGGGCATCTGGTTTGCTTCCAGTTTCTTTTTAGTTTGGGGGGTTTTGCGGGAATGGGCAGTGCTGGCTCCATTTCTGCGCACAGGCTTCTCGCGGCTGCTCATAGGCTCTCTAGGTGCAACGAGCAAGGCCTACTCTAGCCGTGGTGCAAAGCTTCTCGTGGCGGCGGCTCCTCTTTCTGTGGAGCATGGGCTTTAGGGCGCTCGGGCTCGGTAGCTGGTGGCGCACGGGCTTAGCCCAGCATGTGGGATCTTACTTCCCGGACCAGGGATGGAACCTATGGCCCTTACATTAGCAGGTGGATTCTTAACTGCTGGACTAGCAGGGAAGCCCTTGTTTCCATTTTTTGTCTATTATGAACAAAACAGCTATGAACTCCAAGCTCAGGTTTTTGTGCAAATGTAAGTTTCAATTTCTCTGGAATGTGTCATAAACTTTAAAAAGTACTTTGATAAGTATATTTTAATATAGTTTCCTTTTTACTCGTATGTAGTTTGGGTTGGGGGCTTCCCAGGTGGCTCAGTGGTAAAGAATCCGCCTGCCAATGCAGGAGGTGCAAGTTCAGTCCCTGGATCAGGAAGATCCCCTGGAGGTGGGCATGGCAATGCACTTCAGTTTTCTTGCCTGGAGCATCCTATGGACAGAGGAGCCTGGCGGGCTACAGTCCATAGGGTCGCAGAAGAGTCAGTTATGACTTGGCAACTAATAACAACAATTTGTGTTTTACATTTAAAAACATGATTCTGAAAAGGTTCCCATAGGCTCACCAGACTGTCAGAGGGGTTCATGGTAGAAAGCAGGTTAAGAAGCCTTACAGGAGTCAGTTTCCTCAATTTTGTCCTGCGATTACATTGACTCTACTGCTCTATGAAGGGAGAAAAAGCATATTCCCCTTTCTAATAGAAAAGCCTCGTCTATGCGAAAACAAGAAAATGCGCGAAATTTGACCAATGATGATGTCCAATAAGATAACCAGCGTATTTGGCATAGCCGGTTTCTTCATGTAGCATTTAAAGATAAGAATAATAGGGAATGCTTCATCAGCATTTGTTATGTTGGGTAAAAACTGTATTTAGGCATAAGATATTTAGATATTTAAGATACTCAGAAAACAAATTTAAGGTTATGGAAAGGGAAGCAGGGGAGGGATAAATTGGCAATTTGAGAATAACAGATGCACATTACTATATACAAAATAGATAATGAACAAGGACCTACTACTGTATAGCATTGAGAAAACCCACCAATCCTAATGAGAGTTCCTTAGTGTAACTTGCACCTGTGTGTGTGTGTGTGTGTGTGTGTGTGTGTGTATTTTAGTTCTTTGCAACTTTATCTGTAGGTTCATATAGCACAGGGAACTATATTTAATCTTATGGAAAAGAATCTGAAAAATATATAGACATAGGTAGACAGACATGTACATCTGAAACACAGCAAATCAATTACACTTTGATTAAATTTTTTAATTAAAAAAAGATATTTAAGTATGATTTCACTCCCTGCTTTACCATTTGTAGATCTAACTCTAAGAGTAATTTTAGATACTGTAACAAAGCCAGTCTAATAATACTTTTACAGATCATAAAAGTTTCCTATAGCCTAAGGTGAGGTGAAGTCGCTCAGTCGTGTCCGACTCTTTGCGACCCCGTGGACTGTAACCTACTAGGCTCCTCCGCCCGTGGGATTCTCCAGGCAAGAATACTGGAGTGGATTGCCATTTCCTTCTCCAGGGGATCTTCCCGACCCAGGGATCGAACCCAGGTCTCCCGCATTGGAGGCAGACGCTTTTAACCTCTGAGCCACCAGGGAAGCCCCTTCCTATAGCCTAGAAGAAACTATATCTTAAGTAGTTAATGAAGCTATAAATTGTAAATGAAAGAAAAATTCCTTCCACAAAACAACAAAAAAAAAAGTCCCTATTATTTTTAGACCTCTAGCCTTGTAAACATTTTACTAAGTGCTGTCAGCCGAAATGAACATGCTGAATCTTATTCAACTTGCCTACCTTTGTCAATAGTGCATCAATAGTAAAACAATCAAGGCATAGAAAAACAAAGAAAAGTAAAAGATCTATGATTAATTGACATGTGTTTATGTCTTCAGCACTGAATGAGATTCATAAATTTATATATCAAAAAGGCCTTATATTTCTATAGCCAAAACAGCTTCAGAACTTTTCCTATGTATTTTTTCATCTAATACCAGCAGACAATACTGGTAATACCTTTTTTTTTTTTTTTTTCTTTTTTACATCTGTGAAAATTGAGCCATGGAGAAGTCATGACTTGTCTGAGACTATGTACCTAGCAAATTATTCTCAGAAACCAGCTAGAAATCTAAATCAGAGAGTTCTTTTTGGAAGACAGGGCAGAACTATTTTCAAGAAGGCACAATGTGCTTTCAATGTTGGATTATAACAAGAAGAGGAAAGGTGGGCAGAAATTTCAGAGCTATCCCTTACCCTTAAAAGCTGTGTGACGTTAGTCAAGTTATTACTTGACCTCCTGGGCCTCATTCCTTAGCTTCAAAACAGGAATAATATAGTATCTACCTTCAGAGTTGTTGTAAGGATGAAATAAGAATCCAAGTCAAATACAATAATGCCTGGTATATAATCAACACTCAATTAATGCTTGCTGCCATTATATATTAGCCTTGATCTAAAGAGAAATGTCTTTAAATTGGCTTAATGAAAGAAACGCTGGTGTTATGAAATTAGCAGTTTCTGGTCACCTGATTCAGATGATGCTGAGTCAGGCTGCTTATTTCTCTGAGACGCTCAGGAAAGGATTTCTATCTCAGGTACACAATGCTATTATCTTCAAACTGTATCCTGAGGGCCCACGGAGTTCCTTAAGGAAGACTCACAGAGGGGGCGTCCAGATCTTCTCTTCTCCAAGAACGAGGACATTTGAACATTTATCTGATTTACATATTTCTATTTCACATGTGGTTTCTAATGGATAAGCTGCTTTGATGTTAAATAAAGTTTAAACCCACTGAGCTGGATGATCTCAAAGGTCCTGCTCTTTTGATTCTATGACTCAGAATATGCCACCATTTGTGTCCTAAAACAGAAGCTTTCCTTTTTTAAATATAAAAATTTAATTGATTACCATGTTCTCAGCACACACGCTGACTACTTAGGTTGTCAGTTTCTGCATAAAATATCCTCTTTTGCATATGATGTCTTTTTCTTATTAGAATAGTCCCACTCAACATTTTTGAGTTCCCATGAAGTTCCAGAACTGGGAGTACAGGTATAAGCTAAGACACACCCTTGCCAGCAAAGACCTTGCTCTTTGGGTAGTGGTGAGGGGCAATAAGTAGACTTCTGAAGCAATGTGCTAATGCCATGGCAGCAGATATAGAGAAGTACATGAATTTGAAGCATAGATGCTCTGCTTTTATTTGGGGGAAGATGCTCAGGCAAGCTGTAAACAGTGAGTATATGTTCAACCAAGACAGTACAGTTATTTTAGTCAGAAGTTACAATAAACACTGAGGCATGTTTGGGAACTTGCTGGTAGGTCAATAAATCTGGCACTCAAGGCTAATGTTTCTCAAACTGGGATCCTCAAACATACTCTTAATGGTCTCTGAGTTGTGTAAGGTAATTTTAAATTCTACAGTTTCATTCCGTCAGATAAAATGATAAAGCTCTGTATAAACTGAATTATTGGGGGAACCATGTTATCCTCGAGTCCTGCCACCTAAACTCAGCATCCACATTGGCCTTTAGGATCATACTGTTACTGGGAAGGATGACTTTCATTATCTCAACCTAATGAAAACAGAGATGGCCTTAGCATAAAAACAATGCATTTGCACCAAAACCAAAGAAAATGACATTGCAGCAGGCTGTCATCAAAATTAATTGTTAATCAAAATTTAACCACAGACGGAGCAGAGAAAGGGCTTCCCAGGGTGGCACTAGTGGTAAAGAGTTCACCAAGCAATCCAGGAGATGCAGGAGATGTGGGCTTGATCCCCGAGTCCGGAAGATCCCCTGGAGTAGGAAATGGCAGCCCACTTCAGGATTCTGTGCCTGGAAAATTCCACTGCAGAGGAGCCTGGCAGGCTACAGTTCACGGGGCCACGAAGAGTTGGACACGACTGAGCACACAGCTAGGCACACTAGGAGTGGAGGGAATGCATTTGCTCATCCTATGCACTCTAATCTTCCCTGGTGGCTCAGATGGGAGAGAATGTGCCCACACTGCAGGAGACCCAGGTTCGATCCCTGGGTCAGGAAGATCCCCTGGAGAAGGGAATGGCAACCCGCTCCAGTATTCCTGCCTGGAGAATCCCACGGACAGAGGAGCCTGGCGGGCTACAGTCCATGGGCTCACAAAGAATAGGACACGACTGAGCGACTAACACACACATGGCACTCTAAGCACAGAGAACAAAAATAATGCCACAGTGTAAACAGCAATTTAGGTTCAGCAGAACATAATTTATCACTTAAAATAATGTTAATTTAAATTTGTATTTTTCTTTAATATGTATATTTGTTGTATAAAGTATATAATTTCTACTGGCAAAGTTGTTGATATTTTATCCTGTGTTGGCATACATTTAAACAGTTTAAAAGATCTGAAGTCAGGATTTCCCTGGTGGTCCAGTGGTTAAGACTCCACGCTCCCAATGCAGGTGGCCTGGATTCCATCCCTGGTCAGGGAGCTAAATCGTATATGCCTCAACTAACTATCCCACATTCCGAAACTAAGACTTGGTGCAGCCAAATAAATATTTTAGAAAATAGCATTTTAAGTCAACACTGGGGTCTCTAAGAAGGCTCTTCCTTTAAAAAGGGTCTCTATTTTGGTCAAATCTGAGAAACTGCCATAGGTGAGAGTAAGGCACTAGAAGGAATGAGGCTGTGGAATGACAAATGTATCCGTATTGTCAATGATGGCTTGAGCTGGGAGGTGTGCAAAAAAGCAGCTGGGGGAGAGAATGGGGCAGAAGCTTTGTTTCAGGAAGAATATGATGCCATGCTAGCTATTAACATTGCAGCTAGAAAGACAAGACCGGATAAGAGGGTTGTTTAGGACCTAGCCTTACTGAACCTAGGGGAGTAAATGGGGATGCTGGGTCAGGTAAGACAGAGGAACTAACATGTTTCCCAGATATTGGCAGCCCCTGATAACATTATCTGCATTTTTACAGATCAAGAAACTGAGGTTTCAAAACTTGGGCAAGGTCACACTACTAGCAAGAATCTGAATTTGATCCCAAGTATGCCTGACTCTGAGGCCTGTGTGCTTAACCATGGAACAACACTGCCTTCACACTAGTAGTGATAAAGTTGTGTTCAAAAGTCCCCCAGAATATATAGAAAGTGAGAAGACATGGCCAAGATAATTTTATTAGTGCTTATACTTAGAAGCAGATGGCAAGAAGTATAGAGTAGAATATTGTATAAATCTTTAAGAAGTGAAAGGAGAAGGAAATGGCAACCCACTCCAGTTATTCTTGCCTGGAAAATCCCATGGACAGAAGAACTTGGCAGGCTATAGTCCGTGTGGTTGCAAAGAGTCGGGCACGACTAAGCAACTAACACACACATAATAAGTGAAAGGGAGGTGACATTTTAAGTTGTAAATGTGCAATTGAACACTTAACTGACCCTTTCTTCTGATCTGGCCTCTAAAAAATTACTGCAACACTTCCTTGGGGTCCAGTGATCGAGAGAATCTGCCTGCTAATGCAGGGGACACGGGTTCGATCACTGGTCCAGGAATATGCCATATACTGCAGGGCAACTAAGCCCGTGTGCCACGACTATTGAGCCTATGCTCTTGAGCCCACGTGCCACAATACTGAGCCCAAGGGTCGCAGCTACTAAGGCCCGGGTACCTAGAGTCCTGCTCTGCATCACGAGAAGTAACTGCAAGGGGAAGTCCACACACCACAACTAGAGAATAGCCCCCCTATTCACTACAACTAGAGAAAGCTCATGACCAGCAATGAAGACTCAGCACAGCCAAAAATAATAAATACCTTTTTCTTAAATGATTGCAACATTAAAAATGACAATTTATTTACAATAAAATCAGCTACTCCATGAATGTGCCGCTTAATTAAAGAAACGGATGTCTTTGGTGTCAAATACTTTTTTAGGAGGATAGCCTTCTGTTTAGTGTTTAAAACAGGAAAGATTTGTTTAGATTTGTATATTCAAACTCTAAGAACACCTGGAAGTTGATCTTTTTTGTTTTCATTTCAAAAACCTGATATTACCTAACAAAGTCAAACATTTGTTTGTATTTTCTATAGTAGTAATGGATTTATGTTATTCAAGACATCTGGTGATAAATAATTCATCTCTGCTGCATGAGAACCAATTCTATTTCTCAAATAGTATACACTAAACATCACAAAACATTGCTTGTTCAAAGCCTGAGCCTAACTTGAAAGAACACCCTGATAAGAATACCAAGCTCGTACTCGAGCATGTAGTCTTAGTAGGGTGTATATATATATACACACACACACACACACACAAAGTACAATGTTCTGGCTCATAATGGCATGCTACAGTTAGAGGTTATGCCAATAGAAACAGCAGTGCCATACTACCCAAAACGACAGCATTACTTTGATAGATTACCAACCACCTGTTTCATATGGTAGCATTCTTAACTCTAAAGACCTAAGTAGAGAATCTCATCAATTTGAACCCACATTCCTAATTCATCAAAACACTTATTCTAAAAATAACATTTCTTCATGGTCCACATTCAGTGGTTTATTATTTTAGCATGTCATCCTCACAAAGAAAAATAATACAAACTAACAACTCAACACACACACACACACACATCTTGAAAAGCCTTCAACTCCTTCCCTTAATACCCAAAATAAACCGTTAATGTTAAATCTCTTCAATAGTTAGGGCAATCAGTAGTGTCTTTCTAAACTTCACAAAATGAATGAGCCTTTCAACTTCTCAAATATATTCAGTGAGGGTTCTTGGACTTCCCTGGTGGCTCAGAGGTTAAAGCGTCTGCCTCCAATGCGGGAGACCCGGGTTCGATCCCTGGGTCGGGAAGATCCCCTGGAGAAGGAAATGTCAATCCACTCCAGTATTCTTGCCTGGAGAATCCCACGGACAGAGAAGCCTAGTAGGTTACAGTCCACGGGGTCGCAAAGAGTCAGACACGACTGAGCGACTTCACCTCACCTCACCCTCTGTACATCAAAGAATAAAAAGTACAACTCGTGATTTTTTTTTAAAGTACATGTTTATTTTCCAAACAACAACTTTAAACAAAATAAGACGAAGCAAAAGAACCCAAAAATGTCAGCCATCTGGAGTTCAGTAGGTTAATGCACTATTTTGGCATTCCCAGCCAGTACAATTAAGGGTAAAACACTTTCAAAAGAAGAGGCTGCTATATGATGTATGTCTTTGAGAAAAAATAACAAATCCTGGAGAAATGAAGATTCCTTGTGCTGTGCTGTGCTCAGCTGTTTCTGATTCTCTGCAACCCTGTGGACTGTAGCCTGCCAGGCTCCTGTGTCCATGGGATTTCCCAGGCAAGGATACTGCAGTGGGTTGCCATTTCCTTCTCCAGGGGATCTTCCTGACCCAAAGATTGAACCTTGTATCTCCTGCATTGGATTCCTTAGGTTTCTTGACAAGTTATCGTATGTGGTTGGCAAGCAGTCATACTGTTATTCAAATTCACTTAGTTAAAGAACGCAGTATGAGTATTTATGGAAGTATAAGACATTATCCTAAGCACAGACAGGAATGTCAATGGGGCATAAAGTTCCTGCCAGGCAAAAGAGATGACTGCAACATCAAAGATTGATCTCAACTCTAAAAGCCTTTTTAGTCACAAATTGTATTTATATAGAAAACCAACCAACAACATATTATAATTGTTTTACCCCTTAGTATAGCAGGAGGAAGCTGACTTTGGAGTCCTGTAGATTTGATTTTGAATCCAGTATCCGCTGCTTAGGAATGTTTAACAGTGCCAGGCAATGCCAAAGAATGCTCAAGCTACCGCACAATCGCACTCATCTCACATGCTAGTAAAGTAATGCTCAAAATTCTCCAAGACAGGCTTCAGCAATACGTGAACTGTGAACATCCAGATGTTCAAACTGGTTTTAGAAAAGGCAGAGGAACCAGAGATCAAATTGCCAACATCCTCTTGATCATCGAAAAAGCAAGAGAGTTCCAGAAAAACATCTATTTCTGCTTTACTGACTATGCCAAAGCCTTTGACGGTGTGGATCACAATAATCTGTGGAAAATTCTGAAAGAGATGGGAATACCAGACCACCTGACCTGCATCTTGAGAAACCTGTATGCAGGTCAGGAAGCAACACCTTAGAACTGGACATGGAGCAACAGACTGGTTCCAAATAGGAAAAGGAGTCCGTCAAGGCTGTATATTGTCACCCTGCTTATTTAACTTCTATGCAGAGTACATCATGAGAAAGGCTGGACTGGAAGAAGCACAGGCTGGAATCAAGATTGCCGGGAGAAATATCAATCACCTTAGATATGCAGATGACACCACCCTTATGGCAGAAAGTGAAGAGGAACTAAAAAGCCTCTTGATGAAAGTGAAAGAGGAGAGTGAAAAAGTTGGCTTAAAGCTCAACATTCAGAAAATGAAGATCATGGCATCTGGTCCCATCACTTCATAGGAAATAGATGGGGAAACAGTGGAAACAGTGTCAGACTTTATTTCTGGGGGCTCCAAAATCACTGCGGATGGTGATTGCAGCCATGAAATTAAAAGACGCTTACTCCTTGGAAGAAAAGTGGGAGAGGAAGAGGGTAGGATGATTTGGGAGAATGGCATTGAAACATGTAAACTAACATGTAAGAATGAAGCACAAGCCTAAGTTCGGTACAGGATACAGGATGCTTGGAGCTGGTGCACAGGGATGAGTCAGAGAGATGATGTGGGGTGGGAGGTGGGAGGGGGATTTGGGATTGGGAGCTAATATACACCATAGAAAGATGGCAGTGATGACCCTGTATGTGAGACAGCAAAAGAGACACAAATGTATAGAAAGGACTTTTGGACTCTATGGGAGAGGAAGAGGGTAGGATGATTTGGGAGAATGGCATTGAAACATGTAAACTAACATGTAAGAACGAAGCACAAGCCTATGTTCGGTACAGGATACAGGATGCTTGGAGCTGGTGCACAGGGATGAGTCAGAGAGATGATGTGGGGTGGGAGGTGGGAGGGGGATTCGGGATTGGGAGCTAATATACACCCATGGTGGATTCATGTCAATGTATGGCAAAACCAATACGGTATTGTAAAGTAAAATAAAGTAAAATAAAATTAAAAAAAAAAAAAAAAAGAAAAGTTATGACCAACCTAGATAGCATTTTCAAAAGCAGAGACATTACTTTGCCAACAAAGGTCCATCTAGTCAAGGCTATGATTTTTCCAGTGTCATGTATGGATGTGCGGAGAAGGCGATGGCACCCCACTCCAGTACTCTTGCCTGGAAAATCCCATGGATGGAGGAGCCTGGTGGGCTGCAGTCAATGGGGTCGCTAAGAGTCGGGCACGACTGAGCGGCTGAACTGAACTGAGCTAATGTGTTTAGTGCCTTCATGGGTTCTAAGTCACTTCAGTCGTGTCTGACTTTTGCAACCCCATGGACCATTGCCCACCAGGCTCCTCTGTCCATGGAGATTCTCCAGGCAATTCTACTGGAGTGGGTTGCCATGCCCTCCTCCAGGAGATCTTCCCAAGCCAGGAATTGGACCCACATGTTTTATGTCTCCAGATTGGCACGCAGATTCTTTACCACCAGTGCCACCTGGGAAGCCCAGAAGAGTGGTATATGTCACCTAAACCTTCTCTCTTAGTGTTTCAAACATTTCAGAATGAGAGAATATACACAAAACACTATAAATGGTTCCTGGTCCACAGAACGTGATCAGTACAATTTGTTAAGCAGCATACTTTGGCATTCTTAGAAGTCTGTGCCATTCTTATTGTCTCTATACTCTCTTAAAAATAAATTTGGCAAGGAGAATGTAAAAAAAAAAACAACACTTAAAAATCCCACCATAGCAGTTTGTGCAGTGTCATCTCACCTTTGATTATAAGCCTACTAAAAGGTGATAGCTAAAAGCATATACCACACCACTCACATGATTTCTTCTAACCATTGTGCCAGACAAATGTTTTCATTGTTCTACAGTCTATATAAGTCATCTGAGTGCCTAATATTCTCCTAGGGTCTGGACCATAATTTAGGCATGACCTTCTTGGAATTAAGGTTTCCACCCACCTCAAGTTTCCATTAGTATGAACAATCCTGTAAGGAATCCCTTTTTCCTTTCTTTTGGATAATTTCCTCAGGATAAATTCTCCAAAGGACTATATAAGCATTTTGCATCTTCTTTCCAACCACTTTTCAAACAGATTTCATGCTACTAGCACAATACAGTAAAGTACAAATTCCACCATATTAAATAATGTTGCTCTTATCATTCCAATTGAATAGATGGAAAATGATACCTCATTTTCAAAATTTGCATTTCTCAGTTGGCATGTTAACAATTTCCCCATTTTCCTGATTCTATTTCCACTTATGTGAATTATCTATTTCTTTTGCACATTTATCTATCCAAACCTAAATGTCTACATCATGCTTTGTGCAGTACTTAGATACTAACAACATTAACCCCTTATTGTATGTTTTTGTTGGTTTTCTTTTTATATTTCCATACAATTTAGCTTTTATTTATTTAAAGTAGTAAATCTTTGCTTCTATAACTTCAATTACATCAAATCTTACAAAGCTTGCACTTTAATATTTACTTTTAATGTATGATTCTGGTATCCAATATGACTTATGAACCTATTTTTCTCCCCAGATTTATAGAATCAGTGAACAATATTGGAAGGCTTAGCTACGCTCCTTATATTATATCCTTACAAAATACTTTTTCTTTCTCTCTCTTTCTCCTCTTAACCTATCTATCACATACTTTTTTTTTTCTGGCTGTGCTAGGTGCTCGATGCTGCGCGTGGGCTTTCTCTAGTTATGCTGAGCCAGAGCTACTCTTCGCTGGAGCGCATGGCCTTCTCATTGCAGTGGCTTCTCCCGCTGCGAAGCACAGGCTCTAGGCGCAGCGGCGTCAGTGCTTAACTCACAGGGGCTCAGCAGTTGTGGCTCACCAGCTCCAGAGCACAGGCTCAGATATGTGGTGCGCAGGCTTAGTTGCTCCAAGGCATATGGGATCTTCCTGGACCAGGGAACAAACCCATGTCCCCTGCATTGCAGGTGGATTCTTAACCACTAAACCACCGGAAGGCCCTCTATCTATCATATTATTGGACACTTTTTTCTCCCACTTATTCACATGAACATCAATGCTAATATAATCTCTCTCTTTAAAATATTTTAATGCTTTAACTTCATATGGGATAGTTCCCTACCACCAAAATACTATCTCTAGTTCTCAAAATATTCTTGCTGGTTTCCTTTTCCATATATAGATAATAATCTTGAAATATGCAATTCGTTTAAATGTCTTTTTTTATTTTATTATAAATATGTTGAATATATAAATTTAAAATGAGAAATTTTTATCTTTATGATCTTTATTCA
>SJYT01049131.1:111438-137228 GCA_006410635.1 Cephalophus harveyi
TCTTTATTCATCCTATCTAGAATGCATTGTCTTTACATTTACTCTAGTCTTTTTCTATACCTCTCAAAGTGATGTAGAATCATTTATGTGGATTATATACATTTATTAAGTTTATTCAACTCATTTTATACTTTATTACTATTTTGAATGTGATCTTTTTCATCGTGCCTTTTAAATTTGTAGTTAAACACACATAAGTTAAAAAAATTACCATCTTAACCATTTCACTGTGTTTTCTAACTGGTTATTATTGTCATACAGTGGCAAAGAATGGCTCTGGTGGTAAAGAATCCACCTGCCATGCAGGAGACCCGGGTTCGATCCCTGGGTCGGGAAGATGCCCTGCAGAGGAAATGGCAACCCACTCCAGTATTCTTGCCTGGAAAATTCCACAGACAGAGGAGTCTGGTGGGCTACAGTTCATAGGGTAGCAAAGCGTCAGACACAACTGAGCACGCGTGCATTATACTGTCATAAAGAAATGCTACTGAAGCAGATGACATTACAAAATATTAAAATTTTAATTTAGGTACACAGTCAGTAAATGACTCTTGTTCCTCCTGACTCAAAATTCTAGCCTTCAACTGGAAAATCAGACAAAAACAACACATGTGACTCTGGCCCAGGGTTCTATTTTTCAAGATTTTCTTGGTTATATCAATCAACCCCTTTATCTGTCAATAAAAGCAGAGAGGTGAACAGATCTGTCATGTTGCAAATACATGTTTCATGTTGCTAGTGTGTTCTATCTGGAGAAGGCAATGGCAGCCCACTCCAGTACTCTTGCCTGGAAAATCCCATGGATGGAGGAGCCTGGTGGGCTGCAGTCCATGGGGTGGCTAAGAGTCAGGCATGACTGAGCGACTTCACTTTCACTTTTCACTTTCATGCACTGGAGAAGGAAATGGCGACCCACTCCAGTGTTCTTGCCTGGAGAATCCCAGGGACAGGGGAGCCTGGTGGGCTGCGGCCTGTGGGGTCGCACAGAGTCCGACACGACTGAAGCGACTTAGCAGCGGCAGCAGCAGCAGCAGTGTGTTCTATCAGGTTTGTATCGGCTTCATCCAGGCCAATACACTTTCAGTTTGCAGGCTCACTTATGACCAAGGAAACTTGAAGTATTTAAGATCCTCACCACTGCCTGTAAGTGGTTTTGAGATTTAGCTTTCCTGTCCTGAGTCTAGAGCCCTATATACATCAGGTAAACATCCCCTGATGCTGGGAAAGATGGAGGACAGGAGGAGAAGGGGACGACAGAGGATGAGATGGTTGGATGGCATCACTGACTCAATGGACATGGGTTTGGGTGAACTCCCGGAGTTGGTGATGGATAGGGAGGCATGGCATGCGGTGGTTCATGGGGTCACAAAGAGTTGGACACGACTGAACGACTAAACTGAAACTGAAATTCTTGAGTACTTTTCACTGGTTCCTATACAAATGGAAAGAGTACACACCTGCAGATAATGAAAATAAACTTAAGACATTCCAACAAGTACTGTAAGATGTATACTCAAAGAGCATTCACATTAAATTCTTGTATAATGCATCAGAAATGAAATACTAAGGCAAGTATTTTCAATCTCTCCCTAATTTAAAAACCAAACCAATCCGAATTTAGAAAGATACTTGGTGTTTCTATCTCCTGGTCTGAAGAGAATGTGCATATCTTTCATTTCACTGGTAATATTGAAAACTTCTCAAGTGCAAAGACAATGTTTTTTGTTTCTTAAGGTAATCCCTTCAACAACACACACCAGAGACACTCAATAAATACTGGTTAAAAGAGTGAATGACTAGGTACAGGAAGCTCTGAAGAATTAGAAAGTTGGATTTCCCCCTCTCCAACTCTCTGCCATTTTTTTCCATTTTAACAAAATCTTAAAACAAATATTCAATTCTTCCGAAGTATACAAATCTAACTAATTAGTACCTGTGCTACTGGAAAAAAACATGAAATTTAAAGCAAAGAGTGTCACCACAGTTAAGAATGTATGCCCCCCCAAAACACACACACAACACTTGTAATCTATTTTTAAATCCTAACTCATTTAGCAACCATAAAATTTAACTTTGTGAGAACCGGGGTGTCCGAAGGCAACTAATAAGACACCTCTTATCACCCAGAAGGCCCAAGCATACAGTCTCAGAAGAGACAAACTGAAATTTGTTTTTGGATAAAAATTATCAGTAAACATTTCAATTATGAGCTACTTGGGTTAAAAGGTCCAACACCCAATCGTGGCTAGTCTGCTTATTAAATGACATGGAGACTTTGGCATCACGGTGCCTTCTTCTGAGCATCTTTCATCTTTCCATCTACCCTCCCCATTCATTCCACCCACACATGTTAACAGACTGTGTTACTTGTTCAGTCATGCCCGACTCTTGGTGAGCCCATGGACTGTAGCCCACCAGACTCCTGTGTCCGTGGAACTCTTCAGGCAAGAATACTAGGGTGGGTTGCCGTTTCCTTCACCAGGGGAACTTCAAACCAAGATCTCCTGCATTGTAGGCAGATAATTTACAGTCTGAGCTACCAGGGAAGCCCTTTAACAGATGAGATCTTAAGTATTTGTTTTTCCACATTCTGTTCTTAATCAAAGTAGATTTGGCTGGCTGCTATATTTCCTTCCTAATACTCTAGTTTCAGGCAGTTGAACCAAAGTGTGGCCTAGTTTCATTCAGAATAAAATCTAGATACAGTAACATGGATCTTCGGCAAGCTTCTAATATTAGCATACTTTGTTATTTCCATGCTGCTGTAGAGCTCACAATGTTTGAGGTGAGGTAAGGTGAAGTCGCTCAGTCGTGTCCGACTCTTTGCGACCCCATGGACTGTAACCTACTAGGCTTCTCTGTCCATGGGATTCTCCAGGCAAGAATACTGGAGTGGATTGCCATTTCCTTCTCCAGGGGATCTTCCCGACCCAGGGATCGAACCCAGGTCTCCCGCATTAGAGGCAGACACTTTAAGCGCTGAGCCAGCAGGGAAGTCAAAGCAACATCAATTCTTAGCTTTGATTATCCTCCATCTCAGATTCTGTTTATAGATAGATAGATAGATAGAAGTATCAGACTCTTATTTGCCCACATTGAAAAATGTTCTTCCTACTTTCTTTGATTATCTAATCCTTATTCATCATTAAAGATTCAGCTTATATATCAATTCTCCAGGGAAGCTTTCCCTGTCCTCCCAAACTAGGCTCCTCTGGGGATTCTCCAGGCAAGAATACTGAAGTGGGTTGCCATGCCCTCCTCCCAAGGGATCTTCCCAACCCAGGGATCAAACTTAGGTCCCCCACAATGCAGGTGGAATTTTTACCACTGAGCCCCAGGGAATCCCCTCCTTTAAGCATTTAGAATAATTAAAATGAACATTGGTGTTATATTTGTCTCCTCTGTCTTCATGAAAATACGGATTGTTTATTTAGAAACCAGAAGGCTACATAAACCATACTCTCATAAACTACATACAAAATAAAGCCCATTCTATTTTAAAGGGTTAGGGATGTTTGGAGTTTTAGTGCCAAAGCTAGAACCTCAGCTCTCAGTTCTAATTTGGATAAAATATGCTTAAATGTGAATTTAATCATACTAAAGTTTCTCTGATTAATGAAGAAAAACCATCAGACTGTTCCAACAGTTCAGAGAAGTTCTGAGTAGATATAAATTCCTAATTACCTTACAGAGATATTCTAAACAACAGAAACAGGGACTAATCATGAAATGCAAAAGTTTTAATTTAGGAAATTTAAAGTGTAGAACATGGCAGAAATTAGACTAAGAATTTTAGAATTAAGAAAAAAGCCTCGATTTAAAGAAAAGATAGCCGCTGTAAAATATTCATTCAATACTTCAATTTTCAATTCAGCCGCACCTAAGGCATGCCGAGAACACAAAGAGGATGCTTTGAGCCTGCTACTTGGTTAGGGTTTCTGAGTTTTTGTTTTTTAACTAACGGCATTTCATTTCAAAGTATGTTTGTATAAAACCATAACAGAACAAGCTATGCTTGGCCAAGAAAGTAAGGTTTGCATGGCTTTTATCCTGCATGTCACTCCTTTCACATTTTTGTTTGTTTCCTTTAACTCCTGCAAAGATAAATGAGGCCATTTGAATTTTTGGTTGTTTTGATACAGATTTTTGTACAGTATATTACATTTTCTCATTGTGATGTAAAGGAAATATCTAGCACCAGGAGAAAGACTTAGCTTTGCATTAAATTGAATAAGAATACAGGGGGAAATAAAATTCCACCATTACTGTAGTACCTAATATTTTCATATATCATATAACGTGACACCAGTAATGTATCAGCGCTGGTATACTATGATACCACTGAAGTTACCCACAATAATTTTAAAAGCACAATTCTTCAATTTCAAAAATAAATCCAGAGCTAGTATATAGATCTTCTTTACTGAGTTGTCAAAAGCAAGCACTAAACATTTAAATCTACTATATGCATATCACATGTGACTGACTTAACTCTCCATTAAACTAGGAAACATAAAGTAGCTTTCAAAAACTAAAACAAAACACTCTAGTCTTGATGTGCAATTAACCCATTTTAGAAACTACAATAGCAGACACAGTAAATAGCAAATGACAGAAGATGGGTTCAGAAAAATATTCACAATGCTTAAGACAGATTTACAGCTATTTCTGAAAAGTAAAGTCCTAAAACAGGGAAGAGTGAGACAGTGGTGATTCTATTTAGCAGCATATGAATCTCTGAAGTGAATGTATCTGAATATATCAATGGGAAATGGGGATTTCTCTTTAATGTGAGAATCAACAGAACGTGGGGTGATTTTTTTTTTTTTTTTGTCTTAAGATAAATAGGAGTCTTAAACAGGAAAACGCTGTGTGATCCTCCTGCTAAGTCTGAAAACTTGAAAAGGGAATCCAGAACAGGGCTGTAAGCTAGTAAAACCAAAGGATTAGCACTTAGCATATCTAATGCTGTCGTATATAAAAATCACATTCTAATAATAATTGATGCTTTCGAATTGTGGTGCTGGACTCTTGAGAGTCCCTTGGACTGCAAGGAGATCCAACCAGTCCATCCTAAAGGAAATCAATCCTGAATATTCACTGGAAGGGACTGATGCTGAAGCTCCAACACTTTGGCCACCTGAGGCGAAGAGCCAACTCACTGGACAAGACCCTGATGCTGGGAAAGGCTGAAGGCAAAAGAAGGGAGCAACAGGGGATGAGACGGTTGGATAGCATCACCGAATGAACCAATGGCCATGGATCTGAGCAAACCCCAGGGGATAGTGAAGGACAGGGAAGCCTGGTGTGCTGCGGTCCATGGGTAGCAAAGGCTTGGACACGACTTAGTGAAGGAACAATGACAGCAATGTTTAAAGTAATAGTATCTGAGTTAATTTGCGTCTATAAAAATAAATATTTTCAGCTTCTTGGAAATACTCTTATACAACTGATTTACTAAGCATGAGAAAAGCATACAAAATGTGTCATCTATTAGCAAACTATAGTATTCTTTCACCCCCTCATCCTCCATTCCCCTGCTTCCCAGCCCAAGAAATCTAAAAATAGATTTATACAAAGTGGGTGTCTTCAGAATAGCCTAATGGAAAAACGCTAACTGGCCTTAGAGCCTGAACACCAGAATCAAATCCCAGGCCTCCATTTTCATCCCTCTGAACCTATAGAGGGATATTAAACAGGGATAATAATCCCTGAACTCCTCAGTGGGTTGCTTGAGATTCAGATTTATTTAAGGCAATTTCTGACGTGAAATTTTTTATAGGTAATATCATTATCCTCTATTTGCATTTGGGATCCCTTTGGCAGCTGAGGCTAGAGTAAGTCACAGAAAAGCCCATTTGCCAAATGCCAATTAACAAAAGGATCAATTAGCAGAAATCACAAGGTGTATCAGAAGTGTTTTTCTCAATTATTTTTAAAGTTTCAAATGAGTTCCCCTGAAATCGTGTAACTCTCATTGGGGCTTGAACCCATGTTCTTTTTACCTGAGATCAAACACCTGGTCTCAGGACTTAAGGTCGGGTTTTTGGTATCTCACTGCAGAAAGAATTCAGGGAAAGATAAAGTGATAGGTAAGAAATGGACTTACTTAGAGAAAAGCATCGAGTCTGGCCCATCTCTGAAGGCAAGAGTAGCACCAGGGTATGGGGTTGTCAGTTTTTATAGGGAAGGGTAATTTCATAGGCTAATGAGTGGGAGGAGTATTTCAGCTACTTGGGGGAAGGGTTATGATTAAAATCATAAAATATAATAATAGCTCTTACTGACCTCGGACAGTTCACACAGAGACAGACACTATGGGATGAGAATCTGGAATAAACAGGTAAAAATGAAGAGCTTCCACTATTCCCCTTTCTAGGCTTTCTCCGTGAATGAAGAGCAAATTGAAAATGAAATAGGCAAAAAACAGGAAACATGGTAGCCTCTTAAAGTATCTACCAGCTGCATAACATGATAGTTAAGAGAAAAGATCCTTGGGTGAAATTACCTGGGTGGATCCACTTAACTAGCTACATATTCTTGGGAAAAGTTATTTAACCCCTCCATGCCTCAGTTTGCTGCTGCTGCTAAGTTGCTTCAGTCATGTCCACTCTGTGTGACCCCACAGACAGCAGCCCACCAGGCTTCCCCGTCCCTGGGATTCTCCAGGCAAGGACACTGGAGTGGGTTGCCATTTCCCTTCTCCAATGCATGAAAGTGAAAAGGGAAAGGGAAGTCGCTCAGTTGTGTCTGACCCTCAGCGACCCCATGGACTGCAGCCTTCCAGGCTCGTCCGCCTATGGGATTTTCCAGGCAAGAGTACTGGAGTCGGGTGATGCCTCAGTTTAGGCCTCTATCAAACAGAATACAAATATTACTTACTTCATTGAGCAGTGGTGATAAAACTGAGCAGGACCCTATGGAGAGCCCACCTGGGCACAAATCCTTTCCAGGTCTCCAGTTTCCACTTTGTAGGAAACCAGCTTCACTCAGCCTCTCAGATCTTGCCTGAATATTAAAGGTCAGTTTCAAATGGTTGCTAATCTAGGAAATGAGGGAATACAGAAACAGAAGAGGAGCCGTCTAGAAACAAGGGTGCAGCAAAGGCACAGATCCTGGTTCCTCCTCTGGGAATACACAGAAGACCTTTGAGTTCTCCTGCAAGAGCTAAGGCCCCACCCCGATGGAGGCTGGTGACTTCAGGCTGGGCTCAAGACTCCTGGAGCACTGCCCTGTTCCCTCAGTTCAGTTCAGTCGCTCAGTCCTGTCCAACTCTCTGCAACCCCATTGGCTGCAGCAGGCCAGGCCTCCCTGTCCATCACCAACTCTCAGAGTTTACTCAAACTCACGTCCATTGAGTCGGTGATGCCATCCAACCATCTCATCCTCGGTCGTCCCCTTACCTCACCAAAAACCAATCAGAAGAAAGTCACACACTCTGAAGCCCCTACCCCCAATTCTGCCTATAAAAACTTCTCCCTGAAAACCACCAGGGAGTCTGGGGTTTGGGGGCATGAGCCACTTGTTTTCCTTGCATGTCTTTGCTCAAAACTCGGATGCTTCAGTTTGTTCGGCTGCATTGTGCATGGGGCCTAGGACAATGCTTGGTAAACAGTAAGTGTTCAGTAAAGATAACATATTATTAATCATCTCATCAGGCAAACTCTCTCTGGATTGTGTCTATACTTAACAAAAAATGCTTTTTTTAGAGATGAGATCAACTTGATGCAAATTAACCATGTTACGACAGTTAATACTACAAGGATCTGGTCCAGTGATATTTACTATTTCCCGTATCAGGAGCCTCTAGTTGAAATAACTGAACCCTAAGGAAAGAAATATCACACGGTGGCAAGGAATAATTTTCCCAGTTTTTTTTTCTACAGGAAGAGAATTAGAAATGATGGGAAAGCACGATGTGTGAGTCCCTTTAGTGATACATTTAAAAAAACAAAAAAGGAGCTTTTCTAATTATTCTACTACACTTTCCTAAGAAAGTATTCTACATTTGTAGAGACACTAAGGTGTTACTGAGGGCTTCCCTGGTGGCTCAACAGATTGGATCCCTGGGTTGGGAAGATCCCCTGGTGAAGGAGATGACAACCCACTCCAGTATTCTTGTCTGGAGAAATTCCATGGTAAGAGGGCCTGGCGGACTACAGTCCATCTGCAGTCACAAAAAGTAGGACATAAATGAGCGACTAACAACAACAAAAAGTTACTGAGCTATTAAGCAAAACGAAGGTTACTGCATTTTTCTGAACAAGTGTTTTACATATGTTCTACGTGAAAGGAAAGGAATTTGTTCTTTATTCATTCACAGATAGTTTTTGGAATATTTTCCATATAATTATTCTCAATCCAAAAGCATTCCAAATTTCTGGTAACTTCATCATTCATGAGGAAAGATTTTTATCAGATATAGTCTCCTGACAAGTAACAGTTCAGTAAAAGGGGTCATGGCAAATACATAGGGAAAAACTGGAAACAGTGGCAGACTATTATCTTGGATTCCAAAAATCACTGCAGATGGTGACTGCACCCATGAAATTAAAAGACACTCGCTCCTTGGGAGAAAAGCCATATTAAAAAGCAGAGACAGCACTTTGCTGACAAAGGTCCATATAGAATACACGGAAGAACTGTACAAAAAAGATCTTCATGACCCAGATAATCATGATGATGTGATCACTAATCTAGAGCCAGACATCTTGGAATGTGAAGTCAAGTGGGCCTTAGAAAGCATCACTATGAACAAAGCTAGTGGAGGTGATGGAATTCCAGTGGAGCTGTTTCAAATCCTGAAAGACGATGCTGTGAAAGTGCTGCACTCAATATGCCAGCAAATCCGGAAAACTCAGCAGTGGCCACAGGACTGGAAAAGGTCACTTTTCATTCCAATCCCAAAGAAAGGCAATGCAGAAGAATGCTCCAACTACCACACAATTGCACTCATCTCACATGCTAGTAAAGTAATGCTCAAAATCCTCCAAGCCAGGCTTCAGCAATACGTGAACCGTGAACTCCCTGATGTTCAAGCTGGCTTTAGAAAAGGCAGAGGAACCAGAGATCAAATTGCCAACATCTGGATCATGGAAAAAGCAAGAGAGTTCCAGAAAAACATCTACTTCTGCTTTATTGACTATGCCAAAGCCTTTGACTGTGTGGATCACAATAAACTGTGGAAAATTCTGAAAGAGATGGGAATACCAGACCACCTAACCTGCCTCTTGAGAAATCTGTATGCAGGTCAGGAAGCAACAGTTAGGACTGGACATGGAACAACAGACTGGTTCCAAATAGGAAAAGGAGTGCGTCAAGGCTGTATATTGTCACCCTGCTTATTTAACTTATATGCAGAGTACATCATGAGAAACGCTGGACTGGAAGAAACACAAGCTGGAATCAAGATTGCNTGCGGGAGACCTGGGTTCGATCCCTGGGTCAGGAAGATCTCCTGGAAAAAGAAGTGGCAACCCACGCCAGTACTCTTGCCTGAAAAATCCTATGGACAGAGAAGCCTGGTAGGCTACAGTCCATGGGGTCACAAAGAGTCGGACACGAATGACTTAACTTTCACTTTCTTTCCTTGGTTCAGTTCAGTTCAGTTGCTCAGTTGGGTCTGACTCTTTGCGACCCCATGAACCGAGGCACACCAGGCCTCCTTGTCCATCACCAACTCCTGGAGTCAACCCAAACCCATGTTCATCGAGTCGGTGATGCCGTCCGATCATCTCATCCTCTGTCGTCCCCTTCTCCTTCTGCCCTCAATCTTTCCCAGCATCAGGGTCTTTTCAAATGAGTCAGCTCTTCGCATCAGGTGGCCAAAGTATTGGAGCTGGTTTAGTTAGGGCTAAGCAATTAAAAATGCCAACAATTAATTTATTGCACTATGCTTTATGACCACATCAATTGTTAGACCAGACTCAGATTCAGAGATGTTAAATGTAAGGAAGACGCCTATCCTGGACTCCATAAAATATATTTACATGTTTGTTTGCTTTTTTGCCCCACCCAATATGTCTAGATACTGAGTCAATAGGGTACCTTAGCAAATTGGCTAGAGTGGGGCTAGAAAGTGTTTAATTCTGGATTTTAAAAGGTGATTATGAGGGTGGAAATCTGTGTCTTAGAAGGGTTTTGAGGACACAGAATTATTTCTGTTTACCAAAAGTGGGATGATGAAGGTCCTTGTCAGTTCTTGTTCATTCTGCTGACTACTTCCGTTAGGGAGAGGGTCAGAGATACTCAGTTAAAAAAAAAAATGGAATTGCTGTACTTCATTTTCCTTTACTTCTTCATTTTAATGTCATATTTTCAAGGCTTCTAATGCTAGAAACAGGTCTTTGAGATCAAAGGAAATACTCTGTGAAAACTATCTCATGGCTTCAAAAATTAAAGCCCCATTTTGGCAGGATCAACTTACCAAAGGTTACTGTTGTTACTGAGGTTATCTGTTGCCTTTTTGAAGGCTGATGTCCTAAATAAATTCCTGTCAAGGAGAAATGACTGACACAGCCCCAATTCGCTCTCACATTTTGTCAGTCCGGTCCCCTGTGAATCAGCCACGGGGCGCTTTCCCCTGTTCCCTCGAGGCCCGGGCTGGCTTGGCCCCATGCTTCCTCTTTGGTGGGGAACTGGCTTCCAGCAACCCGACGACTGCAGAGGCCCTTTAATTGGCTGCCTGATAAATGACAAGCTGTATTCTTTTTATGGGGATAATTCCCAGGCACCTGATTGGCTACCTGGAAATGACAGTTACCGGAGGATTACTGGCTGGGCTGGAGCCTTGCTTATTAACCGACGCAGGTGGGACTGGTATTTGTCAGCCTACATTTCCTTGGGCATTCATCTTTGTTGTTCTTAGCAGACCTCTGGCTCACATCAAGATGTTGAAAGTGAATTCTTAAGCACGCACCAAGCCCGAAACTTGGTTTTTCTCCTGGGCAATGCTGCTATGAACAACAGATAGGGGGGAGAATCCGCAACATTATCCAAAAGAATCACGGCTCCACAACTGATAAGGAAAAGTCAGTTCTGAAGGCACGGAGACAGGGAATTTAATAACATAAGCTTTCAGATAACTAGACGTGTAAATCCCAAGGTCAAAGTGATGGTGTCACTATCGTGACACTGCCAAAGGATCAACCCAGTCTGAGCATTTCCTTTTAGATCATGTGCTTGGAAGACACTTGTCTTTTTCCTCTGGGACAAGCAGAAATTCGCTAATCAGGAGGTAAAGAGTTTTTGCTCATCTGCTGACACAGACTGTGGCCTGTTTTCCTCCCATTTCTAAGGATGAAACAGTTTGACACATCTGACTGCTGTAAATCTATGCGCCACTATTAGGCTTTCCTTTTTTCTAAGCCCGTCATATACACTTTGCCTTCCAGCAACTGACAATATCGGTTTTACATGCATGCATGAAGGGTAACTAAAATTTGGCAAAAGGTTACAAGTGAGCTTTTTAAAAAAATTTTTTCCATTTGAAGGAGGATAGCTTTGAACTATTTCCACAGTTCCTTTTAAAACATGCATGTGTGTGGCTTAGCCATGACATAAACTGAACGAGCCCAGGGTACACTTTCTATGAGTGTGTGCGGCTCGTCTAGGGTCTGGCCCCCATTCACAAGTGTGTCATCCTGACACATGAGGCCACCAGCACCTTGCAAAGCCCTCTTCCCTCCTTTATGATTGCTTCATCATTCCAGGGAGGCGAAACGCTATTGTGAGGATAAATGTTAAATTATACGTTTAAGAAAACAGATTCTTAAGCAAAACTGGGGAAAGAGCCAAATTTGACTGACGCCCACTCAATAATATTTTTGTGCTTCAGTTACTCTTGCTTTTGACACTTAATTTCTTCCATTTCACAGAGTCCCCATGACTATTTAAACTAGTCAGAGTTCTTAATTGCAGTGCCTTGTCTGGGCTGCTCTCTTTCAATATTACTGAAGTTCAAAAGTCTTTCTTGACACTTCTTTGGTTCATTTCATCCCTTCCGTCTAATTAAATCTGAAATTGCTGTACAGCCTAAGATTGAGGGCAAGAGGAGAAGGGGGTGACAGAGGATGAAATGGTTGGATGGCATCCCTGACTCAAAGGATATGAGTTTGAGCAAATTCAGGGAGATAAGGAAGGACAGGGAAGACTGGCAAGCTGCTGTCCATACGGTCGCAGGGAGTCAGGCACGACAGAGCAACTGAACAACAATAGGGGCAGGAGAGCAACCTGATGAAATGTATCTTCAATATTACATGGAAAATGATAAGCTGTGAGTTATTTGTGCAGCCTCACTACTTCTTCCTGAAGTACTCCGATTTCTTCTAGTCCTACCTGGCTTCTGTAAAGACCTTTGACATTAGCTCTAACTCTCTTTTTTCCTTGAAACCGCCGATTCCCCAGCAAACGGAGAGCTCTCCCTCCTTTTGTACATCATTTTTCTTACAGCTTCATTTAGATGCTGCTATAAATGGTATAGGGCTTCCCTGGAGGCTCAGGCGGTAAAGAATCTGCCTGCAACGCAGGAGACCCGGATTTAATGGGTTGGGAAGATCCCCTGAGAAGGGCATGGCAACCCACTCCTGTATTCTTGCCTGGAGAATCCCATGGACAGAGGAGCCTGGAGGGCTACAGGCCATGGGGTCGCAAAGAGTTGGACAAGACTGAGCGACTAACGTGTTTACTTCACTTTTCATAAACATTATAATTAGCTCTCCTCTCTCTTACACTACTCTGTTCTCCCCAAATATAACAAAATATAAGTTATACATTCTTACAAGGCAGAGGTTATCGGCATTGGAGGAATGGAGTTGGGAAGATCAAAGATTGAAATTTTCTCTGGGGTTTTCTAATTGTGTGACGCTAAACAGGTTGGTCCGTCTAGTCAAGGCTATGGTTTTTCCTGTGGTCATGTATGGATGTGAGAGTTGGACTGTGAAGAAAGCTGAGTGCCGAAAAATTGATGCTTTTGAACTGTGGTGTTGGAGAAGACTCTTGAGAGTCCCTTGGACTGCAAGGAGATCCAACCAGTCCATTCTGAAGGAGATCAACCCTGGGATTTCTTTGGAAGGAATGATGATAAAGCTGAAACTCCAGTACTTTGGCCACCTCATGCGAAGAGTTGACTCATTGGAAAAGACTCTGATGCTGGGAGGGATTGGGGGCAGGAGGAGAAGGGGACGACTGAGGATGAGATGGCTGGATGGCATCACGGACTCGATGGACGTGAGTCTGAGTGAACTCCGAGAGATGGTAATGAACAGGAAGGTCTGGTGTGCTGCGATTCATGGGGTCACAAAGAGTCGGACACGACTGAGCAACTGAACTGAATGTCCTTTTCAGTGACAGTTGGACCATAAAGAAGACTGAGCCCCAAAGAATTATGTTTTTGAACTGTGGTGCTAGAGAAGACTCTTTAGAGTCCCTTAGACAGCAAGGAGATCAAATGAGTCAATCCTAAAGGAAATCAACCCTGAATATCCATTGGAACTACTGATGCTGAAGCTCAAGTTCCAATAATTTGGCCACCTGATGTGAAAAGCTGACTCACTGGAAAAGACCCAGATGCTTGGAAAGGTTGAGGGCAAGAGGAGAAGGGTGCAACAGAGGATGCGATGGTTAGAGAACATCACTGACTCAATGGAAATGGGTTTGAGCCAACTCAGGAAGATAGTGAAGTCCAGGGAAGCCTGGTGTGCTACAGTCCATGGGGTTGCAAAGAGTTGGACATGACTTAGTGACTGAACAGAAACAGAAAGGGTCAAAAACAAAAAATGTTTAACTTAAGTAGATAATAAAAAATATCTTTTTTCTGTTTTGGTCATGCTGCATGGCATGCAGGATCTTAGTTCCTCGACCAGGGATGAAATACATGCCCCCTGCATTGGGAGCATGGAATCTTAACCATTGGACCACCAGGGAAGTCCCAAAATAAGAATCTTTTTACTAGTTATCAGAGAAAAACAGGATCATTAAGTCTCGGCCCTGTGCAAACAATGGGCATCCTTGGAGAAAGAAGTACCTTGAGGGAAACTCTGAAAACAATGTTCGTGCTTTATCAGATTCAAAGAAATCTTTTTAAAATACCTGAAAAAATATATTACATAAAATCAGAAATCCATCATCCCAATGTTATTTGTCATAAATAATGTTCTAGATAATAATTATGATAACTAAAGAAGAGACAAGTGACAGTTTTGTTGGCATTTAATGAAGTTAAGATTTAGGACATCATTCTCTTACCTTGATCCCCAAAACTCTTATGGAAAAAATCATCACCTCTCCTATGACTATCATTTATCACTTAAGAACCTCTCAGCCAAGAGGCTTGTGCCTTTAAGTTTCTCTTCACAAAGATAGAGCGAAAGTGAATGCACTTTACCAAGAGCCTTCTCAGCTTCCTACCTTTTGCCAAAAATATTCTCAGTACGGCAGACATGAAAATTACTTTAATGATATGCTTAATGTTGACTGATTTTGAACAAACTATCAATTTACTTACAACAGGCTGAAAAGCATGAAATCTCCAAAGAGCTTCACCCCATATCCATTTGTTCAACAAAAACATTTACCATTGCATGCTTTGGAACATGCACATTGTTAGGCATTGTAGAAATAAAGATGTGGAATATGCTCTGAAGATCTACATGAGGTATAGCTCTAGAATAGATTAGTGCAGAAAAAAAAAAGGAGTGGCTGGCAAAGACATAAAAAACATCATCATCATCATCATCATAATGTTCCTGCCTGACAACATACATTTTCACTTAAAATGCTAGGGGAGGGGGACTTGGAGAGGAAGGGCATAATCCTATTTTCTCTCCATTAACTACTAACCTAGTTACTATACCATAGAGACAGAACCACCTTTAAAGGCTATAGGATCACATCAGCAAGGTAAATGAGACAACACAAATGATCCAATTTATTTCACTACCTTGTGCAATTCTTCAACATCATTTTTAAAGAGCAGCCTTGGATCACTCATAAAACAAAGAGAACAATAACAAGAGCAACTACTATTCACTGAATACCGATCACATGTCAGGGATGCTGCTCAGGCGCTTTACATACATCCTCTCTTAACCTTTATATCAACCTTCAAGGTAAGCACGATCTTCCACATTAGAGATAAACGAAGGTTCTGTCACTCAGTGACTTGCTTATGGCCACAAAGCTGTTAAGATGTAGAGCCAAATTGGAATACAGATCTGCTTGGTTCCAAAGTTCACACGTTCTTTCCATTACCCTTCACTGCCTGCCGACACTGCGTTCAGTATCCCTTAAGGCCGCCGTTCCATACCTGGGCACCTCGAGTTATCAGTCACTTAGTTCTTTTCGTGATGTGAAACATGCCTCACAGTAACGTATTTCTTGGTTCTACTTATTCCCTTTGGGCCTGCTTCTACACCACACTTCTTTAGATACTGGCAATTGCTAGAAGGCCCTGCTGAGTTTCTTAGGTTTTGTCTTTTCACCCACAGAGATAGCAGCAGAGAATGAGGGCTATGGGGTAGGGATGGGGGGGACAAAGGAGAGAGAGCAACTAAAAGAGCAAGTCAGGAACAAAATGCAATGTGTCCACACCCAAGAGACGCGCCTAAGCCAGGATATCCTCTCTCAAGAAACGCTTATTAACACGGCTATTGATTCCACTAGAACTGAAGGTTCCCGCAGTTGCGGTGGCTCTGCCATTAAAACAGTTACAATGCAGACCTCGAGTTAGGCATTCCGAAAGCAGCTGAGCTTTCAGACAGAAGTCCTACTGTACTTTGAAACATGGGACCAAAATCTCTGCCAGATTCCCTTAAAAAAAAACCACTATATTTTACATAACACTTGAGACTTTACAAAATATGGTTAAAGAACACAAATATATCATTAGAAAAATATTTGTCTCATACTTGAGGGAACTCAAACATATATAACATATAGTGCTACCACGGAAATCCAAAGAAGTGGACTGCTTGAAGTAAGACCTTTTTCTTCCTGCCACTGTCAGGACTTTCCACACCTATAAAGCACTATAAAAGGTGCTTTTGCTACAATGTGTGCTTTATGTTATGTGACAAATACTAAAAGTGAAATATAAAAACATTCTTGCCATATGCAAATTGATGTCAAGAGCTTCACTGAATAAAATTCATCCCAATTAATAATTATAAATGTACAGTTTCCCTTCTTCGTTATTCTATATGGAATAGCTATTTGTTAATTGGGCTTAACAGAGACAGAAACAGGGAAAATTATTAATCATCTCATTAAAGAAAAGGGTATCATATATCTCGCTGTTTTGTGAACATGGAAATGGTGCCTCGTCATTAAATCGACTTCTACATACTTAAACGGAGAGCCCACTGAGATGGTACTGTTCTTTACTTTACTGATGGCTTATTCTTTTCCCTAGCAGTCAGCCTTGGTTTTGGCTAATAGGATTAATGTTTTTTTTTTTAATTTTTTTAATCAGGTAGTCACTCTAGTGTCTGTGTAAAAAGTAGTCAGTTGAAGGGGAGCAGAATTTCCACGCCAAAATATGTCACTTTGGCACAAGGATCATTTTGACATAAAGGCAATCAAAACTGAGAAGATTCAGAAAACCTCTTTACCTCCCCATCTCCTGCACAGCTGCCTAAATTTACACTGGAAAGAAGGCCTGTAACAAGAAGAGAGCTTTGACCACAGGTCATCCCTGATGGCTCAACAGGTAGAGAATCTGTCTGTCAATATAGGAGACACAAGAGATGCGGGTTCAATCCCTGAGGCCAGGAAGATCCTCTGGAGAAGAAATGGCAACCCCCTCCAGTATTCTTGCCAGGAAAATTCCATGGACAGAGGAGTCTGGCAGGTCACAATCCAGAGATTCAGACATGACTGAGTCCACAGGCACCTTTTCACCTAAGAAGCTTATCTGCACAGCAAGACAAGCTTCAGTTTTCTGAACATCTCCTCTCTTCTTCCTGTGAAGCACTCTCATCTCCTCTGTATCCTCCAGATCTCTAACTCTGTCCTTAGCTCAGGATGCTATATAGCCATATAGCCCTCAAACTGCCTGAATGCCTTTGGGTCTCACATTTACGGCATTCCCAAACATCCCAAATTAAATGTTTTTCTCTTGTTTATGTGTTATGTTCATTTGATTATTAGACAAACCAAAGAAGCTAGAAGGGTAGAAGAAAAATTTCCCCTCCCCCCACAGTGTATTATGTGCAAAGGGTTAAATACTTATCTCTGAAGAGACTAGACATCAACATCGAAACAGCATTCCACTTATAAACAAGAACAAGCGATATTAGACAGCTATCACTTTAATTTGGCAGAAAAATTGTAATGCTTCCTTAAGATATTTACAGCACTTTCTAACTTAAAAATCTGGAAAGAAAATATGAGAAATTTATGACAGGAAGACAAAATCTTTTTAGAAGAAGAGGTTCCTGCTACTAAAAACGTTTAATGATTAACTGCCTCTAGGATAAGTGAGGCCAGGCCATATGTAAAACCAGGATTAATGACTGGGTAAGAAGAAATGTGTTTCCATACCAAAGTGTTTTTAAATAAATCTTAGAATGTTATTTTTCATATATCATAACCACAACTGAATTATAAGAAGACTGTTAAAGCTTGCTAGCTTTTAAGAGTTTTGGCTTCTGTAATGAATGGTGTGATCAGTGTTTTCAATGAATGGGGGTTCAGAAAGGGTTAGTGTATTTATGTGAAATAGTACTTCCTCTGCAATACGCTAAATATCCCTGAAAAATCTGTGTGTCAACATAAATTTCCTGGACTCATTTGGGTTTACTGTTATCTACAAAACCATACGAAAGAGAGCTATCACCATATACTATGGTGGGTTAGGAAATTTTATTGCCAAAAACAATTCAGCATTTAGATCTTCAGAGTTTATATATAAATCAATGACAATTTTACTATTGACATTAAAAGGATGGGTTTTATTTTGTTATCTTTTTTCAGCTGAAGCCAAATGAAAAAAATGTGACTTTCCTAAAAGTAAAGTGAAGTAAATGACTCAGTGAAAAATATTAAAATCATTTAAAAGGTGTGACAGAGTGACTATTGCCTTCAAATTGTGCATTTAAGCAAGTGTGCTTGAAGAAAAATAAGCCACGTCACATATGTAAAGCTTATGCATAATTGAAAAGAAGGAACCGATTGACGGCAGTGTAAATCATTACAATATGTTTTCATTTAGCATGTGGAGCCAAGAATTACGAATGTGGATTTTGGGTGCCTACTGAAATTCATCTTTGTACTAGTTATGAAATATGTTTGCTAATAAAAGTAATGGAGTAACAAAGTACAGAAAGAGTATTGAAATTAGTTACTGGCATCCTGAAAGGGCGTGTGCTTTGGGGAAGCTGGAGAAATAGATTATATACTTGAATGCTAATCTATCACTTCTTTGGGCTTCCCAGGTGGCTCAGTGGCAAATAATCTGCCTGCCAATGCAGGAGTCTCAGGAGATGCCAGTTTCATCCCTGGGTCAGGAAGATGCCCTGGAGAAGGAAATGGCAATCCACTCCAGATTCTCTTGCCTGGAGAATCTCATGGACAGAGGAGCCTGGCGGGTTACAGTCCAAAGGGTCACAAAGAGTCAGACACAACAGAGCATCACGCACAGACACATGCATGCCACCGCTTATTTCCACTGTAATTTAAGCAAGTCACTTAACCTCTTCAAGCCTCAATTTATGAATCTCAGGTTCCCTACCTCACAGGGCCCACTGAAAAATGAAAGCGTTAGCTGCTCAGTCTTGTCTGACTCTTTGCAACCCCATGAACAGCAGCCCACCAGGCTCCTCTGTGGGACTCTCCAGGCAAGAATACTGGAGAGGGGAGCCACTGCCTTCTCCGGGGCATCTTCCCAATCCAGGGATCGAACCCAGGTCTCCTTCATTGCATGCAGATACTTCACTGTCTAAGCCACCAGGGAGGCCCAGAGCCCTGTGAGGACTACCTAAATTACACCACTCAACTAATGCTAGTGTTCCACCTCTTTCCAAACTACTTCCAGAGCCCCAACTTACTGACAAATAATGGTATGCTAATTACTAAAAGACTGTATATATTTAGTAAAGCAGGGTTCCTAAGGTTCTCTAGTGGACAATGCTGTTAACCTACTCCCAATCATTATATTTCTTTCCAAGAAAAATTCTGTAATTAGGGCTTTTTAATAATTTACGAGAGTCTTTCCAACAAGAGTCACATTTTACTAACTTGCATTTCACATAAGTACATTACCAATAATAACCTTTCCAAGCTTTAGTATACACCAACATAGGGGAAGAGGAACATAAGCAGCTTGATTAAACTAGTGCACCTTGGGAAAGTAAGAATTATCAGGTCAAAATGACTCATCATACTTAACTCGGTTAATCTAGTTAGCCAAGATTGTTACTGCTTACAACCGCCAAAGTTTCTTTTTTTTTTTTTTTCAATTTTTACTTTATTTTACAATACCATATTGGTTTTGCCATACATTGACATGAATCCACCATGGGTGTACACAAGCTCCCAAACCTGAATCCCCCTCCCACATTCCACCTCATATCCTCTCTCTGGATCATCCCCGTGCACCAGCCCCAAGCATCCTGTATCCTGCATCAAACATAGGCTGATGCTTCGTTCTTACATGATAGTATACATGTTTCAAAGTTTCTTTACCCTGAGTTTGTACTTTCAAATCTAAGGAGGCATCCTTCAGTCACACCTAGATTCAGATCCCAGATCTGCCATTTACTATGTGGGTGATTTGGGTAATTAGTTGACTTTGCTCAGCTTCAATGTCTTCATCTGTGAAATGAGGAAACTCTACCAACTGCGCAGGGTTATTGGCTATACTAAATAAAACTATACATATAAAGCACCTACTAGGCATTTAATACATGTCGGTTTCCTCCCCATATGGAACTGCTAAGTTAGAATTCCAGCAGGAGCTCCAATGGATTTTAAAAGCTATAAACAACATAGAACTCCACAAATATTTACTACACCACTACTATATTCTACGCCAGTGCCGGAGTTGCATACATAAACTACATATACTGAGCATAGGGCCTGGAATGTAGATGCTCAATAAATACCAGTTGTGTTTCTTTCCAGCCCAAGGAGTTTACTATCAAAAAAGCAAGAGACATCAGACTATCATAAAATATGAAAAGTGAGAAACCTGTGGATAAAAACATGAGAACATCAAATCAAAAGGATAATTCCAAGGGATGGGAGGGACACTGAGTAAAACAACAGTGACCTTTACAGTGGCTAGAGGGAGGAGGCGTTCCATGAATGAAGAACATCAGGAACAGAGGCAAGAAAGTTTCCATGCGCTGGGAAATATAACAGAGCTACCCAGAGTGCTTCATGTTCCCGGTTGTTCACCGGAGGGGGGGAAATGGGGAGTAGAGAGAAAGTGAATGACAGGCAATGCAGATGGAAACCCAGGCTGCTATGAAGTCTGTCACACCGAGCTGCTGCTGCGGCTGCTGCTAAGTCGTCTCAGTCGTGTCCGACTCTGTGCGACCCCATGGACTGCAGCCCAACAGGCTCCTCCGTCCATTGGATTTTCCAGGCAAGAGTAGTGGGGTGGGGTGCCATTGCCTTCCCCGCACACTGAGCTGGACTATTGCTAAATAACAAGGAACAACTTGATTCAATTTATTTTTTAAATAATAATTTTGGAGTCACTTTAAAGGAGTAAGGGGTACAACCTGGGTTCAGTTCAGTTGCTCAGTTGTGTCTGACTCTTTGCAACCCCATGGACTGCAGCATGCCAGGCTTCCCTGTGCATCACCAACTCCTGGAGCCTACACAAACTCATGTCTATCGAGTCGGTGATGCCGACTGTCTAACTATCTCACCCTCTGTGGGCTGCTCCTTCTCCTGATTTGAATCTCTGCCAGCATCAGGGTCTTCTCCAATGAGTCAGTTCTTCACATCAGCTGGCCAAATTATTAGAGCTTCAGTTTCAGCACCAGTCCTACCAATGTATATTCAGGGTTGAATTCCTTTAAGATTGACTGGTTAGAGCTTCTTGCAGTCCAAGGGATTCTCCAGAGTCTTCTCCAGCACCACAATTTGAAAGTATCAGTTCTTTGATACTCAGTCTTCTTTATGGCAGAGACCAGAGAACCATGAAAAGCAGTAACTTGTTTCCCTCTGATAAAGAAGAAGGCAGGGAGAGTGCAAGCCCACCTGCACACACAGGACAACCCTACCAGATGGCACACAGGCAGGGCAAAGAACAAAGAAAAAGAGGTCGTGCAAAGAATAGTGATTAAGTGTGACTCTGTAGTCTGATTCCTGAATGCAGCCCCTCAGCCCTACTACTACTCAGTGGCTGCATGAATCTGAGAATGTCATTTCCACTCTCTGAGCTTCAATTTCTTCACTTTAAAAAGAGTGAGAACAAGATAAGCCACCTTCTTTGGTTGTTATAAAGATTATGTGAAAAAAAACTTTAAAGATTATGCGAGATGATTCAGACAAAGGGCTTACTCCCTTGGACTTCAAAGAGATCAAACCAGTCAATCCTACAGGAAATCAATCCTGAATATTCATTGGAGCGACTGATGCTGAGGCTGAAGTTCCAATACTTTGGCCACCTGATGTGAAGAGCCAACTCATTAGAAAAGACCCTGATACTGGAAACAATTGAAGGCAGGAGGATAAGGGGGCGACAGAGGAAGGGATGGTTGTATGGCATCAGCAACTCAATGGACATGAGTTTAAGCAAACTCCAGGAGTTGGTGAAGGACAGGGAAGCCGGGTGGTGCTGCAGCCCGTGGGGTTGCAGACTCAGACATAACTGACTGAGCAACAACGAAAAACTATTATCTCCCAAGGAACAAAAAGACATTGCCAATTAATAATGGGAAAGAGAGACGTTTTTCAATGCAAAGAATGCGCTTAGTCACTCAGTCGTGTCTGACTCTTTGTGACCCCATGGACTTATAGCCCACCAGGCTTGTCTGTCTATGGGGATTCTCCAGGCAAGAATAGTGGAGTGGGTTGCCATGCCCTTCTCCAGGGAATCTTCCCAACCCAGGGATCGAACCCAGGTCTCCCGCATTGCAGGCAGATTCTTTACCAGCTGAGCTACCAAGGAAACCCGTAAGTATCATTACAATGCAGAGAATATACTGGCAATTTAATTTAAAGAAGCTAAGCAACTAGCTTTTGATTTTTTCATTCTACAACAAGGAGTGACTTAAATAAGAGATGCAAAGAGAATAGAGGCAGTGGACACTTAAATAGAAAAATACCACCCGCAGAACCATCATTATTAGTGAATGTGTTGTCCCTGATCCATTACATATCCAGACTGCCACAGAAAGAAAAGCGATGTACACCTCAAAGGTGAGCAGACTGACAAGGGGAAAGGCAACCGCACGCTCGAAAGAAATCTGAGACTGTCAAACTTATCAAAGGACACACGCCCTGGAATGAATTGATCTAGACCTTATTTCTTCATGAGTGAGATGAGGAGTTCAAATAAGAGCAGCGATTCTCAGTGGAGAAGGCAACTCCCCTAATTCAGGCAGGATGCTCATCAGATCCTGTGAAATCACCAACCTGCCCCCCCCACCACCGCCACAATTCCACAGAAGACAGCTCCCGTCGCCTGGATCTTCTCACAATGCCTTTCCCGGGAGGTCTCTCCTCCCCGGGGGCCACTAGCTGATGGTGAGCCGTGAGCACAACTCTCACGTGCCATCAGTCCAGCTCAGTTTAGTTGCTCAGTCCTTTCCAACTCTCTGTGACCCCATGTGCCATGTCACGTGCCATATCATCAGGGATTTTTGGATGGAAAAAAACAATTGAGACTCCACATCTGCTCTGTCCACTTTGGTAGCTACGATAATGAGTGGCAACCAATAACTTGAAACGTGGTTACATGGAATTGAACTGTGCTTTACATGTAAAATACACACCAGAGTTTGAAGAGTACATACCCCCCCCAAAAGCATAACATAGGTCCTTAATAAGTTTTGATGTGTTACATATTAAAATTATAATGTTCTGAATATGTTGAATCAAATAACATATATTATTTAAATGAATTTTACCTGCTTCTTTTTCTTTTTAGGACTTCACTAGAATATTTAAAATTACATGCATTTCTCACATTATATTACTTCTAGGCAGCTCTGCTCTAGTTGAAATTCTTACATGCCTTCTGGTATAATAATTCTATGCTATCATGATTCCTGTTAAAAGGGTAAAATAAAGCATAACTAGTTCTTGCCTCCTTGTGGGGAAAAACGCAAAAATGTTTTTAAAGTTCCAAATATAAAAGACGGACACTAAATACCAAACCAACACTAAATACCATCAAGTACAAAAGAACATTACTTTTTAAAAAATGAAATTTAAGTTTATTACTTAAAAGCATTCACACACTGACAGTAGGAAAGAATAGTTCATGCCCAAGGTAAAATGTTCTTTTGTTTCAATTAAACTCTTAAATTAATGTTGAACATAATTGGACAAAAATTAGATTATTTGTTTTAGGAATGTAATTGCTTTAGAAGCTGCTCATTGGCACAGAGAAAAAATTAAGTCTCTTAAAATTAAAAATGACACATTACCATTTTTCTAAGAAGTAATTAAATCATGGTTGGCAATTTAACATAGTCAGAGATATTCTCTACAATATTTTATTTCCAGAATACAGGCAGGACGTTTGAGTTGTAGAAGGTAAGGGCCTTAAACTTAATTATACACGACAAAGGAAGGATAAACACTATGGAAGAAAAGGATATGGCAAAAAAGGATCTATGCAATGAGCAGAGCAGGGTAAACACTTAGGGGAATGACACTTTTAAACTTCTCTGACCATGAGTAAAAGCTTTAGTTTGGGAGTCAGACAGACCTGGTTTAAATCTACTCTGCCCAACTCCAAATCCCATGTTCGCAAGCATTTCATGTATCTTCATATAAGTATATGATTATGATTGTGAATTTGTATGTGAACACAGACACATGCTCTTCACTCCTTGGCCAAATCTTTTGTTTTCCAGTTGTTATCAATCACCTTTATTTTCTTTCAGTTGAAGGAAAATTGCTTTACAATGCTGTATAGGTTTCTGCTATACAACAACTCAAATTAGCCATAATTTTAACTATATCCCTTCCCTCTTGAGCCTCCCTCCCCTCCACCATCTCATCCCTCTAGATCATCACAGACTACCAAGCTGGGCTCCCTGTGTTATACAGCAACTTGCCACCAGCTATCTGTTTCACACAGGCTAGTGTATATACAGGGCTTCCCGGGTAGCTCAGCTGGCACAGAATCTGCCTGCAATGCAGGAGACCCCAGTTCGACTTCTGGGTCAGGAAGATCTGCTGGAGAAGGGATAGGCTACCAACTCCAGTTTTCTTGGGCTTCCCTGGTGGCTCAGCTGGTAAAGAATCTGCCTGCACTGTGGGAGACCTGGGTTCCGTCCCTGGGTTGGGAAGATCCCCTGGAGAAGGGAAAGGCTACCCACTCCAGCATTCTGGCCTGCAGAATTCCACGGACTGTACAGTCTATGGGGTCGCAAAGAGTCAGATGTGTATATATGTTGATGCTACTTTCTCCATTCTAACTTTTTGAATAAATAATTGGCAACTTCTTCCTTAAAAATATTTGCCAAGATGTGTTTATCTACAGCATTTTGCCCTGCTAACATTTTACCTTATAAATTACTTCCTTACAATTTCTCCTAAAATGCTTCTCCTATCTGAGTGTATTCTATAAGATTTGATATTCTATGTGATATAGATGTGGTATGGGATTTCTGTTTGTTCCCCTATAATTAACAAATGAAAATTATATGCAGCTATGAAGATTCAGAAATATACCTCAAGATTTGATGATAAACATTAGGATCCAAATTTTCTGGCAGGAGAACTACCTTCTCTGATAGCACATTTCAATACTGACTTAGGGAAATGCGTTCCGATTCTGCATGGGCTCAGCTCCAATCTCAGAGACATGCCTCTAGGCTCACTTGCTCAAGAATTTCTTATTCAGCATCTCAGCTACACAGGTTTCCACACGAAAACGAGCAGGTAAAAGTGGCTGCAGCTTCATAATGAGTCAACATTAACATAATTACTCTCCATTTCATCTCTTACAGTACACTGCTTGACTCGCTCATTTCTTTTCATTTCAATCATTCCTTTAGAACACCCACAAGGCCCTGTTAGAGAAATGAGACTTCAGAGGCTGTGCGATAGAAACTGAGGTGAGCTAAACACTCTTGAAATTATCCCACAGAAGTGAACAAATTTTCCACACTACCATAAATGGGGCAATTCTGTACTCTACTATAATATTTCTTTACATCGCTTAAACTAATGTATACAATTAGATAATGGCATGAAAATGATTTACTTTGGCATCACAAAGCATGACTATAAAATAACTATCTTGTTTTTTTAACAAACAGAACTTAATCTTCCACATGTGAACTGCCTATCACAGTCACCTCAGGGGCTAGATACACACTGTAATTAGGCTGCCACTGCTGAAAACATCTCTGAACATCTTTTTGGATGAAGGAATTACCTTCAGGGACAGTTTAACACCCAAACAATAAAACATGTCTCACTGCTTTATATTTTAAGGCCAGGATTTGATTAATTTAGTCACCCATCTTATTCATCAAAGTTAAGGCAGAAAATGTTGGATATTGCTAAAGAGTATTTATTGCACTCATCTCACACGCTAGTAAAGTAATGCTCAAAATTCTCCAAGCCAGGCTTCAGCAATACATGAACTGTGAACTTCC
>SJYT01049131.1:138231-175616 GCA_006410635.1 Cephalophus harveyi
ATCATGGCATCTGGTCCCATCACTTCATGGGAAATAGATGGGGAAACAGTGGAAACAGTGTCAGACTTTATTTTTGTGGGCTCCAAAATCACTGCGGATGGTGACTGCAGCCATGAAATTAAAAGACGCTTACTCCTGGGAAGAAAAGTTATGACCAACCTAGATAGCGTATTCAAAAGCAGAGACATTACTTTGCCAACAAAGGTCCGTCTGGTGAAGGCTACGGTTTTTCCTGTGGTCATGTATGGATGTGAGAGTTGGACTGTGAACAAAGCTGAGTGCCAAAGAATTGATCCTTTTGAACTGTGGTGTTGGAGAAGACTCTTGAGAGTCCCGTGGACTGCAAGGAGATCCAACCAGTCCATTCTGAAGGAGATCAACCCTGGGATTTCTTTGGAAGGAATGATGCGGAAGCTGAAACTCCAGTACTTTGGCCACCTCATGCAAAGAGTTACTCATTAGAAAAGACTCTGATGCTGGGAGGGATCGGGGGCAAGAGGAGAAGGGGATGACAGAGGATGAGATGGCTGGATGGCATCACCAACTCGATGGACGTGGTTTGAGTGAACTCTGCGAGATGGTGATGGACAGGGAGGCCTGGCGTGCTGCAATTCACGGGGTCGCAAAGAGTCGGACACGACTGAGCGACTGAACTGAACTGAACTGAACTGATTTCCACTCTCAGAAGATAAAGATTTACTACCAGCAAGGATATTCAAGAGAAACAGCACTTGAGTTCAAATAAAAGCCCCAGTGCTTAGTATCTAGCAACTTGCTGGGCAGCTTGCTGAAATTCTGAGTCAGAATATTTTCTAAATAAGATGACATCTGTAAAAGTACCAGCATGGTGCCTAATAAGAAGCAAGGGATCAATAGACGAACATACTGTATTTACACGGTAGGAAATAAATTGTAGAAGTCGCATATGAAAAATCTTAGTAAAATATCTCTGATGTGTTGCCAGTGATACAAAGAAATCCTGCTCCATTTTAATGACAGAATTGTATGCTTTTTGATACCATACACACATCCCTGAAGGTAGCATAAATATTTTTACAACCAAAATCCAAGCCGCCTTTTTATTTGAATGGCATTGAAACATCTATAATATCATATATGAAATGAATTGCCAGTCCAGGTTCAATGCATGATACTGGATGCTTGGGGCTGGTGCACTGGGACGGCCCAGAGGGATGGTATGGGGAGGGAGGAGGGAGGGGGGTTCAGGGTGGGGAACACGTGTATACCTGTGGCGGATTCATGTTGATGTATGCCAAAACCAATACAATATTGTAAAGTAATTAGCCTCCAACTAAAATAAATAAATTTATATTTAAAATATATATATAATCAAAACTTTTGACCACCTACTATTTCTAGGCACTATTCTACACACTGAAGGAGAAAAAGAAAACCTAGTGTTTGTCCTTAAGAAGTAGAAATGACTAAATAGTTGCTTCAGTGTGACTTGTTCAACCAGGAGGCTACACTATCACACCTTGAAGTTCATTGAGTACTCCCTCGGCTATACACACACACCCACACACACACAAACTTATGCAAAAACCTGCTAATAAGATGTAAACATGTTCATCCATGAAGCTATTTTTGCAGTTCCTTTGGGAACTGGTCATTAACTAGTGTGACATGACATATAGTTCAAATTTTTATATCCATACTTCACAAAATACCCTTACCTAATATTAATAGGTAAAAAATAACTGATATCTAAAATCCCACTACTTCGCTTCCCAGTGACATCATTTTTCTTTGAAGCACACAAGAAAAGGAATACATTGCATGTGAATTTTACTTTACCACTCTTGGCTAGAATGTTCATATTCCTTATATTAAATATACCTGTACTGCTGCAAAATGAAATTAATCAAGTGTCTTAAGATTGCAAGTTGAGAAAAATAGAGCCGTCATGCAAAATAAAATTTTGCAGCTATTTTTTCTATTCTGTAATGAGTATAAATAATTGGTCTAGGTCAGCCTGATTACTTAGCCTATCAGAGGAAAGAAGAATAGTTAGTCATTAATTATATCATTAAATTATGCAAAATCCAAGACTGTTTTGCTAATAAACTAGAGTATAATTAGGTATATAATTATATGGAGATCAATATTCCTTTGAGAACAGTCATTTATCATGAGAAAAATTCATTCCATAACCAAACAGCCTATTTATGAGTACCTTAAACTTTAGACAACAAAAGTTCTCTAAATCATTTAGATTATATAATCCTATAAGCCAAGGACTCTGGGTACAAATTCTTGTCTAGATTTCAAGGCCCTGAGTACCACTGTAGTTAAGACTCCATGCTTAATCACAGTGGTGCAACTACAAAAAGCAGGCCGATGTTAAATGTGACACCCAGGCCCTACCCTCCCACTACAGGAGAAAGAACGAACTTACTGTGCAAGAGCTATGCAGAGAACTGCATTTATAACTAAATAAGATTCTTTTGGATAAACTTATCCAAAATTTTAAAAATCTTTTAAATACAAAATCTGAAACAAAATCTGATAAGACAATACACTTCCAAGGCAATGAATCTTTAAAATCCCTAAGATCTAGAAATATCTTCCTTCTGCTTTGGCATTGCCCGGTGGGGCAGGAGAAGGTAAAAGGTGATTAGAAAAGTCTTTGGCCCCCTTCTCTTTTGAAAATGTCTTTAAAATCACCAAACATGGGTGCTGATTCGGTTTTCCATCTAACGCAAGAATCTTTAGGTGGTTTTACTGTCCCTCTGGGGTCAGCCCAAGTGGCCACTGGGGAAGGGAGAGATCTCTTTAACCTCTACTTGGCAGTGGGCAGGCAGAGGATAGAGTAGGACCAATGCCCTGGCTACATAGTAATAGGAGAAACTGAGGGACTTACTAGAGCTTGCCCTTGCCCTTCCTCTTTCCGAATTATCAGAGGCTTTTAACATTCAGCAGATTTACAACACTGACTGGCTACACTGACTAGGCTTTACCACTCCGTACTAATTAACACAGAGGTAACACAGCATAAAGATTAGATAAAGATTGATTTCCAAAGCAAGACATATGGACGCTACAAACACTGGTTCCACCACTTACTATACGTGGAAATCTGAATAAACAAGTTATTTAATCTCTCTGGGCCTCAGTTTCCCATCTGTAAAATGGGAATAATAATTGTACCTACCTCAAGTTGTTGTGATGGTGAAATTAGTTCATGCAGTAAAAGCACTCAGAACAATGCTCAACACATAATAAGCATCCAATTAATATTAGCGATTTGTATCGTTGCTGTTGTCATTATTATTATACTATTTCCTTACTTCCTAGCATGTACCTTCTTTGTGGATTGGGCCAGGTACCTCCTCACCATTTTTTAAATTCCATTTTTGTTATCCCTCTCCCAGTAACATGCTTTAAAATCCAATTCAACTGTTATCTACTCCACGAAGTCTTCCCTGCTTTGGAAGAGGCAATTTAACATAGTAATAAAAACACCTCTGGAGTCAGAAGGTTCTCTCTCAGTACTGCTACTGACTAGCTATAATTCCTTGGACAAATTATTAAACCTCTCTCCAAAGATCAAACAAGATACTTGTTAAAATTTAAATAAGGGCTTCCATCTGTATCAGATACATAAAGAATCTGCAAGTTTATATACTACATGTTCCTGTTTTTCACCATACTGCTTTTGATATCCATTTTGAATATCATATATGGTCATTTTCTTAAATGCATTAATTATGCATTTATAAGGGAAAAGTTTAGAGTGCTGGCTCAGGTGGTAAAGAGTCTGTCTGCAATGCGGGAGACCTGAGTTCAATCCGTGGGTCGGGAAGATCCCCTGGAGAAGGAAATGGCAACCCACAACACCCACTTCAAAAAAGGTCTTCAAGGTGTATCTCAAACTGTTGAGCAGGAATAGTAGTTTCACTAGTTGCTACAAATTACCATCCAAGAAGTACACGGCAAGTGGCACAATCTAAATGAAGCTGGTTTGAAAAAACAATACTTACATCAAAACATTCCTTGACAAGACTAGGTGCTCAGTAATGCTGAAGAAATCCTGCATCTTCTTTATGATCATGTAAGGGTATAAAGCACATAAATCACTGCTTTCTCGTACATCACTGCAGGATAAGAACCTCCTCTGAAAAGTCATCAGGCTGAGTAAGTGAAAGCTCTATGGACCCATCTGAATTTTCTGGACTCAGTCTTATGTATGTAGCTGTTCAGCAGCTCAGTTGTGTCTGACTGACTCCATGGACTACAGCACACCAAGCTTCCCTGTCCTTCACCATCTCCTGGAGCTTGCACAAACTCCTGTCCATTGAGTCCATGATGGCATCCAACCACCTCATGCCCTGTCATCCCCTTCTGCTGCCTTCGATCTTGCCCAGCATCAGGGTCTTTTCCAGTGAGTCAGCTCTTCACATCAGCTGGCCAAAGGATTGGAGTTTCAGCTTCAGCATCAGTCCTTTCAATGAATATTCAGGGTTGATCTCCTTTAGGATTGATTCATTTGATCTCCTTGCAGTCCAAGGGACTCTGAAGTGTCTTCTCCAACACCACAGTTCAAAATCATCAATTCTTCGGCACTCATCTTTCTTTATAGTCCAACTCTCACATCCATACATGATTACTGGAAAAACCATAGCTTTGACTATACGGACCTTAGTCAGCAAAGTAATATCTCCGCTTTTTAATATGCTATCTAGGTTATTCATCCACATTGGCCTTTAGGATCATACTGTTACTGGGAAGGATGACTTTCATTATCTCAACCTAATGAAAACAGAGATGGCCTTGGCATAAAAACAATGCATTTGCACCAAAACCAAAGAAAATGACATTGCAGCAGGCTGTCATCAAAATTAATTGTTAATCAAAATTTAACCACAGACGGAGCAGAGAAAGGGCTTCCCAGGGTGGCACTAGTGGTAGACAGTGAGTGCAGCCAAGAAATTAAAAGACACTTGCTCCTTGGTGATGAAAACAGAACCAAAATGCATATTTAAAATATACTAAATCATAATCTTTGACCTTAACTATAGCTTTAAATGAGCAACAGTGAGAGCCCTGTATCGAACAACTGATTGGTTCAAGACTGAGAAAGGAGTACCGCAGGGCTGTCTGCTGTCAGCCTGTTTGTTTAACCTATACGCTGAGCGCATCGTGAGAAATGCAGGACTGGATGAGTTACAAGCTGGAATCAAAGCAGGAAGGAGAAACATCAACCTCAGATATGCAGATGATACCACTCTAATGGCAGAAAGCGAAGAGGAACTAAAGAGCCTCTTGATGAGGGTGAAGGAGGAGAGTGAAAGAGCTGGCTTAAGACTAAATATTAAAAAAAAAAACCTAAGATCAAGGCATCTGCCACCATTAGCATATAGCAAACAGAAGGGGAAAAGGTAGACGTAGTGACAGATTTCTTCTTCTTGGGCTCCAAAATCACCGCGGATGGTGACTGCAGCCACGAAATCAGAAGACGATTGTTTCTTGGCAGGAAAGCGATGACAAACCTAGATGGTGTGTTGAAAAGAGAGACATCACTCTGCCGACAAAGGTTCATATAATCAAGGCTATGGTATGCCCAGTGGTCACATAGAGTTGTGAGAGCTGGACTACCAAAGCATCGATGCCTCCAAACAGTGGTGCTGGAGAAGACTCTGGAAAGTCCTGTGGACAGCAAGGAGATCAAACCAGTCAATCTTAAGGGAGATCAACCCTGAGTATTAACTGGAAAGACTGAAACTAAAGCTGAAGCTTCAGTATTTTGGTCATCTGATGTGAACAGACAGCTCACTGGAAAAGTCCCTGATGCTGGGAAAGATTGAGGGCAGAGGGAGACGAGGACATCAGAGGATGAGAGGGCTGGATGGCATCACTGATGCAATGAGCATGAACAGTGGCAAACACGGGGAGATGGTGAGGGGACAGGGAGGCCTGGCCTGCTTCAGTGCATGGGGTCGCAGAGCTCTGGACACGAGGAGACTGCGAGAACAGCAGCAGCTGTAAATGCTAGTTAAAATGAAAAACACAACACCAGGTGTAAAAATACATTACGAAAAGCAATTAAGGATAATAGAAAAATTTCCTTCAAATTCCCTCGGTGTTTTCTGTATATAAATCTCCTATACCACTTTGTATAGTATTTATTAATTTTTTAACTTCAAAAGTCCTTCAATTTACCACTCTATATACTTTATAAGCTAAATCCATGCTTCCAAACAGAATTTCCCAGATTTGTGTCTCCCCCTTGACATATATGCATTTCCAAAAAATGCCCTAAAAAAGGCAAATAACAATGAAAATAATTAGGCATATCAATTCACTATAACAAAAATCTAAGCAGAAGGTATTTTTATCTGAAGTCAACACTTCTACCATTGCTTGCAAATCATACACAAGTATACCTTCTCATGTTTTACTTTTAAGAAGTATGAAAAATAGGAACTCTGAAGTTGGGAAAAGCCCTGGAATGATTGCCAACAGCAACTTTAATAGATGAGAAATATTTTATCTCCCTGGGTCAAGTTTCTAACCAAGTGTAAAGTGAGATAAAAAGCGTTTTATGGTCTGCCCTGCTTGCTTTGCACAAATCTGCCCAGTAAGCTTAAAATTGTTACCATGCAAACTCACTCCACAAGATAGTTTTACTGAACTTTAGTACTGCCACTGATCCTTAAAGAATCCATTCTATATGTCTCTGTCCAGAAATTTATTCCCACTTTTATTCCTCATTGCTAAATCAGTTTCCTTCTCTGTGTGATATACAACAGGGCATCCCATATTGACTCAATTTTAATTGCATCTACCACGGCACGTTGTCAATGTATACATGAGGGGAAGCTGAGAGACAGGAGGGGAAGCTGAGAGACAGGAGGGGAAGCTGAGAGACAGGAGGGGAAGCTGAGAGACATTTTTTTTCATCATAAAAGTAATAAATGTGCACACTGAAAAATATATCAAACAGTACATAAAGATATGATGTAAAAAGTAAATATCTCACCTCCCAGAGCAGACCACTGTTTAAGAGTTTTTTGTGGACTATTCCACACATTTTATTATGTAAATCCAAGAACTTCTGTCTCTCTCTCTCTCACACACACACACACACACACAAACACACACATCTTTGAAAAGACAGGCTCTTACCATATCCGCTCTTGTGTCCTTTTTTTTTCCCCTATTATATTCCCATTAATAATGACTGGTCACAAATATTTCAAGCTTTCTTCCTTCAAGTACAATGATAGGACTGTACTTTTCTACCCCTTGAAGTTAGATGCAACTATCTGACTTTTTTGGCTGATGCAATGTAGGTTTGTGCAATATGGCAGAGCTTAGAATCCTGAGTGAGATTAACATGGGGCAGAGACACTGACACGCAATGAACATGGAGCATAAGTCAAAAATTAGTCTTTGCTGTTTAAAGACTGAGGTGAAATTCTGAAGTTAATATCTCAGTGTAACTAGCCTATCTTCACTAGCATCACATCTTGAAATCCATTCATCTATAAACACACAGATCTACCTCATTTATTGAAATAGCTTCAGAATATTCTTTTATGATTCTCTTTAAAAAATATTTTAATTGAAGGATCATTAATGTATTACACAATGTTTCAGGTGTATTATGATACTCTTTTGCATGAATGAAAATTTAGTTAACTTGATCTACAAGTATTTTGTGAGTATCTGCCCAGTCTTGAATAATGCACTACATGTTTTAGATGTTAAAGTTCATTTAATTCTCACAGAAAGTCTATGAGGTATAGATTCTATCCCTGTCCACATTTTTACAAGTGAGGAAAATGAAATACTTCAAGATTAAGTTAAAACTGTCCCTGAGTGCCCACAGATAATAAATGGTGAAAGTGCAGTGAAAGCGTGAGCCGCTTAGTTGTGTATGACTCCTGCGAGCCCATGGACTGTAGCCCGCTAGGCTCTTCTGTCCATGGAAGGAGAGCCAGAATTTGAAGGCAGCTGACTCAAGACTCAGTGCTTTTTGGGGGCTTGGGGGAGCACCCATGCTGAGGAATATGAAATCTTAGTTCCTAAGCCAGGGATCAAACTCACGCCTCCTGCAGTGGAGGCATGGAGTCCCCACCACTGTGCCACTGGAGAATCCCCCCCGAGTCAGTGTTTGCGATCAACAAGCATATACCGCCTTTCCCTATTTGGGGAAACAGATAATACCGAAATATGCAAGCAAATATCAAGTACTAATAGCTACCATGATGAACATAAAACACAAATGGCAACCACACCAGTGTTCTTGCCTGGAGAATCCCAGGGACGGGGGAGCCTGGTGGGCTGCCGTCTATGGGGTCGCACAGAGTCGGGCACGACTGAAGCGACTTAGCAGCAGCAGCAGCAATATGATGATGAGTAGGAGGCACTTTATGGGAGGTATTTAGGAAAGGCTTCTTTGAGAGGTCATACTTAAACTGAGACCTAACTGATAAGAAAAGAGTAAGTCATGTAAAGAATCTGGGGAAAAAGCTTTTGACATGGAGGGACTAGCTATGCAGAGACCCTGAAGTGGAAACGACTGGCTATGTTCAAGAAACAGCGAAGCTAGTGTTGCGGGAGCACACTGAGCCAGAGACAGAGTGACGCCAGGTATCCTACTCGTCCTCCCCTGGTGGACACATTGCCTCCAATATCCTTATATACACATCTTCTCAGGTCTGCGTAGGATGGTTTCCTGCTAGCTCAGTTGGTAAAGAATCTGCCTGCAATGCAGGAGACCTCGGTTCCATTCCGAGGTCTAGAAGATCCCCTGGAGAAGGGATAGGCTCCCCACTCCAGTATTCTTGGGCTTCCCTTGTGGCTCAGCTGGTAAAGAATCCGCCTGCAATGCAGGAGATGCGGGTTCGATCCCTGGGTCGGGAAGACGCCCTGGAGAAGGAAAAGGCTCCCCACTCCAGGATTCTGGCCTGGAGAATTCCATGGGGTCACAAGAGTCAGACACGACCGAGTGACTTTCACAAGAGGAGGATAAATTTCAACGAATTGCTGAGCCAAATTTTGATAGGTATTCTGAAATTTCCCATTTAATAAAAGAGGCCAGGGACAACACTGGTGCCAATAGCAGAAGAAGGTGCCTGTTTACTATGGAAGCTCCCACACCGCTGGCATTGCCAGGCGTGTTACACCTTTCCTAATTTTAATTTGCTAGACTTGCTAAAGGTTATGAAACTGCTCGGTTAATCCACATTTATTTAATTCTGTTTGAGGTATCTTTTATATATTTATTGGTTATTTGTATTTATTTAGATGTAAACTTCCTACTTAATAGTTTTGCCATTTTTAAATTAGGATTTTAGTATGCCTGCATTTATTTTGTAAAGTCTTTGTATATTAAGAACATGAGGCCTTTGACATGTGTTGCAAATACATTTTTCCACTCTTTACTGTAATATTTAACTTTACAATCTTTTTATCAAATCAAAGTTTGGAAATTGAATAACTGATGTCTACTGAGTTAAAATGTGTCTTCCATCACATGGTAAACTCCCATATATATTGAGGTCTATTGCTAGACTCTCTGTAATCCATCTATTTCTAAATCAGAAACAATTTTAATTACTGTGGCTTTAACATTTTTTATTTGGTAGAATTAGTCCTCCTTCACTGCACTTTATTCCAGTTTTTTCCTGGTTATTCTCAAGTATTTATTCCTCTAAATAAAATTTAACACTACATTGTCAATTTAAAAAAAAAGAAAAATCTTTTTGAAATTTTTATTCATATGTCATTGAATATAATAACTATTTCATATGTTTTTTGTCTATTAAATTGCACCATTCTTTTAATAGGCATTTATTTTACTATTAGGAAGGCTGAACATATATGCACCCAATGCACATTGATACATGCCCATACACACCTACATAAGCCCATCCCTACATACCACACATACCACATACGTCATATATATAACTTACACTATGTCAATATCATGTTCATTACCTTTGCTTATATTTGTTAAGATACTTATTTTTCTTTTTGCTGAGTAAGAACCGCATATAAAACTATTAATCCATTATTAAAACTTTGTTCCAAACTGATGATTTACATTTTAATTATGCATACTGTTTTCTTGACTTACAATATTTCCTAATTTGTGTATAGTCAAAGTCTTTTCTTATGTCTTCCATTTCATTATCTTAACTCTTTAGTGTTCTGAATTTTATTTTGATGTATGGTGTGATATAGGGTATCAATTTATATTTTCCCTGCAATAATTTTCAATTGCTCTAGCAACAATTTTCTCCTACTGATTTAAAGTCCCTAACATAATCCTTAAATTAGAAAAACTTACTTGCCATAACTCTTCCCCTAATACATTCCATCCTAAGAAATGCAGCAAGATGTGTATAAGAGACAGGTATAGAAAAGTGCTATTAACTTTGATTATATTTATCTTATTATCAGGTAGTCATATAATGCACAAATAATTTGACATATTACTTTCTAACCTTTATATTCTTTTCTCTTATCTCATTGCATTAGCTAACACACTGAAAAAGTAAAGGCCTAAAATTTACTGGTGATTGCGAGCATCCTCCTCTTGCTCCCAATTTACTGGGAATCCATCAGCATTTTAGATTGCCCGTGCTTGTGCTCGGTTGCTTCCAGCTCTTTCCGACCCTCTGGACTGTAGCCCCCTAGGCTTCTCTGTCCGTGGGACTCTCCAGGCAGGAATACTGGAGTGGGTCACCATTTCTAATCCAGGGGATCCTCCCAATGCAAGGCCTGAACCCATGTCTCTCCAGGCTCCTGCACTGGCAGGTGGATACTTTACCAACTACACCACGTGGGAAGCCCCATTTCAAATATAACATTACACTTTAAACATAACACTGTGTAAACATAACAGTGATATTTGGTTTGAGAGATATGTTTTTATCATGTTAAGGAAGTAAGTAACTTTTCCTACTGTATTAAACTTTTTTCAATCATAAAGTATGCTGAATTCTATCAAAGACCTTTGCATAATACATTGGAGACAATAATAAGTTTTTCCCCTCTTTCTGTGGCATTTAAAAAATCTAAATACAATTCATTCACCAGATTTCATTTATCTACCTGTTTATACTCCCCTTCCCCTGCCCCTCAGTACCTCAGCTGGTAAAGAATCCACCGGCAATGCACAAGATCCTGGTTCAATTCCTGGGTCAGGAAGATGTGCTGGAGAAGGGAGAGGCTTCCCATTCAATTCCTGGGCCTTCCTGGTGGCTCAGATGTTAAAGCGGCTGTCTACAATGTGGGAGACCTGGGTTCGATCCCTGGGTCAGGAAGATTCCCTGGAGAAGGAAATGGCAACCCACTCCAGTGCTCTTGCCTAGAAAAATCCCATGGATGGAGGAGCCTGGTGTCCATGGGGTCACAAAGAGTCAGACACGAGTGAGCAACTTCACTTCAGAGACTTCAAAGTGACTTTCACTTTCCCAAATATAAACATATTATTTAGGCACAATTTCCCTGGCAACAATGTGCTGCCTTTCCACCAAATGACGCACACCTATATCAATTTCTATGGTTTGTTTTCTTATTTATATAAGCCACACCAACTTCCCTGGTATGGAAATGGGAATAGAAAGTCTATAGTGTAAAAATGGACTCAAAATTTTATATCATACAAATCAAGATCTCTCAAAGTCTTTGTGGATCACCAGTATCCCATGAGGTAACAATAAATGCACTGGAATCACCTAAGATTTGGAAATGAGTTAACCAAAGTTAATCGGCTTTTCTACTGTGGGACATTTCTGATTATTTACTATGCTAATGTGCACTGTGATTCTTCAGTGGAAGGGGTAAAGTGTACAGCAGGCAAAATTTCCTAAAGTTATTTGGCCAAGACATTTCCCTCATCCACGTACAAGTACCAAGTCAGCAGGCACTGGCATCGAAACATGCACGCTGGGAGAGCCTGCGAGCCAGTCTAGCTGCCCTTACCTGCTGCTGGGAACCACGCTGTCTGCCAAACCAAGAAGCCTCTGTCCAGCAAGTGAGGATGAGGCTGACCCACCGAGAGAAGAAGAGATGAAAAAAGGGACAAAATCCTAGTACCGTGCTCATCTCGTACCGGTCTCAAGCTTCCCTCTTTTTGTGCTAGTCCCATGCACACAGGCTACCGGGAGCAAACAGCAGCTGTCATACTGTGCCGGAAGCACTCCCGGGTGTCACAGGGACCCCTTCCGGGGTGTATGCAAGGTCAAAATTGTCCCCATAATAATACTAAGACATTATGTGACTTCTTCACTCACATTCTCTCACAAATCTATGAAGTTTTCCAGAGGCTACATGACCCAAGATGAACCATCACAACTGGTGGCAAGTGGAGTGTGTGCCTGTGTATTCTGGTATTTTTACATCTTCTCAACTTTATATCTAATCGGAAAATAGCAATAGGTATAACCCACATGGTAAAAGTTCTTTGGGGTCCACAATACCAGTGTAAAGGGGTTCTATAACCAAAAAGTCTGAAAGGCATTATAACTTAATGGTCTAAGCGGGCCTTATCCCTCTAACACAATTGGTCTTGCTATCTCTTGAATAGTAGCCCTCCAGATCTTCTGAGGTGTTAATTCTGTTTTTAATCTAACATGCTTTCTTCACTTGAATTACGGTTTAATATATATACAATACTGTTTTCTTTGCACGAGTCACCTTAATTCTGCCAATTTGCTGTTCAGGGAATCCTCTTCAAGCCCTTGGTTTGCTTTTTGTCTTTGAGTCTTTAGTTAATTTTTTCTTTATAATAAGAAATTAAGCTCTTTTCAAAAGTGTTATATAGATAATAGATATAACACTTGAAATATTAGAGTAATTAATTAAAATTATGACTTAATACAGTTTTCAGTAATTGATATAAATTAACTATTACCTAGTTCTATTTTCTAAGAATACTTTAATGGATCATCCTCAACTTTATACCAATATTTAACCAAGAAAATATGTCCAAGTAATGTGTTTTATGAAATCACCTGAACTTATACTACTTGTCACCTCATTAAAAATAATTCTATTTCTAATGTCTAGTTAATAATTTTCCCCAATAAATTCAAACATTAACTCTTTCACATAGTGAGCTCAACGACTCTGCTGCTAGTTACGTAGCTCTATACCTAGCTATATAAAACCTTGGGTAAGTCACTTCCCCTTCCCTTTCCCACTTTCAAAACGCGCTGGACTAAAAGAACTCTTCTAGTTGCAACCATTTCTGACTTCGCACACGTGCATGCTCCATACCATTTAGCTGGGTCGGCACCATAGCTCCTGCCCAAGGCAAAGTGTACGCATATTCAACCTCATGACAGTGTGTGACTCTCAGAGATAATGTAAATTGGCGATAATGCAGGCGTAAGTAACTGACAGTAAAGTGTGTCTTTCTATGTTACTGTAATTCTATTTATTATTTACTTTTCATCATTGAGGAATGATGGAGGGATAGCCCAGATGTGGTTGACGAGGTGGAGAGTGATGTCACTAACAGTGGCAAGGAGCACAGAGAACAAGCAGAGGGGAGGCCAGCATGGGTGACAAGGAACACTGAGAGAGTCTGTATTAGATCTATTAAGTATAAAAGGTACCAACAGAACACTAATATACCATAGAGTAATCATCATTATGGGCTAGTTACTATTAAGTATAAAAGGTACCAACAGAACATTAATATAGCATAGAGTAATCATCATTATGGGCTAGTTATAGTTCTCTATAACAAGAAAATCGATAAAAGAAATTTGATCTAAGAGAATACTATAGGTATCTAGATTTCTAGTAGACCTGCTTACAGAGCAAGAAATTGTTCTTATTTCCAGTGTTTTAACTTAACATAATTTTCTGCCCATATAAACAGAGCCAATTAAAAAACCCCACGGAAAAATCTCCATGAAGATACACATAGTACCACTGTATAACTGATAATATTTTTCCCCTCTCTGTTCATACTGTTTTATTTTTATTTATTCATTGTTTTTTTCTTTTCCATCATGGTTTATTATAAGATATTGGATATAGCTCCCTGTGCTGTACAGTAGGGTTTTGCTGTTTATCCACCCTATATACATATTTTTGCATCTGCCAGTCCCAAATTCCCAATCCATACCTCCCTTATCCCACCTCCCCCTTGGCAACCACAAGTCTGTTCTCTATATAACTGACAGTATTCTTTTGCAAAATAGTCTTTTTTCAAGAAAGAAAGAAAATAAATGTCGTTCAAACAATTTACATAAAAATTTTGAAGTTTTTCAAAATGAAAATTTCATCTGATGAGACTTGTGAGGGAGAGAAAGCTTATTTAGTGACACGTAAACAACCACTTTCTAAAGGAATAAATTTCTCACTTTGAGAGGTATACGTAAGCAAAGCAAATGTCTTTGCTAACATGTATTTGCTAATATGCAGCATGCTGCTGTTGCTGCTAAGTCGCTTCAGTCGTGTCCGACTCTGTGCGACCCCATAGGCGGCAGCCCACCAGGCTCCCCCGTCCCTGGGATTCTCCAGGCAAGAACACTGGAGTGGGGTGCCGTTTCCTTCTCCAGTGCATTAAAGTGAAAAGAGAAAGTGAAGTCGCTCAGTCGTGTCCGACTCTTCGCAACCCCATGGACTGCAGCCCACCAGGCTCCTCTGTCCATAGGATTTTCCAGGGAAAAGGACTGAAGTGGGGTGCCATTGCCTTCTCCAAATATGCAGCATAGATTTGTAAATATGTGGTGAATGTTCAATTTAAACCTTTACATAAATAATCAGGGGATAAAATCATATGGTCCATGGACCCAACTGTTTACATAAGCAAATTGACGTTTTCTTAAATAGCTCATGAAATTGGTCTTTTGAGAAAATCAAAAACACTGTGAGGGAAAAGCATCCCAATGAACATCTGCAGGTAAATTAACAAGTATATTTGTCCCTTACAACTATGCATAATGTTATCATCTCTTTCTGAATACATCAACTAAAACTGAAATTGTGAAGTATTTGTTTTTTAAGATCTTATTGCCATGAGTGTGGACAGTGGGACTTCTACTTGTAATACAGACAGCAGATGGGAAGATGTTACCAACTATCAGACTTGTTTTTATTTTACTATTCACACCTGTACCAGAGCATTTCAGTCCGAATAAGTTGATAATTTAAGAATATACAATTTCCCCCATGTGTGCTCTTCAAATCTGGATGTCTGGTGCTCAGTGAAATTTCATCTATTTGCAATTTTTTTCCCTTACAAGGCATTATTTTTAGCTTCCCAACCTATTAACAAAACAAAAAACCTAGCTACAAATCTATTTCTAAATGTTAACTCCCATTAAATCCACTATCATTATAGTCCCACCAAATATAAAACCTCCTAAATATGGTAAAAAAATAATTACTAATATGATGCCGTGTCTAAAGGTAAAATCCAGACATGACCCAGTCACAGTTTGGAAGGAAAGGTGGAGATATTTATGTATCTATTTGCTTGTTTTCCCTTAGTCAAATCATTAGGACATACAACGTACTTGTTGTTTATAATATATTAAAAAAAGATAAGTAAAAGAATTGCTGTTGGTACCTTTATCTTCTGCCTTCACATCATGAAAAAAAATAGAAAATCTACTTTCATACTTTATAAACAGAATGAAATTTAAATAATACTTCTTCTTCCTGAACTGAGTTGATAAACAAGGCAGAAACAAAGAGTTTATTAATTCTATCAATGAATGCAACACTGTGAACACTGAGAATAAAAATACTGTAGTCCAACTTCTTCTTGATCATTTTTTCCCTTTGTCTCTTCCCAAACTAAGACAGAATCATTGCTGGAAATTTGGAAAATAAAGCTAACATAAAAGAAGAGAATAAAAATCACCATCTTTTCTCATTTAGCAAGATTTGCTATTAATATTTTAGCACATAGTTTTGCTTTTTACTTTCCTGTGTACAATATTGTGTTAAACAAAACTGAGGCCATACTATATGTTGTATTTCACATCCTGTTTTTACCACTTAATATATCATGAATATATTTTCACATATTTAAATATATAGAAGATTAGTTTTAATTATCATTTAAGTAACTTAACAAACCTTATTACTGGGCATCTATGCTCTAATTTTTCACTATTGGAGATAATGCTGAAGTGAACATCCATGTACAGATATCTTCTTTATACATCTGTTTCATTAGGACAGTCCTCTAGAATTAGAACTGCTGGATGTCAGCATAAACACTTTCATCGCTTATGTTTCATTCTGATAAACTGCCTTCTGAAGGGCTGCACTATTTTATAAATCAACCATCAAGAAATGAGAGTACATGCTTCTCAGCACCCTCACTGATCAGATGAGGTGAGGTGAAGTCACTCAGTCGTGTCCGACTCTTTGCGACCCCATGGACTGTAACCTTCTAGGCTTCTCTGTCCATGGGATTCTCCAGGCAAGAATACTGGAGTGGATTGCCATTGATCAGATAACTATTTCATATGTTTTTTGTCTATTAAATTGCACCATTCTTTTAATAGGCATTTATTTTACTATTAGGAAGGCTGAACATATATGCACCCAATGCACATTGATACATGCCCATACACACCTACATAAGCCCATCCCTACATACCACACATACCACATACGTCATATATATAACTTACACTATGTCAATATCATGTTCATTACCTTTGCTTATATTTGTTAAGATACTTATTTTTCTTTTTGCTGAGTAAGAACCGCATATAAAACTATTAATCCATTATTAAAACTTTGTTCCAAACTGATGATTTACATTTTAATTATGCATACTGTTTTCTTGACTTACAATATTTCCTAATTTGTGTATAGTCAAAGTCTTTTCTTATGTCTTCTATATCATTATCTTAACTCTTTAGTGTTCTGAATTTTATTTTGATGTATGGTGTGATATAGGGTATCAATTTATATTTTCCCTGCAATAATTTTCAATTGCTCTAGCAACAATTTTCTCCTACTGATTTAAAGTCCCTAACATAATCCTTAAATTAGAAAAACTTACTTGCCATAACTCTTCCCCTAATACATTCCATCCTAAGAAATGCAGCAGTTCCAACAATTGTGAATACGAGCTACCAAAACTTTAAATAATATGTGCTCAAGGTCATTAAAACCACCCTTGATTTAACACTATCCCTTTCATTTAAACAATACTAGGGCACCATTCACATATTCAAGTTCCCTTTAATTTCATGCACAATAGCAAGCCAGTGGGTACTGAGAAGGTAGGAAAGAGAAGAACACAATATTCAGGAAACTAAACACAACACTCCTTTGTTTTAAAGTTGTATCATTATATAATAATTATTTTGATCTTCATGAAATCGACAATACAAAGTAGATTTTAATGTGAATTTGATAGTTCCTTACACTCAGAAAAGATCATTGTTCATTAGATTTAACTGCAGTATACAATCTATATGTAACCTATGAAAGAGTAGTATGGAAACTTTCCAATAGTCAAGACAAAAACAAAAACTCAACCTAGCAAGACTGTCTTTGATGTTTTAAAAGTAGCCAAAACAATGTATTCTACAGGAAAATCTAAAGCAGACCTATAGAATTTTGCCTGTTGTGAGCCTTGTACGTGGGAGACTTATGTTACTATGTCTTATGTATAGAAATGGATTACACAGCTTTAGAAAAAGAGTTCAATGCATCTTTGAAGTGTTTCCAAAGTGAAAATAACTTTCTTAAGTGCTAAAAGTCAGACTAAATACCTGTATTAGTGACAAACTATCAGTTACATTCAGTCTCTTACTTTCAAAGGGAATAAAAGTTGTATAATAGAACCAGATAAAAACCCCAGTCTTAGAGTTATGGGAGGGTGATTGATGCTAGATTTAAGATTGAAAACTTGCACTTTGACCAAAAGGTAACTTAAAAGAACAAATAATCCTATTTTAAAAGCTATTGGTATATGCTTTAGAGAATTGCCTTTAATTCCTTCTTTTTTTCACAAGTTCAAAACTGTTACATGTCTGGTGCAATCACCTGGGAGCTGTAGACATGACCATCACTGGCCACCTACCCGCCCAGCAAATTCAGAAGTTCTCTTCTCCTGTCCCCACTGCCCCAGTTCAGGGCTGTCACAGCTCCCCCTGTGTGCACACAGGCAAGGGAGTCAGTGATGGAAATCTAGAGTACAGCAGAGAGTCAGGGAAAAACAGCCAAGGAAAAGACAAAACAAGTCAAAATGAAAGATCGGAACATGAGTCTGCCTGTGTTCACTAAGTGCAACCTAAATTATGATGACTCCCTTCTGGCTTAAAGCAGCTGGCCAGTTCTCAAGATTCCTCAGGAAGCGATTGTGAGGATGGAAAGCAGTCTCGCTCAGCTGCTAGACATAAACAGCTCTACTGGGCTGGCCCCTGCCTGCTGGGTGCTCTCCCCCCTATCCCTCGGCCCTCACACTACGTCAAATCCAAACTGCCTTTCTTCCTGCTTTCCACCATGCCAAGTTCTTTCCACCATGAAGCCTTTTTTTTAGCTGCTCCCTTAGCCTGGAAGACCATTCTGCTTGATCATGTCACAGCTGGCTTCTTCATATCATTCAGGATTCTAATTACAGATCACTACTTTAGAAAAGCCTTCTTTGATTATCAAGTTAAAAGACACAGTCTGGGAGTTTGGGGGGTTTTGAGCACAAACCGCACCTTCTCTTTTCTTGGCCCTGCAACAAACCTTTCTCTGCTCCGCCTGCCAAGAGGCTCGCTCTGTCACCATCATACCTCTCCACTCTGGCTCCATGCCATCTCTGATTGTCTTGTTTTCTTAATCAATTGCAGTAATTCTCCTAGAAATGAACCTTCAAGTTGAGAACTTGCAAAGATGCGCAGGCACGTTCACCTGGCCAGGCATGTCAGTGAGTTCCTGCGTCTGGCATTCACTGCCACGTGCGTGCATCCTCTCCAAGTGGCTGCGCTTTTTTGCGCTTCCCTGTACAGTACTGTGGAGAGCACGGCAGTATAGCACCTTTATTCCAAGCTAGAGCTGCAAGAGGACGACTTCATGGAGCTCCTTGCTGGGCAACATGAGAAGCTTACCAGAGAAGACCTGATGGAACTGGAGCCCAGGGAAACAGCAGAGAGAGACAAGAGGAAGAAGTAACTGAGGAACGGAAGGGACTCATGACACGGGAAACGGCAGGGCCATTTTCTCGATTCAAGGCGGCGCTGTTCGCTTTGCGGCACGGGACACGAATGTAGAATGGCACCGCAAGGTTGCAGCGGCCATGCAGAACGCAGCCCAGGGCTACCATGCCACCTCTGATGAGGAAAAGAGGGCTACTACCCCACATCACTGGGTCACTCTTCTCAAGAGGGCAGATAGAATTGCATCCAGCAAGAAACCAGAACCTGTGCCATCCCCGTGTCGGGTGTGAAGGATATTGCAGCTTGCCCTCCATCTCCCACTGTCGATGAGACTTCAGCTCCACCAGCTTCCACCCCTCACCATCCTCCAGGCATAACTCTTCGTGCCTGTTCATTTGATGCCAGCCCCTGTATGCCAGCTGTTGTACTATACTACTGTACTTTTCAAGGTACTGTAAGATTAAAAATGTTTTCTTTATTTTTTGTGTTTGTTTTTATGTATTATTTGTGTGAAAAGTATCATAACCCTATTAGAGTACAGTACTATACAGCCGATTACGTTAGTTGGGTACCTAGGCTAACTTTGTTGGTCTTATGAACAAATTGGACTTAATGGTGCACTCTACGAATGGAAATTGATGCTACGCAGGGGACTTACTGTATTTGGTCATTTGGTCACTGTTCTTCACTGCAAGCTCTAAGAGGGCAGGGACTTTTGTTCCTTTTGTTCAATGCGCTATCCTCAGCACCTAGTAGAATACAGTCATATTCTACATGCCCAACAGATATTATTCTCAGCAAACATATTTCACTGGTTTACATTTTTGTTTTTAAAACCTTTAAATCCTATAAGGATCCTGATTACTTCTAAGAACAGATTAGATTTCAATGAGTATGTTTTCAACTATGTCTTAGTTGAAACATAAACCTGCTCCCAGAATATTTTAGGACTAACTAACTATATTCCTAATCAGCTTTCTCTCAACGATATTCCTCAAATACAATGAGGCTAGGCAAGAGCTAATGCCTCTGCCTCCAGCTGGATCTGGCCTATTTGTCTCTTTTATTGCCACAGCAAACAAGTCAATGGTGTTCAAGCAGGAAATGAAGCAGTTCTGGTGTATGTGAGGAGAAGGCATGAAGAGATCATCTTTCCCATTAATCACCTCAATAATTTAGAGTTTATTGAACTGGTACTGAAGTTTAGTACAAATAAAATGTAAGTTCTTTGAGGGAAGGAACTTTCCGTCTCTTTGATTCACTGTTGTATCTCCATGCACTGCTCACTGCATGGCAGGCATCCAATAAACGTTTCTTAAATAAATCAGCGAATAAGAGTAAATGAATGATTATACAACAAGTTCCAAATACTGACTTAGAAATAAAGACAGTTAAATTGCACAGGTTTGTTCTGCTTCTGAAGCTATATGGAGAAATACAAACTACAATTAGATTTTATATTCCGGCTTCTAATGAATCCTATACCATGTGCTATTGATCGAAAGGTAATTGAGCAAGAAGGAGCTTATAGACAGTTTAGAAAACTTATCACTGATAGTAGCAATGCCTCCAATGTTAAAATGACTCAAATATCAAATGCCCTAAAAAAATGGGCAGCCTAGGTATTGATCACTTACATGAATTTTGTAAAAAAATTTGAACAACTATAAATCATTGATGTTTATTTATGCCTTGTGATGTTCTTATGGAATCTGAAGTGTCTTGCATGCTTATGAAAACAATTAAAACTAGAAAACAAGAATAGGGAAAAATGTAAATCAGAACACATCAAGATTAAGAAAAATGTTATGGCAAAGATTTAACTGCATTTCCTGGTGGACCAAAAAAAAAAAAAAATACAATCAATTTCTTTTAAAGAAAGCAAAGGTTTTTCTAGCATTTAGACTTGAAAAAAAAAATGGTTCATGTTGGTTTTCATAAAACCAACCCAATGATATACTGAATCGTGTCTGCAATAGCATTACTATATTAAAAGTAGTAACAGATTCTTAGAAGAGTAGTTCTCGTAACTTTTCTCAGTATAATGTAAAAACAAACAACAAATCAGTAAAAAGTAATTCTGGGATACAGAGGATAAACAAGAAAATGGATTCAAGTACATAAGTCTCTGATGGGTCTGGATTGATCCAGAGTTATATATAGTATATAGAAAACTGATTTCATCTTGCATACCCCATTGATTTGTAGTCAATGTCTTTCACGGTAAATTGCCTGTAGTACTGTGTTAAGAATAATTAATAATCATAATCATAAATATTTAAGCTTTACAAGGCATAGAATCTCTGTAGCAACTACTTATTGTCACTGTAGCATGAAAACCATCACAGAAAATATGCAAAGAAATGGACAAAATTTTAGGGTCCAATAAAACTTTTATTTAGAAAAGCAAGTGGCAGGCCAGATTTGGCCCATTGTCCACAATTTGCTGATCCTTGATTTAGAAGGATAGATGGACTACTATTCCTTCAAATAGGCTCCCAGAAATGTAATTTTTCTTGCTGGGGCTTTTGATAAATTTTGGATACTTGGCAGATTAAAATTACATCCTATTTCCAGAACCCATAGTTCATATTTTCTAGGCTGCTGATTAAGGGCAAATACATTTTTGAAAGGCTAAATAAGCAAATAACAAAGCTGACATTTTAAATTACTAATAAATATCAAAACTAAGTTTAATTTCTACCAGTACTATACAGTAGAAATTTCTATGATGATAAAGTTTTATTCTACACTTTTTCCTGTCTGATAGTAGATCTGATTCTAACTACTTATGGCTACCAGTAGTTGAAATATAGCTAATATAATGAGGAACCAAAAATCTAACTTTAATATAAATTAATTTAAATTTAGAACTGGCATCCCTGATGGCTCATACGACAAAGAATCTTTCTGCAATGCAGGAGACCCAGGTTCGTTCCCTGGATTGGGAAGACTCCCTGCAGAAGGGAATAGCTACCCACTTCAGTATTCTTGCCGAGAGAATTCCATGGACAGAGGAGCCTGGCGGGCTACAGTCCATGGGGTCACATAGACTCATACACAACCAGTGACTAACACTCTCACTTTAGATTCCCAGGTGGCGCTAGTGGTAAAGAATCCACCCGCCAGTGCAGATTCTATAGACATGGAATTGATTTAAATTTAAATTTAAATAGCATTATATGAATCATGGCTATTAAATACACCACTCAGCATTTACCTAGCTTTAGACAATAAAAAAGGAGTGCCTTGACTCAAAATGTTAGCAGATATTATTCCCTTTATTCCAAAAGGGGTTCCTTGGTAACACAGTTTTAAGAAATACTAGGTTTTTTTAAAGTTAATGTATGGCAAAACCAATACAATATTGTAAAGTAAAAAACTAAAATCTGAAAAAAAAATAAACAACCGACTTCTTATAGTTTTTAATACACAAGCAGACTTCACTAATTTTCAAGAACAGAATATGGTATTTAAATTTCCTTTGTTACAAAAATAGCCCCAAATATGTCAAAAGGTAATATCTTTGTTTGTATTTAAATATGGTATATTTATCTGATGATTTGGAAATTCACAATAATAAATTGTAAAAGCACCATTATTCTCTGTCTTCAATTAATTTCCTATCACTTAACACAATGATGAAAAAGAAAGCCATATGAGGGAATAATGTTAGCAAAATGGTAGACTATGAAACCTCAGACTCCTCTTCCTCCAACAGAGACACTGATTCAACAATATCTAGACCAGTTTTCTTTATTAGAAATGAAGAAACCAGTTAAAAGGCTCCTGTTCCTCAGGTGAGTGCAAAACAAGCTGCACCGAAGCCAACAGGAGACTACGTGGCCCCCCCTCGCCACCGCACGGCTGCCCCCCGCGCACGCACAGAGCCCGGCAGTCTGGAGGAGAGGCCCAGCGCCTGGCTTCTCCCTGGGGAGGGTAGGAGAGGACTGGACCATATATCCAGTGTTCTGACTTTTTGGGTGACACTCCCCAAGAGAGTGGGGCCTGACCTGGAGAACTGCTGAGACTTGGCATACTCTAGGCACCTAGAGGCACCTGAGAACAGAAGAGAGCTGAGTGACACGTGACTGTTTCTGAGGACTCATGGAACAGCCGACAGACATCAGAGGGAGCAAAAGATTACAAGTTCCTGAAGAAGGGGAAAAAAAATCCCTCTATTAAACATCTACACACACAAGCCCAAAAATTCCATTCCAGAAAAGAGGTTGAGAGGCTCCCAGAATCGCTGCTGCTGCTGCTGCTAAGTCGCTTCAGTCGTGTCCAGCTCTGTGCGACCCCATAGACGGCAGCCCACCAGGCTCCCCCGGCCCCGGGAGTCTCCAGGCAAGAACACTGGAGTGGGCTGCCATTTCCTTCTCCAATGCATGAGAGTGAAAAGTGAAGTCACTGAGTCGTGTCCAACTCTCAGCGACCCCATGGACTGCAGCCCACCAGGCTCCTCCGTCCATGAGATTTTCCAGGCAAGAGTACTGGGGTGGGGTGCCATTGCCTTCTCCGCCCAGAATCTCTAGCAAGGCTGATTGGTGAAAGCCTTTCCCAGTTTCTAAAGACTTGGTGACTTGGCTCCTTATTCAGATGCACAGATAACAACATAAAGCTCAGTGAATAAACAAACATATACACAAACCAAGGATAAATGGCCCAAAGGAACAAACATCTACAGAAACTGACACTTTAAAAAAAGAAGTATATGAATTTACTGATAAAGAATTCAAAATAGTTATCAAAAAATGCTCAATGCATTCAGAAACACGATGCATGACCACAATCAGAATTTCAACAAAGAAACAGAAGATATAAAAAAGAACCAAACAGAAGTTTGGGACCTGAAGACTGCAACGCTGTTGTTTAGTCGCTAAGCCACGTCCAGCTCTTTTGCAACCCCATGAATTATAGCCCCACACACTCCTCTGTCCATGGGATTTCTCATCCTAAAATACTGGAGTGAGTTGCCTTTCCTTCTCCAGGGGATCTTCCCAACTCTGGGATCGAACCCACATCTCCTACATGGATGGGCAAGTAGATTCTTTACCACTGAGCTAGCAGGGAAGCCTGAAGAACACAGTAGTTGAACTGAAAAATTCATTGCAGGTGTCCTACAAAGTTGTTGATCAAGCAAAAGGAAGAAAAGCATATTCAAAGACAAGTCATTTGAAATTACCCAATTAAAGAAGCAAAAAGAAAAAGCAATGAAAAAGAGTGAAGAAAGCCTAAGGGAGTTAAGGGATATAAAGGAGAAGACTAATATATGTGTCAAAGCAGTCCCAAGGGATAAGAGAGCAGGAAAGGGCAGAAACTTAAAGAAATAACGGCACCTTTCCATCAGTTCACTTCCCTCTTGCCACCCAAGTATTTGTAAATGATATGACTAATAAGGGATTACTATCCAACATATATAAACAGCTCATAAACTTAACATCAAAAAAAGCAAAAAGCTGATTTTGAAATGGGGAGAAGAACTGAATAGACATTTTTCCAAAGAAGAAATGCATAAGGCCGACAGACACATGAAAAGATGCTCAGCACATCCGCCCAGAATCTCTAGCAAGGCTGATTGGTGAAAGCCTTTCCCAGTTTCTAAAGACTTGGTGACTTGGCTCCTTATTCAGATGCACAGATAACAACATAAAGCTCAGTGAATAAACAAACATATACACAAACCAAGGATAAATGGCCCAAAGGAACAAACATCTACAGAAACTGACACTTTAAAAAAAGAAGTATATGAATTTACTGATAAAGAATTCAAAATAGTTATCAAAAAATGCTCAATGCATTCAGAAACACGATGCATGACCACAATCAGAATTTCAACAAAGAAACAGAAGATATAAAAAAGAACCAAACAGAAGTTTGGGACCTGAAGACTGCAACGCTGTTGTTTAGTCGCTAAGCCACGTCCAGCTCTTTTGCAACCCCATGAATTATAGCCCCACACACTCCTCTGTCCATGGGATTTCTCATCCTAAAATACTGGAGTGAGTTGCCTTTCCTTCTCCAGGGGATCTTCCCAACTCTGGGATCGAACCCACATCTCCTACATGGATGGGCAAGTAGATTCTTTACCACTGAGCTAGCAGGGAAGCCTGAAGAACACAGTAGTTGAACTGAAAAATTCATTGCAGGTGTCCTACAAAGTTGTTGATCAAGCAAAAGGAAGAAAAGCATATTCAAAGACAAGTCATTTGAAATTACCCAATTAAAGAAGCAAAAAGAAAAAGCAATGAAAAAGAGTGAAGAAAGCCTAAGGGAGTTAAGGGATATAAAGGAGAAGACTAATATATGTGTCAAAGCAGTCCCAAGGGATAAGAGAGCAGGAAAGGGCAGAAACTTAAAGAAATAACGGCACCTTTCCATCAGTTCACTTCCCTCTTGCCACCCAAGTATTTGTAAATGATATGACTAATAAGGGATTACTATCCAACATATATAAACAGCTCATAAACTTAACATCAAAAAAAGCAAAAAGCTGATTTTGAAATGGGGAGAAGAACTGAATAGACATTTTTCCAAAGAAGAAATGCATAAGGCCGACAGACACATGAAAAGATGCTCAGCACTGCTAATCATCAGGGAAAGGCAATGAAAACCACCGTGAAGGAGAGACAGAGACACAGAGACAGAGATGGAGATCTTGTTTACATCTAATGCCCAATGGAGCACTAGGCAAAATCACCACAGAATATCAGGAAACAACATTTGTGGTTGAGTGTCCCAAAACTTAGGGATTCCCAGGTAGCTCAGTGGTAAAGAATCTGCCCGCCAATGCGGAAGACGTGGGTTCAATTCTCGGGTCAGGAAGATCCCCTGTAGGAGGAAATGGCAACCCACTCCAGTATTCTTGGCTGGAGAATCCCACGGACAGAGGAGCCTCTCAGGTTACAATCCATGGGGTCACAAAGAGTTGGATAGGGCTGATCAGGCATGCATGTCCAATAACTTAACAATTTACTATACTATTTTATATAACAATCAATGAAATATGCACAAGCCATTAATAACATCTTTACCAAGCATATCTTCAAACACTTTTAAAACACATAAATATATGATACTGTTCAGTGTAGTATAAGAAGCCACTTTTAAATGACAAAAGAAGATAAAATGAAGATCCCTGGCAACGTGTAATTTAAAACAATCAACAGAAGGAAATTTAAAAGAAAACGGTAAGACATTTTAAAATTGTGATATCCTTAAAAAGTCACGAAAACAACACTGTAGGCTAATCTTAAGAGTCCAATGGTAATGATAATTTTCTAGTGTTATCTGGATTTCCACTAAAGGATTTTTTCCTCATTGTGGTATTTAAAATGCATTTCTATGAACATTTCTGACACAGTAGTAGTTGAAAAACATCTACACTGTGGCTTGCTGTGCTGGCCTTCCTTTGTTGAATAAATGGCTTAATAAAAATGTTTAGAGTAGGAAACTGTTCATGTTGAAAATGTGAAATGTCTTCTTTAATGGACAATTAAGCATTATCACATCTATGTGAAGTGCATACATTTTTTATTGTAAACTTTTAAGCAAGATTTAAACCAGCCTTCCAGATACATTCAAAATAGGAGGTTGGATAAGGAAAGAATACACATTATTATTTTTTTCCTAATAGAAAACCTCTTGTCACTATAACTGCAGAACAATGATTAGTCTTTAGAGTAACACAGGTACTGACACAATCGATGGCATTTTGTAAATTTTATAATTTTATTCTTTATTCCATATCCACACCTCCTCTGAGTTACCAATCAATGCTGGGCGGGATTTCTGCCTATCTCTTGAATATCTGTTAAATCAGCCCCATTATGAAGATAGGAGGGAGTGAGAAGAATGGCACCTTCATTAAAGAATCTAGGAATGAGAGTGATATGTCATACAAAAGGTGAAGAAATTAAATCTTCCCAATTAAGAGTAGGCAAAAAAAATAAACAATTTTTAAACCAATTGTGCTTGGAGATAGGTTATTTTTAATTTATGTGAAACACAGTCCTCAAAAAGGACTCTCACATTTTTTAAGGCTCACAAGGAGATTTTGTCGTTTGTCTACAACAGCAAATCTCATCTGTGGGGGACAGTAGATGTAGGAGGGCCCTCCTTCCCAATCTGAGTTTCTTTGACCGGATTCCCTCTAAGTGTCCTTCCTGTGTTAATATGCTTCTCAGCAGGAAAGCTCACGGACTATAAAGACGTTAGCTCCAGAGCAAGTTTTAGGCATTCCTGATATCCTTTTTCCTCTGCCTAGCATCTCTGATACCTATTTAGAACTTTTTTCTTAGTCAAGACGCTGTTCCTGGGTTCCAGACTCTGGGTCTCAATTTCCTAGACTATTAATTATTCCTTTTCAACAATGAAACCTAGGTGCCCAAATCAATGACATTTACCTATATTTTCTGCCTTAATTAAAGTTGTCCATGGACCCAGCTGGATTACTGACCTGGTTCCTCCACTAATGAGTCCTGGAAATCTATACTTCTCCTTACTTGTTGCAAGAAGTAAATATATACAATCAGCTAATGAAATATACATTTAATATTTAATGTTAAAATGGCAACTCCAGTTTAACAGAAACCAGAAGCCAGGAAACTAAGCAAAAGTGCATTGGATCATATATAGTTTGAACTTAAATTACAAGTCCTGTTTGTTTTCATTTGAATATGAGTGATATGTTGCCATATTGGAGAACCAAAGATTTATTTGTAAAATTACATAAAAGTAGAAGGAAAATTCCCCAAACAGAGTCTAGAATTCTGAATACTGAGTTGGAAGGTTGAGGTTTCTGTGCAGAATAATCATCAAACATCCTGTAAAACAACATCTGTATTTATTCCAATAATACTTAGCAGTAACAAAACAACCTAAGAGCTCTCTTTTCAAAGTTCACTTTCTAGATATTCCAGGTTTCTCAATTACAGTGACAGTGAATAATGGGAAAGTCAGCAACCAGAGCAAATGCAATGTACTGGAATACATTATTTCCTATACTGTGTGATTTGAGGACTTCTTTTAGGTCTTATCTGTCTCCACCTTTACCAGAAATACAGCATTATTCCGCTCAGCAGATAATAACATTGGAAGAATTATTTCCAAACAATCACTGTTACCACAATGGCTTCACAATACCTAGGCGCTTCCACTAAACTTTTTCGCCTTCCTTCTCATTGAATTTTTAGATTGGAAAATCTGCATTCAGACTAGGTTCAGGGTCTGAGGTGATGTTCCAATCTAAGTCAATTTCATCAGGTATTGAAATATTACAGTGACATACCTCACCCTCAGGGATGACTGGGCAGCATGGAACCCCATAGAGCACACTGACAGTAAAACAAAATCCAGGCCGAACACATCCCCAGAACAAGCTCCGCTGTGTTTTCCCTAGCACGGTTCCCTTATGTTATCAAAGGCAGAAAATGTCACTGTATCATGTTCTACTTTAGTTTTGATCTAGTAAATAATTTAGGCACTGAATCCTTTCAGAAACGAAGTGAGATATAAATTAACATGATACCAGGTATTTGTTTGGCCCACTCCCTTACCTTGATTCTGTCTTTGCTCAAATATCAATCACTACAAGGCCTATCCTGACCATCCTATTTCAGATTGTAAACTTCATCCCTGGAACTCTCTACCCTGCTCTATTTCAGTTCTTTTCACCATAGCATTTATACCTGGAATTTATCCATCTATCTATGTGTATATATACATGCATGTGTATGTACATGAGCATACATACATGTGTGTGTATTTTATTTCCTCTTTGTAATGTATTCACAAGCTGCTACAATAATGTCTGGATCATAGTAGGCACCCAAATACATGTCATTTTACTTAGGTTAGTTTGCCAGCTATATCCTACACCTTGGCAGTATATCAAGGATGTAAAAGAATTTCAGTGACTCTCCTTATTCCCTACGAAATTAAGGGCTTCTAAGTTATGTCCAACCTAGATAGCATTTTCAAAAGCAGAGACATTACTTTGCCGACTAAGGTCCGTCTAGTCAAGGCTATGGTTTTTCCTGTGGTCATGTATGGATGTGAGAGTTGGACTGTGAAGAGTCTGAGTGAACTCCGGGAGATGGTGATGAACAGGGAGGCCTGGCGTGCTGCGATTCATGGGGTCGCAAAGAGTCGGACACGACTGAGCGACTGAACTGAACTGAACTGAACATTTGGAAATGGCACTCTGATGAACTATACACTTTTCACCAAAGTTTTAAACTAACTCCATTTCAATTCAGAGAATACTAACGCCTCACTGGAAGGCGCTTCTTAACCACTCAGAAGCAATTCCTTTCTCAAGATGATAGTTGCCACTTATTTATGCTGAATAAATTATTTTTGAATTTTAGGATATAACTTTATTTTTGGAACACTAGAAAGAACTGAACTATGATCATTGTTCAGTCAGAGTGATTTAGCACTACTCTTATACTATTTTCCAAAATTACCTTGCCTAAATATCCCAAACAATGACTGTAAAATGAACTATATGTGGTGAACAAATATTAAAATTCATAAAATTTCATATTATTTTGAATACAGTTATAAACTTCTTTCCTAATATGAGTTTTATAAAATGTGTCATCCTTCCCTTTCCTCTCATTTAACCACCAAAAAAAGTATTCTATTCCTTTCTACTTACCAAAGCTTAATAAAACACTTCTATCTACTCTGGGTTTGTTAAATGGGGCAAGGAGGAGGTTGGGACTTTGGGGGAATGAAGAGATGAGAAAATAAATGTGAATATTATGAGTTTTACTTCAGCTATTTAAATTTGAGAAGATGAGATGAAATAATCATATCTTCTAGGTATATGGAAATCTAAGACCAGAAGGCAGCTAAGAAGTCTGGATCAAAGATGTAAATTGAACAGCATACACATAAAGATGATAATATGAACTCATCACAGCAGGCAAATTTCAACAGGAGAACAAAGGCCTTGAACAAAAACTCAGAAACTAGGCAAAATGATTTAGGCAGGAAGCTACGAAATAGGAGCAGGGTCTGGAGAGGTAGAGAGCACAAGAGGTTCAAGAAAGAATGGACAGTAGTTGGTGCTAAGGTGCACAGTCACTCAGCCAGATACAACTCTTGGCAACCCTAAGGACTGTAGCCCATCAGACTCCTTTGTCCATGGGATTCTCCAGGCAAGAATACTGGAGTGGGTTGCTATTTCCTCCTTCAGGGGATCTTCCCGACCCAGGGATCGAAGCCGGGTCTCCTGCACTGTAGACAGACGCTTTACCGTCTGAGCCACCAGGGAAGTCCAATGTTGATAGTAGTTGATATCAAATAAATACCGAAAAAGAATTCCAAGAAGATGACATTTAAGAAAAGGGCTTTGGATTTAGGCTCTTAAGATAAAGGTCATAGATAACCTTGGCAAAGGCTATTAATAGAGTACAGCTGCAGAAATTATGTTATGTAGGATTGTAGTATTCTCCTTTGTTCTAAATGGCTACACTAACACTTTTCATACTGTTCATGGGGTTCTCAAAGCAAGAATACTGATGTGGCTTGCCATTCCCTTCTCCAGTGGGCCACATTTTGTCAGAACTCTCCGTCATGACCCGTCCATCTTGGGTGGCCCTACACGGCATGGCTCATAGTTTCTTTGAGCTAGACAAGGCTGTGGTCCATGTGATCAGTTTGGTTAGTTTTCTGTGATTGTGGTTTTCATTTTGTCTGCCCTCTGAGGGATAAGGATAAGAGGCTTAAGGAAATTTCCTGATGAAAGAGACTGAGGGGGAAACTGGGTCTTGTCTGATAACCAGATAACCACGATGGTGTGATCATTCACCTAGAGCCAGACATCTTAGAATGTGAAGTCAAGTGGCCTTAGGAAGCATCACTACAAACAAAGCTAGTGGAGGTGATGGAATTCCAGCTGAGCTATTTCAAATCCTAAAAGATGATGCTGTAAAAGTGCTGCACTCAATATGCCAGTAAATCTGGAAACCTCAGCAGTGTCCAGAGGACTGAAAAGGTCAATTTTCATTCCAATCCCAAAGAAAGGAATGCCAAAGAATGTTCAAACTACTGCACAACTACACTCATCTCACACGCTAGCAAAGTAATGCTCAAAATTCTCCAAGCCAAGCTTCAAGAGCACATGAACCATAAAATTCCAGATGTTCAAGCTGGATTTAGAAAAGGCAGAAGAACCAGAGATCAAATTGTCAACATCCACTGGATCATCAAAAAGCAAGAGAATTCCACAAAAACATCTACTTATCTACTTTTGCTTTATTGAGTACGCCAAAGTCTTTGACTGTATAGATCATAACATACTGTGGAAAACTCTTAAAGAGATGAGAATACCAGACCATCTGACCTGCCTCCTGAGAAATTTGTATGCAGGTCAAGAAGCAACAGTTAAAACTGGACATGGAACAACAGACTGGTTCCAAATCAAGAAAGGAGTACGTCAAGGCAATATATTGTCATCCTGCTTATTTAACTTATATTCGGAGTGCATCATGCAAAATGCCAGGCAGGATGAAGCACAAGCTGGAATCAAGACTGCCGGTAGAAATATCAATAACCTCAGATATGCAGATGACACCACCACCCCTATGGCAGAAAGAAAAGAAGAATTAAAGAGACTTTTGATGAAAGTGAAAGAGAAGAGTGAAGAAGTTGGCTTAAAACTCAACATTCAGAAAACTAAAATCATAGCATCTGGTCCCATCACTTCATGGCAAACAGATGGGGAAACAATGGAAACAGGGAGAGACTTTATTTTGGGGAGCTCCAAAATCACTACAGCCATGAAATTAAAAGCCACTTACTTCTTGGAAGAAAAATTATGACCAACCTAGACAGCATACCAAAAAGCAGAGACATTACTTTGCCCACAAAGGTCCATCTAGTCAAAGCTATGGTTTTTCCAGTAGTCATGCATGGATGTGAGAGTTGGACTATAAAGAAAGCTGAATACCAAAGAACTGATGCTTTTGAACTGTGGTGTTGGAGAAGATTCTTGAGAGTCCCTTGGACTGCAAGGAGATCCAACCAGTCAATCCTAAAGGAAATCAGTCCTGAATATTCATTAGAGGGACTGACGCTGAAGCTGAAACTCCAATACTTTGGCTACCTGATGTGAACAGCCAACTCATTGGAAAAGACCCTGATGCTGGGAAAGATTGAAGGCAGGAGGAGAAGGGGACAACAGAGGATGAAATGGTTGGATGGCATCACCGACTCAATGGACATGAGTTTGAGTAGGCTCTGGTGATGGACAGGGGAGCCTGGCGTCCTGTAGTCCACAGGGTCACAAAGAGTCCTCCAATTAAAATAAATAAATTTATATTTAAAAAAATACTATGGCAAGGGTGGTGGGAGGGATGTTCAAGTACGAGGGAACATGGGTAAAAGTATGTCTGNGGCTCTGGTGATGGACAGGGGAGCCTGGCGTCCTGTAGTCCACAGGGTCACAAAGAGTCCTCCAATTAAAATAAATAAATTTATATTTAAAAAAATACTATGGCAAGGGTGGTGGGAGGGATGTTCAAGTACGAGGGAACATGGGTAAAAGTATGTCTGATTCATGTTGATGTTTGGTAGAAACTAACACAGTACTGTAAAGCAATTATCCTTCATTTAAAAATAAATATTTTAAAATTACTAAAAGATATTAGGAAAAAAAAAAAGAGTCAGACATGACTGAGTGACTGAACTGAGCTGAACACTAAACTACTATGAGGCATTTGTTGAGAATAAAAGTCAGTTCAATTCATAATTTACCTAATATATGCTTTGACACTCCTTTAGTATATTAGGATTAAGGAAAACAACTAACTGGCCAAATGAGAAGCTAACATGTCAAATGAAGTTTTTTACATGGAGCTTTGTGATTAGATAATGTTAATTGATATATGAAGTCTACAATGCTTTAATTTTTAAGTGAAAATATCATCATATATTAATGTATAACTTAGTAAGGAAAATGGGCTTCCCAAGAGGCACAGTGGTAAAGAATTTTCCTGTCAGTGCAGGAGACTCAGGAGACGCAGGTTCAATCCTTAGGTCAAGAAGATCCTTGGAGTAGGAAGTGGCAACCCACTTCAGTATTCTTGCCTGCGAAATTCCACGGAAAAAGGATCCTGGTGGCTGAAGTCCATGGGGTCGCAAAGAATCAGACAAGACTGAGCATGATGCACGCAATCAGGAAAATATCTCTTAGTAAGGAAACTAACAGCTGATGATGAATGTAACTACTGGTGGGGTGTAAATTAATCCATCACTTTGAAAAACTATTTCATATTACTATTGAAGGTGAACCTAGGTATATAACCTTTGAGGAGGCAATTCAATATACCAAACAGAAATGCACTGAAACATGTATAGTATCATATATGCAATGAATCGCCAGTCCAGGTTCGATGCATGATACTGGATGCTTGGGGCTGGTGCATTGAGCCGACCCAGAGGGATGGTACAGGGAGGGAGGAGGGAGGGGGGGTTCAGGATGGGAAACACGTGTATACCTCTGGCGGATTCATGTTGATGTATGGCAAAACCCATACAATATTGTAAAGTAATTAACCTCCAATTAAAATAAATAAACTTATATTTAAAAAATAATAAAATAAAAAAGAAATTAAAAAGAAATGCATGCACATGTATACAAAAACACATCTACAACAGTATACCTAGCCAAAACACAGAGATATGTCAATATTTGAATGGGCATATTGCTATACCTATCTCTGTAAATAAAGATATTTTATTGGAACACAGTCACATTATTTCTATATTGTCTATGGCTACTTTTGTATTCCAACAGTCAAACCAAGCTGCTCTGACAGGGACTGTATGATGCACAAAGTCTAAAATATTTACTGCTTGGCTCTTTACAAAAAATGTTTGCTGACCTGAGCTACAGAATAAAAAAAAAATACAAATCTCAGTCAGACTCAAGGCTATGAATGACTCTCATAAACACAGGCCTGAGTGAAAGAAGCAAGATAAAGAAAAGGAGCTATCCTACGATTCAATTCATATAAAGTTCAAAACTAGGCAGTACTACCTTTCAGTACACTGGCAGTGCTTCCAGTCAAATTTGTATTTCTCTTTGGAAAGGAGGAAGGCAACAGGAAATGGGAAGAACTGGTAACGGTCTACTCCTTGAACTGGGTGTTCGCTATGTGGGTGAACTGGGTTATGTGATAATTCATTAAACTGCATGCTTAAGATCTGTGTACTGTCACGTGTATCCCTTCAATAAGTGAGTTTTTTTTTAAAAGATATGTAGAAGGATTATATGTAAAATTATTAATAATATTAATAGTTACCCCTGGAGTATAGGAAGGAAAGGAAAAGATGAGAGATTTTATTCCATATTTTTAACTTTTTGCATAAGCCTGCTTTAGAAAAATGAAAACAAAGTAATAAAATGATCTATGTTATTACATAGATTGACAAGACAATACCCAGTGAGCACGCCAGTGACAAGAGGAGGTCAGAAACCAAATGTTCAAATCACTCAACATCGCTAGCTTAAGTGAACCAACAATAGAAAATACACTGCATACCTGTTAGTCTTTATGTTTTATCTAAAAATTTAATAATCTTATGAAACCTTCTCACATGTTTTGAAAACACGATTTTAATTATCTTTGTCAGATTCTAGCTGTTATACATCCCCTATCTTTAGTAATACTGTGCATTAACATGATGGTCTTAACCGTCCCCTTAAGCTAATTCTCCTCCTTTTCAAAGAAATAAAAGACTTCAGGAATTGAAAGTGACATTAAAAAAATGGTGCTGGCAACTACCAATTGTTGCTTAAAGATTTAAGCAAGAAATATTTCTGCCTGATTTAATGATTGCTTGCTGTAGCAGCGTTCTTTTGTTTGGTCTCCAACACAACTCCCTAGAGTGTCTTGTTCAATATGCAACAAAACAATGATGTAGAGGTTTTGACAAAGAGCCCATCTCTCTACTGAGGTAGCATTACATGATAATAGCTGCCTAAGCTATATAATTCAATGAGATATATTTTAGTATTAAAATATCTGTTAATCAGTTTTTAAAGCTGCGATGTTCAAAACTCAGAACAATATGTAAAACATTCCTTTACCAAAGGGAATGACTAATCTGTACAGCTTTGATAAGTTACAAGAAATAGGTTTATTTCAGAAGACTGGTTATGATTAATATGCAGTTCATAAAGCTCCTTAGCTCTGTATGGTCTCTAACTGAATCTAATAAAGATAGGTCACGCATTTTTCATATTCCTTTTTCACCCATGACAGATCTCTAATAGGATTTATATGCATTTGATATTAATTGTATCGGAGACTGCACCAACTGCAATAATCTTTCATTTCTTGCCTTTTTAAAGCTATACATAAATTACAAAGTTTCCATTTTTGTTTGACTGCTGCTCTCACTGACAATCAACCACCTTAATGATAGAGAGGCAGAGAAAGACTAAGAAACATCTCACCCAGTTCAGTGAAATATCAAATGATACCAAAGGCTATAAACCCAGGCTTGAGAGTGTTTTCGCTCCCCTCCCCCCTGTGTCAGAAGAGCTCACGCATGTAACAGCAGTGAAAACCTTGCTCTCTGAATTGGAGAGGAAAGGACATGCTTTTAATAACCATCTCACGGAGGGGTGCAGGCAGTAACCCATCGTTTTGATGAAGTACTGCTTTTCTAACCATCTACAGAGACAACACAGGAAATGTAAAAATGAGATAGTGCTACCTAAGATGACATACCGAGTGTCCTAGGGACTCAGTCGAAAACAGTCCTTAATTTTAGCTCTGAACTCAAAAGAGGCTTCACTTATATCTGAGGGAAAAGAAATGCATCTTTTGAGACTATTCAAATTGTAATTGCAGTTAAGAGAAGTGAACAATTATATTTTCATATTCTATATTCTGCACTATGACATAAATAATGAAAAGTTTCATTCTGCAAAAGAACATAGCAAGGGATTTGAGAAACTAATAAAATGTTGCTTTACACTCTATCAAAACACTTGGCTATTAGTGAAGAAAATCTGGAAGATAAAAGTCGGTCATAATTGTAATGATTTTCTTTTGTTGAAACAGACTATATACAAATTCAGCATGTAAATGTTTTTCATACATACAGGAATTTAAAAAACAATGCACAAAGAAGTCTGTATTACTGTTTAAATTCAGAGTTACCTTATGGTAAATTTTTGCCCTTGAATTAAGAAAAGTCACTTTTTATATTCAACCCAAGAAAACAATGAAGACAAATTCAGTAGTCTACTAAATAAAGAAAGGCAACCAAATTCCAGTTTTGTGTCTGGAAGCACCTTCCACATTACAGTTCAGGAAGGGGAAGTTATGCAGAGTACTATAGTCTTATAGTGCTGAACAGACAGACATGCAAGATCAGTGAAGGTAAGACAGTTGGTATTTATGGGGTACGGTATCAGAGAAGAGAAAGCCACAGAAAAACAGTTCCACTTGGCTGGATACTATTCTGCACAAGGGTAGGGGAAACTATGGGGATGGGCGCAGGACACTACTAGAGAAAGAATGCCACCAGAAAACAACAGGCTTAACGCCTGCTGGAGACCACACAGAGCTAGGAGACATTCTGATCAGCCAGAGTGCAGAGACTTCATTGAGCATTCAGAGACCTGAAAAACGCCACACTGCAGGATGGAAACTAAAGTAGCTCTATTGGAAATGCTACTTTAGATTCATGCAAAGTTTAAAAACAAGTCTTGAAATGATCAATCTGATCTATACATAAGTTAACAGGAAGAACAAAGCCTAACATTCTTTAAGATAACCAAATTACAACATTCAATAATGTCACATTCTAATATCTAGAATCCAGCCAAAAATTCCCAGATAATCAAAAGCAGGGAATATGACTCAAAGACACAGAGAAAATTACTCAATAGAAATAAACACACAAGTTACAGAAATGGTGGAAATAGCTGACAAAGACTTTAAAACAGACATTATTACTATATTCAAGATTTAAAGAAAACATGAACACAATGAGAATAGAAATGAAAATATTGAAAAAAAGAATCAAATAGGACTCTAGAGCTTAAAACTACAATATCTGAAATGAAAATTTCACTGTATGGGCTAATAGCAGATTAGACACTACAAGAAAAAACAAAGATCAGTGAAATAGAAATGATGGCAATTAGAACTACCAATGTGAAGCATAGAAAGGAAAAAATGGCTAAAAAATTATCAGAGAGTTTCAATGACATAAAGAACAATATAATGTGATATAGAA
>SJYT01049134.1:11165-36174 GCA_006410635.1 Cephalophus harveyi
AGTCACAGTCTGTCCCATGTCGTCTTTGTCACGTAAGGGGAAGACAAGGAGAACAATTAACAGAAACCAGACAGTCAGCAGAGTGGTGAGACAGAGCCGGCCGCCGCGCGTCTTCCACAAAACCAACAGAGATACAGACGGGAGTCTCCTTAAAGGCTCCACCTGATTCGGATGAAGAGGGACTGAATCAAGTCCCTCTTCCAGATAGACGTCCTGGGCGTCCCCAGGTTTCGTCATGGACCTGTCACCCAGACAGGAACCAGAAAACTGAAGGAAGCCGCGGCAAACCAACCAACGACAATAACGACTGACAACAAAGCAGCAGTTAGTAGAGACACACAAAACACACAAAGCCAAAGCTCGAGCGTACCTCCGAAACCTGATGCCTGGGGGTCTGGGGCTGAACGGAGATCCCGGACGAGCCCCAAAATGTTGAACCGCAAGGTTCCGCCCTGGAGTCCGTCGCCCAAGACCACCAAGACACAGGATCGATGCAAATAGCAAGAGGATTTATTGAACCGGCGCGCCGGGGTTCTGTCCTCCTCAAGCAAGGAGCGAACCCCGATGACAGTTACAGGACAGTTTTTAAGCACAAAAACCACACTGGGCGGGGAGGTATAGATATATCATGATTGGTCACAATAATGCTGATCTTTGCAAGGATAAGCTCGTGAGGGTCTGGTGATATTATTTTTTACAATCTGCAGTTGACACACAGTTTACACAGCTTGTTTTTCTGACTCTCTGGAAAGTCAAACCTTCCAGGTCAGGGTCTGTGAGTCACAAACCCTCCAGGTCAGAGTCTGTGAGTCACAAATAACAGAGATAACCTTTCAGTTGGCCTGTAAGGTCCCTAAATCTTACAGGTTACTTCCTCACAGTCTCACCAATCTGTTGCGTCCTTGGGGGATTCTCTGCCGCCCACTCTGCAGGAGCAGCCGCAGGCACCATAACTGAGCAGGGCTCCCTTTCCTGTTGCGTGCTTGATCATGGTCCCCAAATCCACTGCATCTCCATGGACCCACAGCAGGACTGGAAGGAGGATGCCTGGTGATGGGGCCTGGGACAGCACGCACTCCTCTGCCTCTCCCTGCCAACCCCTTTCCCCTCCCCACAGAGAGGGGGCCGATGCAGGGGGAAGAGAGCCTTGGGACTGAAAGTGCCTCCCTCCCGGGGCGGTTCCCCTTCTGGTAGTAGGGTCCACTCTTACCAAAGGCCACGACCACTGCCAGCAGCAGAGGGTCTTCATGTTGAGGGTGCTGTGGGGGAGAAATACAGATAGAGCGGCCTAGACGCCTCTTCCAGGGGAATGCTAACTTCTGCCCGGAATGGTACTGTCCTGCTCACATTCAGCAGTTCGGGTGAAGAGAGTATTTAAAGAATTCGCAGACTTGCTTCTCAATCCAGGCAGGTCCAGCGTGACTGCCTTCATCAGGCACAGAGTACACCTGGAGGAGGTGCTTCCCAGCTTCGGTAAACATTTCACTGCTCAAGACCACCCCTCGCCCCATGAAACCCTGAGACCTTCACGATTCTCCTTTGAATAAGTGTTCCTGGAAGGTTGTGACCGGGCCATCAGAAGAAACCTGGAGATCTCTAGGGTCTAAGCTGTGTGTCCCCCATTAGATATATCTTACTCACTCTCCACACTGGAGTCAAGGCTTGGGAATTCCACTCATGGAGTCGGATCCGTAGTGTTTTTTTCCAAAAATAAAGCATCACCCTCTCTTTGAACCCTTATACAGGTACATACACAAACACACACACATGTGTACACACACACACACACACAGTCTTGAGCTCATTTACTAGTGTAGACATTCTTTTACATAATTTATTCATGTACGCACACAACACACTTGTGCACACCACACCCTCTTGTCTCACCAAATCAAGCATGTGCAGTCTTGCACTCACATGGACACACATGGACACCACAGCCACTCTGGAAGGTGGCCAGCGGTCAGGGACTGGTCTTCATTTCCAGCTGTTTATTCATCAGAGGATCCTGAGTTGATGGCTCCAAGTGATTGCCTTGTTTATTCCTAACTCCAGTTAAATAGCCGATCCTTTCGGGAGCTTGGGATTGGTGGGGTAGGGGATGGGTGGGGATACCACCAGTTTCTGGACTCAGAGTTTGAAATGCCACTGCCTCTAGGCAATCCTCTTTTTTCCCCTCTCATCAGTAGTACAGAACTGAGGGTTTTCCATCCTTATGTGCCATTAGCTGATGCCAAAACTGAAGATTATTTTGTCATCTTTCCTGTAGTCCTCTCTCTGAGTGAATAAATTCCCATAACTGGGTCTGGGTATGACCCTCCTGAACCTGGTTCCAAGGAAGGGCAAGGGCCATCTGTTGCTGACCAAAGAATTTTCCTTTCTGCTGCTAAATACCCCAGTTGGGAATAAGAAGCAGGGCAGTTAGTGTTATTCATTCATTCCATAAACTAGTCATTCAAGAAGTACATGCTAAGCCTCCACAAAGTGCCAGCACCCCCACGAACCTCTCAGAAGGTGATGAGAACTTGTCCTGCCCCCAGGGACCCCAGCAGGGAAAGAACTGCAGTGGGGTAGGTGGTCCCTTTCCTACGACTTGGACCAGCACTTCCACCTTCTTGCTCCTCTTTCTTCTCCTCTCCTCCCCCTGCCCAATCTGGAAAAAGCCAGAGAGTGTTTTGGAATGTCCCCTTCAAGTATTGCCACGCCCTCATCTCCAGTCCATACCCATTTGGAGTTGAAGCTGATGGACATTCCTGGGATCTATTGCTCTTTCTTCTTCAGCCTCAGACAGACAGTGACTCTATTTCCAGAACAGATGCCTTTTTCAAGCCCTTCACCACTGCTAAGAATTTAGCTGTGCTGGCTTCCCAACACCCTCCCTCAAAAGGCAGAGAGCAGAGCCTGTGATGCCCATCACCTTTCTGGCTGATTCCCCACCTTCTCCAGCCCCTGCCCAGGTTAGGCCCTGGAGACTGAACCTGGTCAGGAAAATGTGGGCATCAGTGCTGACGACCACGCCAGGCTACAATGAGGTAAATATGTGTGCAATGCCCCAGGCTTTCTCTGCCCCCTCATGTTGGAACCAGAAGCGGGAGGCAGCTTGGATCCCTCTGTCACAGCATGGGGGACACCCATCAGAGAAAGGCCCACAGACCCTCAGTGATCTTTGCCTGGGCGAGAAATACAAGTTTCTTATGTTAAACAATGGGTCTTTGAGATCAATGATGTGGAAAAGTGTTGCATAGCACTCTTAACCCCTTAAAAAGCAATGTTGTGGCTGGACCAGACCGTACAGTTATTACTACTGCAAGACACCCTTCAGCCATGATCATCAGAAAAATGAGAGAATAAAGTTTTATTACTTACAGGACCTGGAAGTTACATGGCACACCTGGGACCCCACAGGGAGGTCAGGGTAGAGAGAAAGCTGGAGATCTCGGGTCTGGGGTTCTGCTTTTATTGGGGTTGAGGGTGGGGGCCTAGGGTTTTGTGTGCTCACTCTTTGCTGGTGAATTTAAACCATGTGAGTGGCACTGTAAAGTGCTGAAAGAGGAAAAACAAGTGGCCCCCAAGAGTCCAATTAACCAAAATCTCCAATACAAAGGCGCTTTGGTGAGGGGAGGCATATGGCCCTATATGTAGTCATGTGGCTGGCAAGGCGTTTATTCTGGATAGCCGTCTGTGAAGTGGGTGCCTGGCAATCAGAAGATATCAGGCACTAATCAAAGGTTGTCAGGCCCCGGGCAAAGGTCATCAGGAACTTAATTTACAAAAAACCAAACAAATCCCGAAACAACTGTCAGGATGTTACGGAACCGAGGTCCGGCTGCTTGCCACTTAAAAGGCCACGAAGAGGAGAGGCTGGTGGAGAGCCTGCTTTCTGTTGGATGCTGACAACAGGGTGGGGTAGGGTGCAGAGGGCAGACACCTGTCCAGCAGACAATCAGGTATACGTTTTTACAGGGAGAGGGAGCGGGCTACGTGCGGAAACTGCACAGTCAGCTCTGAGTCACCTTGAAATTGGCCACTGGTGGTCTTACCAGCATCACCTGGATTGTTTTAGGTACAGTTTATCTTTTGTAGTCAAAGAGATAGTTTTCCAGTAATCATGTGTGGATGTGAGAGTTGTACCATGGAGAAAGCTTGAGCCCCGAAGAACTGATGCTTTTGAACTGTGGTGCTGGAGAAGACTCCTGAGAGTCCCTTAGACTGCAGGGAGATCCAACCAGTCCATCCTAAAGGAAATCAACCCTGAAGCTTCATTGAAAGGACTGATGCAGAGGTTGAAGCTCCAATACTTGGGTCATCTGGTGCCAAAAGTTGTTCAGTTCAGTTCAGTAGCTCATTCGTGTCCAACTCTTTGCGACCCCATGGACTGCAGCACTCCAGGCTTCTCTATCTATCACCAACTCTCATAGCTTACTCAAACTCAAGTCCATTGAGTCAGTGATGCCATCTAACCATCTCATCCTCTGTCATCCCCTTCTTTCCTGCCTTTAATCTTTCCCAGAATCAGGGTCTTTTCAAATGAGCCAGTTCTCCATATCAGGTGGCCAAAGTATTGGAGTTTCAGCTTCAGCATCCATCCTTCCAATGAATATTCAGGACTGATCTCCTCTAGGATAGACTGGTTGGATCTCCCTGCAGTCCAAGGGACTCTCAAGAGTCTTCTCCAACACCACAGTTCAAAAGCACCAATTCTTCAGCGCTCAGCTTTCTTCACAGTCCAACTCTCACATCCATACATGACCACTGGAAAAACCATAGTTTTGACTAGATGCACCTTTTTTTGGCAAAGTAATGTCTCTGATTTTAATATGCTGTCTAGGTTGGTCATAACTTTTCTTCCAAGGAGTAAGCCTCTTTTAATTTCATGGCTGTGGTCACCATCTGCAGTGATTTTGGAGTCGCCCAAAATAAAGTCTGTCACTGTTTCCACTGTTTCCCCATCTATTTCCCATGAAGTGATGGGACCAGATGCCATGATCTTAGTTTTCTGAATGTTGAGCTCTAAGCCAACTTTTTCACTCTCCTCTTTCACTTTCATCATGAGGCTTTTTAGTTCCTCTTCCCTTTCTGCCATAAGGGTGGTGTCATCTGCATATCTGAGGTTATTGATATTTCTCCTGGCATCTTGATTCCAGCACATGATCTTACTTTTCTGAATGTTGAGCTCTAAGCCAACTTTTTCACTCTCCTCTTTCACTTTCATCAAGAGGCTTTTTAGTTCCTCTTCCCTTTCTGCCATAAGGGTGGTGTCATCTGCATATCTGAGGTTATTGATATTTCTCCTGGCATCTTGATTCCAGCTTGTGTTTCTTCTAGTCCAGCGTTTCTCATGATGTGCTCTGCATTTAAGTTAAATAAGCAGGGTGACGATATACAGCCTTGATGGACTCCTTTTCCTATTTGGAACCAATCTGTTGTTCCATGACATGGGCTCTTTTTGGGTTGTTGTTTGTTTGCCTTTTTTGCAAAAATTCCTATATATCCTGGTTCCTCCCTTGCCCCTGAGGACAGTCTTCAGACCTACCTGAGAGACTGTATCCAGGCTGAAGTCCTCAGTAAAGCTCCAAATAAAGAGTAATTCTGAATGTTTAGGTTCTGCATTTTTTTTTTCCATCTATATTTTTGCTCCCATGGCCATTGGTTTTAGGCCTCAGTGAAGTTCAGAGGTGATGGGCTAGACCTTCGCCTTTTATTAAGCACTTCAATTTCAGAATGCTGTTGTTCCAGTGGCAGGCAAACTGCCCCACCCCTGTGTATCGTGGGGGCCCCTGGGATCGTGTCCAGGTCCCTGCACTCAAGGACTCTGATGTCACAGAGAGTCTCTCCTTTTCTATCTTTCAGGATTTTCCCTAAGAATTCAAAATTCATTGTCTGGTTTCTTGTTCATCCAAGTCCTTCATCCAAGGACTAATTTTAGCACTTGGAGTACATTAGTGAAAAACAAAAATACTCTCACGGGCTTACATTTTGGTGGAGAGAGACAGACAATAAAAGAAAAGGCACAATAGGTCACGAATACACAGCTGACCCTTGAGAGACACGGCGGTTAGAGGTGCCGACCCTCTACATGGTCACAAATGTGCACCCAACGTTACAGTTTGCTCTCGATGTCAACAATTCCCCATATATGTCAATTCAACTAACCTTGGATTATGTGTTACTGTAGTGCCTATTTATTGAAAAAAAAAAAATCCTAGTATAAGTGGAATCCAAATCCTTGTTGTTCAAGAGTCAACTGTGATTTTGAGAATGAGCTTATGGTTGCCAGGGGATGGATGAGGGGCAGGGATAGTTAGGGAGTTTGGGATGGACAGGTACACACAGCTATATTTAAAGTGGGTAATCAACAGGGACCTCCTCTGTAGCACATGAAACTCAGCTCACTATTATGTGGCAGGCTGGACTGGGGGGGGAGTTTTGGGGGAGAATGGATACATGTATATGTAGGGCTGCTCACCTGAAACTCTCACAACTTTATTTATTAATCAGTTATACACCAATAGAAAATAAAAAGTTAAAAAAAGAGTCAACTGTGGAATATTAGGTGGTGGAGCAAGAGGGACTGAGGCAGCAGTGATGGGTGGGGGTGGCGGGAGTGTCACGGGGAAGGGTGCTGACCCTGACACGGGATGGACTTGCTCACCCGGGACAGTCAGCGCTCAGAAAAGTTTTCTGAAGCTGTTGACAATTATAAGTGTCAGCCTATTATCAGTGGTTGCTTCCAATATCAGGATCATGGTTGAACTGTTTCTATACTCTCTGTTTCCTAATTTTTTCTTTACTCTGCTTTTTAAGGAAATTAATTTGAAAATACATTTACAAAAGGAAGTGTCAGTTGCTCAATCATGTCCAACTCTTTGCAACCCATGAACTCCAGCCCATCAGGCTCCTCTGTCCATGGAGTTCTCTAGGTAAGAATACTGGAGTGGGTAGCCATTCCCTTCTCCAGGGGATCTTCCCAATGCAGGGATCAAACCCAGGTCTCTTGTAGTGAAGGCAGATTCTTTCCTATCTGAGGCACCAGGGAAGCCCCAAAGTGAAACTATTAGTCACTCAGTTGTGTCTGATTCTTTGCGACCCCACGGACTGTAGCCCATCAGGCTCCCCTGTCCATGGGATTCTCCGGGCAAGAATACTGCAGTGGGTAGTCATTTCCTTCTCCAGGGGATCTTCCCAACCCAGGGACTGAACTCGGTTCTTCTGCATAGCAGAAAGATTCTTTACAGTCTGAGGCACCAGGGAAGCCTACGAAAGAAAGTTATGTAACAAATGAATTAACAGAAACCTCAATCAAATACTGTCAGGGGACTAAAAGGGGGCGCTATCACATCCTGTAAGGATAGAAGACTCCCAGTGGGAAGAAGGGCAGACTCCTCATCCTTCCTGGTAAGGGCTCAGCCCATGGAAAGCCATGGACTCTGCTTCCTAGAGCGCTTCCCCACTGTACACAGCCAGCGGCTCTGATGACGATTATTAAAGACTTCTGGTCCAGGTGGGAATATCCGAGAGGTACCCTAGATTAGAAAAGCGGAAGTAGCTGTGAGTCCGAATCTGTGGGTCCCCGTGCAGAGTAAAATGCAGGATTCCACGTCATCAGCAGCTTGGGACGGCGGGAGAGAGCCAGAGACTAGGCGCAGTGCCCACTGGGGCTCTGCCTGGGTCACAGCCCGGGAAGCCAGCCCGGGCGAGGGGACAGATGCCCTGGGAGTCCCCCTGGTGGCCAGCGTTACTCCGGGCCGGCAGTATAGGAGAAGAACATACCTCACAGGAGGCTTGGACTCTAGACCCCCAGACGCCAGGAACAGCACTTCCGTTTTTGCCCAGCAGGCCAGCAGGGGCTGCGCTCACTCAGGGTGGGAGAGGAGGAAGGCTGGGTTTCGCGTGTGATAATGACAGAGGCAGGCATGTCAGGCGCAGTGCTTTATCCGTTATCCCTTTGATTCTCCAACAAGCCTGTGCACTGGGTACCGAAGTGACCCCTGCTTAGGTGAGGCTGCTAGGCTCAGGGAAGTGGCGGTGGTGGGGCTTTGACTGGGCCAGTCTGACGCTGCAACTTGGGTTTTCAAGTCCTTACGCTTGCACTGCCTTACTAGTACTAAGATGTTCTCACACTAGAAGGGCCTGGGGTGGTGTGTCAGTGCCCACACCCAGATGGGCATGAGTACATATACAAACACACACATGCGCATATAGTTTGCCAAGTGAATTGCTTTATTCAGAAGAGCCAGCCAGGGGTGTAGCTGCTGCAGTTAAACATGACTTTGAACTTGAAGAAGAGTGGAAAATGAAAAATCCTGCTGTCCAAAGAAGCAGAGGAAAGGGGCCGGTATACACACCCAGACCTTGAGCTTCTCATTCTGGATGGAAGGTTTCTGTCTGGGGAGAGGACTCCTGGCTGGTCTCTAGGGTGGGCAAGGGCTTTTCCTTCATTTGCCAAGGAACAAGGCTAGGGTAGGCAGTTGGGCGCTAGGGAAGGAAACAGCATCTGGTGGTGAGGCTTCCAGGGTGAGGGGCCCTCAGCACTCGGGGGCAGCCCCTTGGCACCGAAACTTATTGTAGAAACGGAGCTTCTTATTGTAGGTCTTCAGGTTTGTTGCAAAGCAACTGGCAGCTATTTTATCACATTGACACACTTGACTCTTGCAATCATCCGTATCCTCTGAAATTACAATAAATAAGCAGAATGGATGTTCGTTAATAGTCTATGGATTTTTATGGGAATTCTTGGGGGGAAGACAGCTCCTGTTCTCCCAGGGTTTCTAGTCTGGAATAAGCACCGATGTCCAGGTATTTCTGACTGATGGGAAGACAGAGCTCCTGCCCTCAGGAAGCCTGCACCCAGTCTGACGGGGATGCCAGCAGTCATGCCTGGGATGCTGTGAAAAGCCTTGCTGTTAGACACTGTCTCTTTCTTCTCCCCAGCAGGTGTGTTCAGGTCCACAGCCCCTGGCCCCTGGGCTCTGGGAATGGGTCTTGATGGGTGAAAGCCAGTCATGGCCATCCCTGTTTCCTTTGTTATGATTAGTGTCCGGGGAGCATGTGCTCTTGCCCTGACCAGTGAGCCACAAGGGAAAGTCTGCGGGGCACTTCCAGGAAGGATGAATTTCCTCTCTCAAAGAGAAGGATGTGCAAAGGGAAAGCCTCTGCTGTAGAGTGAAGCCTTAACTCTTGGAGCCCTAGACTGTGCCTTGGAATCACACTGCCGGCGTGGCAGAGCAGAGGCTGGGAAAGGCCTGGGTCCCCGGCAACACCGCTGAGGGGCTGCCCCGCCCTGGCACTGCCCTCTCCCAGACTCTCTCAGGAGAGGCAGACTTCCTCACTCTCTGCGCCTCTGTTAGGTGGGCATCCAGAGCCTGCTGAAGCCACAGAGCCCTGTGCCAAGTCATGATGGGAAGACGTGATTTCTGACCTTAGAGACCTCAGGCTGCTGAGGAATAGCCTGTCTTTTCTCAGAATCTCGCTCATGGGTCAGCAGGTCTGGGGCACTAGGCAGTCCCTTCCAGCCACCACCCATCCCTCTCCTCCCCTCCACAGCCCAACCTGCTCCGGAACTTTGTCTACACTCACGACCTCTCTTCACTTCCCACCCACCTTCCAACCCTCTCTAACCTGGCTTTGCCCTCACAGATCCATGGCAGCAACTCCCACTGAGGTCCTCAGTGGTCTTCCTGCCTCCGAACCCAAGGAGCCCGGTCAGCCCTCGTCCTGGAGGACCCCTCTGTGAAGCCGGCGGCTGTTAGCCCTCTCCTCCTGGCCCACCCCTCGGCCTTCTTGTCTCCTCCCTTCCTTCTCTGACTCTCCTCTCTCTGCGGCCGCCTCCTGCATCTGTGTCCAGACCGTACCTTGAGCTGTGAGTTTTTTCACGAGCAGCCTGCTGCCCATCTCCCTAGATGTTCTGGAAGCTTCCAAACTCAACGTGGAACCCCTCCTGCCCTCTCCTACCAGGTCCTCCTCAGTTATACCACCAATGCAGTACTACAGCCAACCAACAACTCCCAGTAACCCTACCCAGTCAAGCACCGAGCTCCACTGCTTCTATCTCAAAGCTATTTTGATAGGACTTTCCATCTCTTCCATCCTGACCACTGTTGCTATAGATCAAGTTCTCCCATCTCTTTTCTGCACAATGACAATGGCCTTTTCCTGGCTCCGCCTTCTATGTATCTCCATCCACACTTGGCAAGAGCCTCTGAAATGCAATTCTGGGTTTTAACTCATTTCCTTAAGGACTGTCGAAAGTTATGACCAACCTAGACAGCATATTGAAAAGCAGAGACATTACTTTGTCAACAAAGGTCCGTCTAGTTAAAGCTATGGTTTTTCCAGTCGTCATGTATGGATGTGAGATTTGAACCATAAAGAAAGCTGAGCGCCAAAGAAGATGCTTTTGAACTGTGGTATTGAAGAAGTCTTTTGAGAGTCCCTTGGACTGCAAGGAGATCCAATCAGTCCATCCTAAAGGCGATCAGTCCTGAATATTCACTGGAAGGACTGATGTTGAAGCTGAAACTCCAATAGTTTGGCCACCTGATGTGAAGAATTGACTCATTTGAAAAGACCCTGATGCTAGGAAAGATTGAGGGCAGGAGGAGAAGGGGACGACAGAGGATGAGATGGTTGAATGGCATCACCGACTCAATGGACATGGGTTTGGGTGGACTCTGGGAGTTGGTGATGGACAGGGAGGCCTGGCATGCTGCGGTTCATGGGGTTGCAAAGAGTTGGACACGACTGAATGACTGAACTGAACTGCTTCAGGACAAAAATCTAAGCACTACACGGCCTTGGGAACTTGACCTAGCCCCTTCCCGTCTCTCCAGCATCATCGCTCTTCACTCTGTCTCATCCTCACGTTTCCCTTCTGCAGCCCAGAACGGTTGTGGTTCCTTCTGGTCGGTTGGACTCTGCTGTGTCCTCTTGTTGGGATGCTCGCAGCTCTGCTTTCCCCTGACTCCTCTCAGCCTTGAAGACTCAGTTTAGACTTCACCATTTTCAGGGAGCTTCCTGGAACCGCAGGGTGCACTCAGAGCCCCCCTTGCTTTCTCCCTCCTAGCGGGGTCTACCGTGCTGGGTGTTGGCTTTCTTTACTTCCCAGCCCGCTGTGAGGGTCTTGAGGCACGGACACTGTGCCTTTGTATCTACCTTTTTGCTCAGCAGAGTGCCCAGGAGGAGGAAATGAGCCAGGGAGGCTGAGAGGAGCTGTCAGACTGCTTCTTACCACAGATGATTTGGTCCTCTTGGTAAGTAACATTGTACTTCAGGGACTTGGTGCGACACCCGCGACTCTCCAGGTTTCTGTAGCAGCAGTCGTGCGCCTGGCAACACCTGTGATAAGACTATGCTCTTGGGGCTGCCTCCCCAGGCTCCAGGCAGCCCAGTGTCCTGTGGTCTCAGGCCTGTGCTCTGAGCAGAGATCCCCGACATTGGTACAGTCTAGAGCAGAATGTCCAACAGCCTGGCTGCTTTTTCAGCTGGGGCTTCCTGGGGTTCTGTGCAAATGGGATAAGAGGAGCTTTCCAGCTCCTGGCCCCCCCGGGGCCACAAGTGGGCAGAGGGAGGGCGGGGGTGGCCTCACCGATCTGTTGCATCCTTGGGGGTTCCTCTGCCAGCCACTCCACAGTAGCAGCCATAAAAGCCGTAACTGGTCACAGGTTTCTTTCCGGTCGTGAACTTGATCATTTTCCGGAAATCTGCCAAACTTGCATGGGCCTGCAGCAGGCCTGGAAGGACAGCAGCCGGAGATGGGGCCTGGGACCCTGAGACCTCCCTCTGCCTCTCCCTGCCGCCCCCTTGCCCCCGCTTCTGAGAGAGGGCCAGATGCGGTGGGAAGGGAAGCCGGGGGATGAGGGTGCCTCCCCCCTGGGCTGTGCCCCTGCGGCCAGAGGTCAGGCTCTTACCGACGGCCGCGACCACTGCCAGCAGCAGGAGGGTCTTCATGCTGCGGGGTCTGTGGGGAGAAACACAGACAGGCCAGCCTAGACCCTCTCACAGGCGGCCCAGCTTCTGCCCCGGTCCCCGCAGTCCTGCTCACATCCACCCTGGGCTGTGCCCCTGCGGCCAGAGGTCAGGCTCTTACCGACGGCCGCGACCACTGCCAGCAGCAGGAGGGCCTTCATGCTGCGGGGTCTGCGGGGAGAGACACAGACAGGCCAGCCTAGACCCTCTCACAGGCGGCCCAGCTTCTGCCCCGGCCCCCGCGGTCCTGCTCACATCCAACGATCTTGGTGGAGGGAGTCTTTAAAGGGGATCACAGACATGCTCTTCCATCCCCGGCGGGGTCCAGCGTGACTGCCTTCATCAGGCACACAGGACACGCGCAGGGGGCGCCTCCCAGCTTTGTCACACGACTCACTGGTCGAGACCACCTCCCCCACGATACACTGCTGAGACCGCCGTGCTCCTCACCCTCCTGAGAGTTCCTGGGGGGCTGTGAGCAGGTCACCCCACCAAACTGGGAGATCCCAGAGTTCATAAGGCTGTGTGTCCCCCAGCATACATAGCTTACTCACCCCCACACTGGAGTCAGGCTTGGGAATTCCGCCCATGGAGTCAGATCTGCAGTGTTTTCCTCCAGAACCAAAGCAGCACCATCTCTTCCCCCCTTACACTTGTACACAGAACACACGCCTACTCGTGCACATATGCATGTGTGCACACACACACTCTACGCTCATCCACTAGTGTGGACATCATTTCACACAATATAATCACGTTCCCACACAACACGCCTGTGCACAGACCCCCTCTTGTCATACCAGACCAGGCACGTGCAGGCTCGTGCTCATGGGGGCCTGCATGTGCACACACACACACGTACACACACACAGGACATAGCCACTCATCAAGGCGGGCAATCGTCAGGGACTGAGTATTCGTTTCTGGCTATCTACTTCTCAGAGGATTTCAGATTGACTTCTCAAAGTGACTGCCTTTTCTATTCTGAACTCCAGTTAAGCAGCTGAGCCCTCTGGGAGCTTGGGGTTTGGTGGGATAGGGGATGGGGTGGGGATACCGCCAGTTACTGGACTAAGAGTTTGGCATGCCTCAGCCCCTAGACAATCCTCTGTTTTCTTCTTATCAACTGGCAGGACAGAGCTGAGGATAGAAAAAAGCTTATGTGCCATTAGCCAATGCCAAAATTTTAGAATATTTTGTCATCTTTCCAATGGGTCTCACTCCTGAGTGAATAAATTCCCACAATAGAGTCTGGGGGTGACCTTCCTGAACCCACTTCCAGGAGAGGGCAATGGCCATCTGCTGTTGACAAGGGTGGTTTTTTTTTTTTTTTTTTTAATATGCTATTTGGGAATAAGAAACAGGGCATTTACTGGTATTCATTACTGGTTCATTCCATAAACCTGCCATTCACAGGAAGTACATTCTAAGCCTCAGCGAAGTTTGAGGAATCATGGAAGCCTCTCAGGAGGTGGTGAGAACTTGTCCAGCAGGGAAAGGACCGCAGTGGGGCAGATGGTCCCTTCCCCAGACTGAGGACAGTGTTTCTAGCTTCTCTTCTTGCTCCTCTTTCTTCTCCTCTCCTCCCCACCCCCATCTGGAAGAAGCCAGAGACTGTCCCAGCATTTCCCCCCAATCCCGAAAATACTGCCACCTCATCCCCAGTGCCTGCCTGTTTGGAGATGGGGCTGACTGCTCTCTCTTCCTCAGCTTCAGGGAGAGAGTGATTCCAGCTTTCATTTCGAAAACAGATGCCATTTTCCTGCCCTTTAACACTGCTAAGAATTTGGCTCCCATAACCTTCAGTTAACACTCTCCAACACACATCCCCCAAAGCCAGTGTGCCAAAACTATGGTGCCCATCCCCATTCAGCCTGCTCCCCCCACATTCTCCGGTTCCCCGTCCAGGTTAGACCCAGGAGACTGAATCTGGCCAGAACACACATAAGCATCAATGCTGATGCCCACTGCCAGGCTGCAATGAGGTGGAAACCATATGCAGTGCCTCAGTCTTTCTCCACCCCTCCTGGCGGAACCAGAGATGGAGGCAGCTGGGATCCCTCAGTCACTGGAGGACACCTTGTTGGACACCTTGGAGGACACCTGTTAGAGAGAGTTCTGCAGACCCTCAGTGGTCTTTGCCTGGGCGAGAAATACAAGTTGCTTGTGTTAAGCCACTGATCATTGAGATCAGTGACTAGCACAACTGTTGCATGGCGATCTTAACCCCTCAGTAACCAGCATGGTGGCTGGACCAGAATTTTTTTTTTTTTTTTTTTAATATGCTATTTGGGAATAAGAAACAGGGCATTTACTGGTATTCATTACTGGTTCATTCCATAAACCTGCCATTCACAGGAAGTACATTCTAAGCCTCAGCGAAGTTTGAGGAATCATGGAAGCCTCTCAGGAGGTGGTGAGAACTTGTCCAGCAGGGAAAGGACCGCAGTGGGGCAGATGGTCCCTTCCCCAGACTGAGGACAGTGTTTCTAGCTTCTCTTCTTGCTCCTCTTTCTTCTCCTCTCCTCCCCACCCCCATCTGGAAGAAGCCAGAGACTGTCCCAGCATTTCCCCCCAATCCCGAAAATACTGCCACCTCATCCCCAGTGCCTGCCTGTTTGGAGATGGGGCTGACTGCTCTCTCTTCCTCAGCTTCAGGGAGAGAGTGATTCCAGCTTTCATTTCGAAAACAGATGCCATTTTCCTGCCCTTTAACACTGCTAAGAATTTGGCTCCCATAACCTTCAGTTAACACTCTCCAACACACATCCCCCAAAGCCAGTGTGCCAAAACTATGGTGCCCATCCCCATTCAGCCTGCTCCCCCCACATTCTCCGGTTCCCCGTCCAGGTTAGACCCAGGAGACTGAATCTGGCCAGAACACACATAAGCATCAATGCTGATGCCCACTGCCAGGCTGCAATGAGGTGGAAACCATATGCCGTGCCTCAGTCTTTCTCCACCCCTCCTGGCGGAACCAGAGATGGAGGCAGCTGGGATCCCTCAGTCACTGGAGGACACCTTGTTGGACACCTTGGAGGACACCTGTTAGAGAGAGTTCTGCAGACCCTCAGTGGTCTTTGCCTGGGCGAGAAATACGAGTTGCTTGTGTTAAGCCACTGATCATTGAGATCAGTGACTAGCACAACTGTTGCATGGCGATCTTAACCCCTCAGTAACCAGCATGGTGGCTGGACCAGACAGTAGGGTTGTTACTACTGCAAGATGCTCTTCAGCAATAATCAGCAGAAAATTTTGAAAGAATAAAGGTCTATTACTTACAGGACCTGGAAGTTACACGGCGCACCTGGGACCCCACAGCAGGTCAGGGGCAGACAGAAAGCTGGAGATCACTGGTCTGTGGTTCTGCTTTTATTGGGGTCGAAGGCGGGGCCTAGGGTTTTGTGTGCTCACCCTTTATTGGTGAAGCTAAACCATGTGAGCATCAGTGTAAAGCATGGGAAGAGGAACAGCAGGTGGCCCAAAAGAACCAAATTAACCAAAATCTCCAATACAAAGGAGCCTTAGTGAGGGGAGGCATATGGCCCTGGCAAGGTTGCTATAGGCATGTGGCTGGCAAGGTGTTTATTCTAGATAGCCATCACTGAAGTGGATGCCTGGCAATCAGAGGACATCAGGTACTTATCAAAGCTTGCAGGCACTAATTGAAGATTATCAGGAATTTACTTTACAGAAACCCAAACAAACCCCCCAAGTGACTGTTAGGATGTCACGGAACCCAGGTCCCGGCTGCTCACCGCTCAGAAGCCGACAAAGAGGCCAGTTGGTAGAAAGGAAAGCTTGCTTTATTTTGGGTGCTGACATCCTGGTGGTGGGTGGCGTGGTGGGTGCCTGTCCAAACGCCTGCCCTCCCCACTGGACAGTCAGGTGGGAGGAACGTCCATAGACAGGGGAACCCAGTGCTGGTGGTCTAGTCACTAAGTCGTGTCTGACTCTTGTGACCCCAACGACTGCAGCCTGCCAGGCTCCTCTGTCCAAAGGGATTTCCCAGGCAAGAATCCTGAAGCGGGTTGCCACTTCTTTCTCCAGAGGATCTTCCCGACTCAGAGACTGAACCTGGGTCAGCTGCATTGCAGGCGCGTTTCTTTACAGACTGAGCTGCCGGTGAAGCCCATACGGCAGAGGGAAGGGGCCACACACAGAGACAGTACAGTCAGCCCTGCCGCTCATCTCGAAATTGGTCATCAGTGGTCTAACCAGTGTCATCTCGATTCTTTTAGGTGCAAGAAATCTTTCGTTCCAGGCCTGGTTGGTTTCCATTTCTGTGGGGACAGTTCTCAGAACTGTGGCAGCTGATATCTCAGCTAGAGTCTGGTCGTCACGTAGCTACCTTCTTCCACCTGGTGGGGTTTCAGTACCTGTACATTAGCACACAGGAGATGACTCCGAACCTCATCGACAGCCTCGAGGAGGAACTGAGAGTCCTTGGCGTGCTTACTGACTGCATTATTAGCATCTGGTCTCCTTTGATTTGTTCTCCTTTGTTTCTTCATGTGCTCACTTCTCTGATTAAACTTATTCTCTGGCTAAGATTTTTCCACAGACAAAAGGCAGGCAGAGGATACAGTGGGGCGAAGATCCGAAGGTCCCGTTCGGGTTCAAGGCTTTATGCTACAGTAACCTAGCTGTACAGACTCACAGCCGTCCCAGGCAGCATTCATCTTGAAGATACGGTTTCCTTGAAGAGCTAGACCTGTATTAAGGGTTGACTTGTGTTTCCACCAAATTCCTACACTGAAGTCCTGACCTCCAGTAAGACCTCAGGATGTGACTCTATTTGGAAAGAGGGTCTTTATGGAGGTGATGAGTTAGGGTAAGGTTAGGGAATGGCAACCCACTCCAGTATTCTTGCCTGGAGAATCCCATGGAAAGAGGAGCCTGGTGGGCTACAGTCCATGGGATCACGAAGAGTCTAACACTATTAGGGTGGGCCTAATGCAGATGACTTAGAAGAAGGGGAAGTTTGCACACAGACACACGTCTTCACTGGGAGAATTCCACATGAGGGTGAAGGCCGAGGTCGAGGTGGGGATGCTTCTACACGCCAAGCAATGCTGAAGATGGCCAGGTCGCCACCAGGGCCTGGGGAGGGGAGGGCACAGACCCTCCCCCGCAGGCCTCAGGAGGAGCCACCGCTGGCGCCTTGATCTTAGACTTCTGGGCTCCAGAGCTGAGAGAGCAGGTATTGCTGTTGTTTAGGCTACTCAGTCGGCGGTGTGTGTGCGAGGTCACTTCAGCCGTGTCCGACTCTTTGGGACTGTAGCCCACCAGGCTCCTCTGTCCTTGGGATTCTCCGGACAAGACTGCTGGAGCGGGTTGCCATTCTCTCCCCCAGAGGATCTTCCTGAGCCGGGAACTGAACCCAGGTCTCTTATGTCTCCCGCACAGGCAGGCGGGTTCTTTACCACTGGCACCAGTGCGTGGTACCTGGAGCACTACCCTAGCAAATAATAAACCCCCGGGGATCGCTGCAGGTCTGTGAAATCTGGGATGTTGGACAAAGCATGCCCCCTGCCATCTTAGTAAGATCGGATGTGTGCCCATCAGGGCAGCAGCCACTCCTGACAGGGCCCCCGAGGGGACTCAGGATGGGAACAGGGTACTGGCCCTCGGTAGCAAGGTGCACATCCCAGGAGCCATGTCCTGAAACCCAGACTCTTGCCTCTTCCCATATACAGAAAAGCACTAAACTCGTTAACTTGAGATGTAGCAGCCACTGCTGACAGGGCCCCCGAGGGGACTCAGGATGGGAACAGGGTACTGGCCCTCGGTAGCAAGGTGCACATCCCAGGAGCCATGTCCTGAAACCCAGACTCTTGCCTCTTCCCATATACAGAAAAGCACTAAACTCGTTAACTTGAGATGTCTGGTATTTCTTTAGTTGGGAGAATCTTTTCAAGATTGACTACCAAGTTTTCTTTGCTGTTGTTTATTTATTTACTTTTGAAAAACCTCCTATATATCCTGGCTCCTACCTTGCCCCCGAGGACAGTCCTCAGAGCTACTGAGAGACTGTAACTGGGCTGAAGTCCTCAGTAAAGCTCCAGATAAAGCATAATTCTCAACGTCCAGTTTCTACATTTTTCCCATCAACAGGTGTTTGCTCTCATGCCCATTTGTTTTGGCCTAAATGAAGTTCAGAGGTGATGGGCCAGATCTGGGCCTTTTGATAAGCGCCTCAGCTTCACAATACTGTTGCTTCTATGGCAGGCAGACTGCCCACCCCTTACATCCTGGGGGCCCTGGTAGCATGTCCAGGTCCCCGCACTCAAGGACTCTGGTGACATCACACATGCCTCTCCTTTCCCCATATCTTCAGGGTTTTCTCCTGAGAATTCAAAGTCCATGGTTTAGCATCTTTTTCAGCCACCTTCACCCACGAGTACATTAGTGAAAAAACATTGGGAGTACATTAGTGAAAAAACAAAAATACTCTCACGGGGCTTACTTTTTAGTGTCGAGAGGCAGACAATGAAACAAAAGCCATAATAGGTGAAGGGGATACAGTTGATCCTTGAAAATGACAGGCTTAGGGTCACTGAGCTTCTGCGCAGTCAGAGATCTGTGCATAGCTTTACAGTGGGCGCTTGGTATCCATGATTCCCCATATATATGGATTCAACAAACCACGGATTCTGCATTACTGTAGAGCCTGTTCATTGAAAAAAAATCCTAGTATACACAGATCTGCACAATTCAAATCCTGTTGTTCAAGAATCACCTGTGACTTCGAGAATGTGCTAATGGTTGGTGGGAGGAAGGATGGGGGAAGGGATAGTTAGGGAGTTTGGGATGGACACGTGCACACTGCTGTATTTAAGATGGATAACCAACGAAGACCTACTGTATAGCGCGTGGAACTCAGCTTAAAGTTATGAGGGTGGACGGGAAGGGAGTTGGGGGAGAATGGGTACGTGTGTACGTGTGGCTGAGACCTTTCGCTGCTCACCTGAAACTCACAATATTGCTTGTTAATCGGCTATACCCCTGCAGAAAATAAAAGGTTAAAAAAATAGAGTCAACTGTGCAATATTAGGTGAAGCAAGAGAGAAAGGGGCAGCAGGGATGGAGAGGTGTAGCGAGAGTGTCCCGGGGGAAGACGGCTGCGACTTTACAGGGGGTGCATGCGATCACGTGTGACAGTCACTGCTCAGAAAAGGGCTCTTCAATTTTTAATAATCCAAAGAGTCAAGAGTCAGCGGTTGTTTCCAGTCCCAGGATTATGGCTGAACTTTTTCCGTACTCTGTTTCCTAATCCTCCCTTTGTGAGGAAAAAAATATTCATTACTCTTCTTTAAAAAAAAAAACAAAAACACAACAAACCTTCTAATTTGGGAATACATTTACAAGAAAGTTATGTAAGAAACGAATTTACAGAAGCCTCATTGAAATACAGTCAGGCAACCAGAACGGGGAGTGTTCACATCCTGTAAGGATAGAAGAGCCCAGTGGAAAGAAGGAAAGACAGACTCCCTGCTCAGAAAAGACTCAGCCCATGGAAAGACACGGACTCTGCTTCCCAGAGCCCTTCCCCACGGTACACAGCCAGCGGCTCTGATGACAGTCAGTAAAGAATACAGGTTCAGGAGGGAATATCTCAGAGGAAGCTAGAAGAAAAAAAGCAGAATTAGCATCCAGGTGGGGCAGGAGCAGCTCCCTACTGTGTGGGTCCCAGTGCGGAATTAATGGGGATTCCTCGCCATGAGCAGCACCGCGACGGCTGGGGCAGAGCCGTGACCGGGCGCGGTGCCCACTGGGACTCTGCCTGGCCCCAGCCCAGGAAGCCAGCCCGGGCGAGGGGTGAGTGCCCTGAGGGTGCCGGTGTGGTTGCATTCCCAGTACATTGGCCCACCTTCAGCAGGCTGGCAACGTGGGAGAACACACCTCGCAGAAGGCGGGCCTGTGCCTCCCCCGGATCCAGAGCAGTCCTGCTGCTTTGCCCCAGCTGGCCAGCAGGAGCCGCTCTTGCCCAGGGAAGGAGGCTGGAAGGCTGGGTTTACTCACAGTGAGAAGCACAGACGCGGGCACGCCAGGCCCAGTGCTTCCCGCCCGGATCCCTTTCCGTCTTTACCAAGCCTGTGCGCTTGGTGCCAAAGTGTGGGCTACTTAGATGAGGGCACTAGGCTTCTGGAAGTGGTGGTGGGGCTCCGACACAGCCGTTCTCTCTAAAGCTGGTGTTTTTAACCCTTTACACTTGCCTTGTACTAGTTTGTTCTTGCACTAGAAGAGCCAGGGAGCACAACACACACACACTCACACACACACTCACACACACACTCACACACACACACTCTCACACACACACACACTCACACACACACACACTCATACACACACACACACACACACTCACACACACTCACACACAAACACACTCACACACACATTCACACACGTGCATGGTTTGCAATTGCCAAATTGCTTTATTCAGAAGAGTCAACCAGGAGTGTAGCTGCCACAGCAAAACATGACATTGGACTTGGCGAGGAGTGGAACGGTGGAAAAATGGCCTGCTTCCCAAGGAAGCGGGGGAAGGGGCTGGGCATCCACGCCCAGACTTGAGCTTCCCCTTCTGGACAGAGGCTTCTGTTTGGGGCGAGAAGACCTCCTGACTTGTGTCTCGGATGGGAGAGGGGGTTTCCTTCATTTGCCAGGGAGCGTGGCTAGGCTAGGGAGAGGGGAGCTGAGCGGAAGCTTGGCTTCAGGAGGCAAGGCGTCCAGGCTCAGGGGCTTCTCAAGCGCTTGAGCGCAGTCCCTGTGCGCTGACGGTTGCTGTAGTATTGGAGCTTGTTGTTACAGGTCTTCTTGTTTCTTGCAGAACAAATGATAGCTATTTGATCACATTTGCACCATCGACATTTAAAGTAGGTCCGATCCTCTAAAATCACAATAAAATATACATGGGATACATGTGTGTGCCAAGTCGCTTCAGTTTTGTCTCTTTGTGACTATATGGAGTATAGAGCCCACCAGGCTCCTCTGTCCATGGAATTTCCAGGCAAGAGTACTGGAGTGGGTAGCCATTCCCTTCTCCACAAGATCTCCCCAACCCAGGGATGGAACCTGTCTCTTATTTCTCCTGCATGGGCAGGTGGGTTCTTTGCCACCAGCACCACCCAGGAAGACCAAACACTGGATGGTTGGTTAATATTCTTGCGTTTCTCATGGGAAACCTGAGGGAATAACACAGCCCGTGTTCTCCCAGAATTTCTAGTCTGGGACAAGCACCAATGTCCAGATATTTCTGATTGATGGGGAGACAGAATTCCTACCCTTAGAAGCCCATACCCAGTCTGATGGGGACACGAGCCGTGAACTGGGATTCTGTGAAAACCCTTGCTGTAAGCCTTGTCTTTTTCTCCTCCCTAGCAGATGTGTTCAGGTGCAAAGCCCCTGTTCCCTGGAGTCGGGGAATGCTTCTTGATGGGTGTAAGCCAGTCATGGTCATCCCTTTTTCCTTTGTAGTGATCAGTGTAGGGGGAGCACGTGACCTTGCCTGACCAATGAGCCACAAGGGAAAGTCTGCTGGGGGCTTCCAGGAAGGATGAATTTCCAAAATGAGCCATGTGTGAAGGGAAAGTCTCTTCTGTAAGGTGAAGCCATAACTCTTGGAGCTCTAAGTGTGTCTTGGAATCACATTGCCAATGTGGCAGAGTAGAAGGTTGGGAAAGGACTGGATTCCTGGCAACACAGCTGAGAAGGTGCCCCCACTCTGGCACTGCCCTCTCCCAGACTCTGTTACAGGAGAGTCAGATTTCCTCACTCTCTGAGCCTCTGTTAGGTGGGCATCTTGTTGCTTGTCATCCAGAGCCTTCTGAAGGAGAAAATATTAAGAAGAGGTGGCAAGAGTACACAGAAGAACTATACAAAAAAGATCTTCCATGATCACGATGGTGTAATCACGATGGTGTAAGCACTCACCTAGAGCCAGACATCCTGAAATGCAAAGTCAAGTGGGCCTTAGGAAGCATCACTATGAACAAAGCTAGTGGAGGAGGTGGAATTCCAGTTGAGCTGTTTCAAATCCTAAAAGATGATGCTGTGAAAGTGTTGCACTCAATATGCCAGCAAATTTGGAAAACTCAGCAGTGGCCACAGGACTGGAAAAGGTCAGTTTTCATTCCAATCCCAAAGAAAGGCAATGCCAAAGAATGCTCAAGCTACCACACAATTGCACTCATCTCACACACTAGTAAAGTAATCCTTGAAATTCTCCAAGCCAGGCTTCAACAGTATGTGAACCGTGAGTTTGCAGATGTTCAAGCTGGGTTGAGAAAAGGCAGAAGAACCAGAGATCAAATTGCCAATATCCGCTGGATCATCGAAAAAGCAAGAGAGTTACAGAAAAACAACTATTTCTGCTTTATTGACTATGCCAAAGCCTTTGACTGTGTGGATCACAACAAACTGGAAAATTCTTTAAGAGGTGGAAATACCAGACCACCTGACCTGCCTCTTGAGAAACCTATATGCAGGTCAGGAAGCAACAGTTAGAACTGGACATGGAACAACAGACTTGTTCCAAATCAGGAAAGCAGTACATCAAGGCTGTATATTGTCACCCTGCTTATTTAACTTCTATGCAGAGTACATCATGAGAAATGCTGGGCTGGATGAAAAACACAAATAAGTCTTCTGGTTGACTAACCCTTATCAGAAAAAAGGCTGTAAAATGTTAATTGGCCCTCTGGCCATAAGATGATGTAAATCACCTAAGACTTGTGTATACAACTAGGTATGCAGAGAGAAAAGCCTGGTTTTGATAAGAGTCAGGGCCGCTGACGCTGCATAACTTTATATTACCCATTGATTTCTATGTACAATCAAAAAGGTATAAAAGGCCTTTCTGGACAATAGGGGTGGGGCCAGTCATTGGAAGGACTGGTTTCCCCCGTGTCTCCTCTTTACTCTAATTTCAGGCTGAATTCCCATCTGGGGTGTGGGGGCTCGCCATGTCTACTTACTTGTCCCGGCTTCTAAGATCCGTAAGAGAGAGAGCCCAAGGCGGGACACTCTCCGATATTCAAACGGGCGCCGGCGGCCTAACGTAGATGGTGCAAGTTCCTTGTCTAGAACTTTATTGGTTTTTCAGGTAAACCAAGTTATTCAGCCTCTTTTCTCCACTAAATTTCCCTACTACACTATTTCTTCCTAATCTAATCTTATATTAATAATAAATAAGTTTTCCTCGCCTACACTGTCCATGCTTCGAATCACCTTGGATCCACTGGGGCTGGACCCCGGCAGACAGGGAGGCCTGGAGTGCTGCAGTCCATGGGGTTGGACAAGACTGAGTGACTCAACTGAACTGAACTGACCCAGAGCCTACTAAAGACACATGACATTATGGAAAGGTCATGATGGGAAGACATAATTTCTGATCTCAGAGACCTCAGGCTGTTAAGGAAAAGTCCATGGTTTCTCAAAATCCCACTCATGGGTCAGCTGTCTGGGGCATTAGGCAATCTCTTCCAGCCACCGCCCACCTCTCCTCCCCTTCATGGCCAAACTTGCTCCCGAAGGTTGTCTATACTTGCAACCTCTCTTCCTCCCACCCACCTCCAACCCACTCTAACCTGGTTTTGCCTTCACAGATCCATAGGAACAGCTCCCACTGAGTCGTCAGTGGTCTTTCTGCCTCTAAATCCAAGGAGCCCGGTCAGCTCTTACCCTGGAAGACCCCTCTGTTAAGCTGGCTGCTGTTAATCATCTCCTCCTGGCCCAACTCCTTGACCTCTTTGCTTTTCTCCTTTCTGGGCCTTTAAAGATCAAGTGGGTGAGTCCATCCAAGTCTCTGCTCTCTGTGGCCACCTCCTGAATCTGTGTCCAGGCCTTCTCTTCATCTGTGTGTTACTTTATCCAGCTGCCTGCTGCTCATTTCCCTTGGTGTTCCAGTTGAGGGTTTCCAAACTCAACTTGTTCCCAGTGGAAGTCTTCCTGCCCTCTCCTACCAGGCCCTCTCAGTTGTACCATCCACATGGGAGCCATCCAACAGCTCTCAGTCAAGCACCAAGCTCAGGTGACCCTGTTTCGGGCCTATCATAATGGCACTCTCCACCCCTTGCATCTGGACCCACCATTGCTAAAGGTCAACAGCTTTCTGTCTCTTGCAGGGCCCCCCTTTATCTGTCTCCATCCACACTCAACCAGAGTCAGTTCTCTGCAAGATAAACCTGAATATGTCACGTCTTTGCTTGAGAACTGCCTAATTCTTTCAGACAAAATCTAAATGCAATACCATCTTGGGGACTTGACTAGCCCCTTTCTTTCTCTCCAGCATCATCACTCACCACTCGGTCTCATCCTCCATTTCCTTTCATCAGCACAGAATCATTATGGTTCCTTCTGGCCCCTTGGACCCCGCTATGTCCTCTTGTTAGGATGTCCCCAGCCCTCCTTCCGCGACCCCTCACAGCCTGGAAGACTCAGCTTGGAGGTCACCATTCTTGGTGTTCAGCATCCTTTGCCTCACTTCCTATCAGAATCTACCATGTTGTATTTTCATTTTTGTTACTCCCCAGTCCTCCGCGAGCTCCTTGAGGCAGGGGCACTGTCCCTTTGAATTAATTTCTAGCTCTGGTGCCCAGCACAGAGGACACTCAGGAGAATGGGCAGCGGAGGCTGGGTGAAGGCGTAGGACTCTTTCTTACCACAAACGTTTAGGCCCCAGTGGAGAGTAAAGTTGCATTTCAGGGACACGGTGTCACACCTACGATTCTTCAGCTTTCTGTAGCAACAGTCATGCCCTGCGCAGCACCTGCAACGAGCTTGTGCTATCGGGGCTGCCCCCCAATATCCAGAGAGCCCAGGCCCCAGGTCACCCCCGCTGACCCTGGGCAGAGACCCAGGCACATTGCAACAGTCTAGAGTGGAGTTTCTAGCAGGCTGGCTGCTTTTCTAGCAGGGCCTTCCTGGGGTTCTTTGATCGTGGAATACCAACACGAGACTTCGGCTCCCACCCCAGCCGGGGCCACAGGTGGGCAGAGACGGGGGGGCTGGGGGTGGCCTCACTGATCCGCTGCGC
>SJYT01049134.1:36333-71585 GCA_006410635.1 Cephalophus harveyi
GGCGCCCCCCCCCCCCGCCCCCCGGCCCAGGCGCAGCCTCAGAAGCCATCAGTGGTCACGGGTTCCCCTCCTGTCATGTACCTGATCTTTTTCTGAGAATCTGCCAGGTGTCCATGGATCTGCAGCAGGGCTGGCAGGGCACTGCCTGGTGTTGGGGCCTGAGGTGCTGTGACCTCCCTCTGTCTCTCCCCCTCCCCACAGACAACCTCTCTTCCTCGTACGGAGAGAGGGCCAGATGCAGTGGGAATGGAAGCTGGGGTTGGAGGTGCCTCCCTCCACGGGCTGCTCCCCTTCTGGTGAGAGGTCACTGTCAACTCTTACCAAAGCCATGATCAACGCCAGCAGCAGGAGGGTCTTCATGTTGAGGGAATTACAGACAGACTCTCCCGGGTGGCGCCAGCGTCTGCCCCGGCCCCTGCTGTCCTGCTCACATTCAGCGATCCTGATGAAGTTGTCTTTAAGAGAACTCGCAGACACGCCCCTTGGCTCCAGGCGGGTCCAGCGTGACTGCCTTCATCGGGCACACAGTACACGTGGAGGGGGCGCTTCCCAGCTCTGCTGAGTTTCACTGGTCAAGAACCCCCTCTCCCCATGAAACACTGCAGAGACCTCCATACTCCTCACCCACCTGAGAGTTCCTGGAAGGTTGTGACCAGGCCATCCCACCAAACTGGGAGATCCCTGAGGTCTTAGGCTGTGTGTTGTGGCCCCCAGTAGGTCTATCTTACTCCCCCACACACTGGAGTCGAGGCTTGTGAACTCCACCCATGGAGTGGGATCCGCAGTGCTTTTCTCCAGAACTATAGCAGCACCGTCTCTTTCAAGCCTTAAACGTGTACATGCTTCCCTTGTGGCTCACCTGGTAAAGATCCATCTGCAAAAAATGTGGGAGACCTGGGTTCAATGTCTGGGGTGGGAAGATCCCCTGGAGAAGAGAAAGGCTTCCCACTGCAGTCTTCTGGCCTGGAGAATTCCATGGACTGTGACCGTTGGGTCACAAAGAGTTTGACACGACTGAGTGACTTTCACTTTCACTGGTACATGCACAAATACACAACTACTCACACACACATATGCACACACACACACTCTATACTCATCTACTAATGTGGACATCCTTTTACACGTCCTTTTACACATTCACATATACACACAATGCACTTGTGCACACATACTTTCTTGTCATACCAAGTGAGGCACGTGTAGGCTTGTGCTCATGGATGTATGCGTGTACACACACAAGTACACACACACACATGTACACACACATGTGTACACACACATGTACACACACACACACACACTGTAGGCACCCTTGAGGGCAGCCAGTAATCAGGGACTGGATACTCGTTTTTGGCTATTTACTTCTCAGAGGATCCGGAATTGGTGTCTCCAAGCGACCACCTTGTTTATTCTGAACTCCAGTTAAATAGCTGATCCCTCTGGGAGCTTGGTGGGGTAGGGGATGGGGTGGGGATACCCCCCTTAGTTGGGGGACTCAGAGTTTGGCAGGCTACTCACCCTAGGCAATCCTCTTTTTTCCCCTCTCATCAACAGTACAGAACGGAGGTTTTTCCATCCTTATGTTCCATTAGCTGATGCCGGGACTGTAGGTGATTTTGTCATCTTTCTTGTGGGTCTCCCTCCTGAGTGAATAAATCCCCATAACCGGGTCTGGGTGTGACCCTCCTGAACCCACTTCTAGGAGAGGGCAAGGAACCCACTTCCATCTGCTGCTAACCAAGGATTTTTCCTTTCTGCTGCTAAGTAAGCCACTTAGGAATAAGAATCAGGGCAGTTAGTGTTATTCATTCATTCCATAAACCAGTCATTCAAGAAGTACATGCTAAGCCTCCACAAAGTGCCAGGCCCCTCCGTGAACCTCTCAGGAGGTGATGAGAACTTGTCCCGCCCCCAGGGACCCTGGGAACCCAGCAGGGAAAGAACTGCCGTGGGGCAGGTGACACCTACTCACTTGGAACAGCACCTCCACCTTCTCTTCTGGCTCCCCTTTCCTCTCTTCCTCCTCCTCCCCTTCTAGAAAAAGCAAGAGACTGGCCAGAGGTCTCGGTACTCTCACCCAGGCGCGTACTCCCGCCCCTCCTCCCCAGGGTCCCGGTACTCTCGCCCAGGCGTGTACTGCCGGCCCCTCCTCCTCAGGGTCCCGGCACTCTCACCCAGGCGCGTCCTCCCGCCCCTCCTCCCCAGGGTCCCGGCACTCTCACCCAGGCGCGTACTCCCGCCCCTCCTCCCCAGGGTCCCGGTACTCTCGCCCAGGCGTGTACTGCGGCCCCCTCCTCCCCAGGGTCCCGGTACTCTCACCCAGGCGCGTACTGCTGCCCCTCCTCCCCAGTCCTCACCTGTTTGGAGATGGAGCTGACTGATGCTCCTGGGATCTATTGCTCTTTCTTCTTCAGCCTCAGGGAGACAGTGACTCTATTTCCAAAACAGATGCCTTTTTCAAGCCCTTCACCACTGCTAAGAGTTTAACTTGTGTGACCTTCAGTTAATAGTCCCCAACACTCACCCCCAAAAGCCAGAGACCAGAGGCTACGGTGCCCATCCCCATCCTGCCTGCTCCCCACATTCTCCAGGCCCTCCTCCAGGCTAGGCTCAGGAGACCGAATCTTGCCAGCAAAACGTGTGCATCAGTGCTGAGGGCCACCACCAGGCAGAAGTCAGGTGAAGGCCACGTCCTGCGCCCCAGTGTCTGCACCCCGAATGGTGGAACCGGAAGATGGAGGTAGCCTGGGTCCCTGAGTCATCGCGTGGAGGACCCTGTCCGGGAGAGTTCACAGACATTCAGTGGTCTTTGCATGAGTGAGAAATACACTTTGGTTTGTTAAACTACTGATCATTGAGATCAGTGAGCAGCAAGCAGTGGCTGGATTAGACCTCATGGTTGTTACGATTGCATGATACCCTTTCATGATAATTATCAGAAATCCTTGAATAAAGATTTATTACTCACACGACCAGGAAGTTACACAGCGCAGCTGGAGCCCCACAGTGAGGTCGAGGGTAGAGAGAGCCTGAGATCTTGGGTCTGGGGTTCTGCTTTTATTTGGGTCGAGGGTGGGGGCCTAGGCTTTTGTTGGCTCACTCTTAATTGGTGGATTTAAAATACATGAGCAGTAATGTAAGCGCAGGAGGAGGAAAAAAAAAACACACAAAAACAGGTGGCCCAAATAGTCAAATTAACCAAAATCTATAAAATAAAGGCGTGGCTGGCAAGGTGTTGATTCTAGATAGCTATCTTTGACCTGGATGCCTGGCAACCAGAGGTTATCAGGCACCAATCGAAGGTTATCAGGAAAATACCTTACAAAAACCCAACACAACTCTCAGGCTTCACGCTACAGTAACCTATCTATTAACAGCCATCCCAGGCTGCTTTCATCTTGAATATAGTTTCCTTGAAGAGCTAGACCTGCATTAAGGGTTGACTCGTGTTGCCACCAAATTCCTACATTGAATCCTGACCTCCGGTAAGACCTCAGGATGTGACTCTATTTGGAAAAGAGGGTCTTTGTGGGGATGATGAGTTAGGATAAGGTTATTAGGGTGGACCTAAAGCTGAAACTCCAGTACTTTGGCCACCTCATGCGAAGAGTTGACTCATTAGAAAAGACTCTAATGCTGGGAGGGATTGGGGGCGGGAGGAGAAGGGGACGACCGAGGATGAGATGGCTGGATGGCATCACTGACTCGATGGATGTGAGTCTGAGTGACCTCCGGGAGTTGGTGATGGACAGGGAGGCCTGGTGTGCTGCGATTCATGGGGTCGCAAAGAGTCGGACACGACTGAGCCACTGAACTGAACTGAATGCAGGATGACCGGTATCTTTAGAAAGAGGGGAAGTTTGGACAAAGATGCGCATGCATCTTCACTGGGAGAATTCCACCTTCAGAGGGTGAAGGCCGAGATCGAGGTGGGGATGCTTCCATACACCAAGCAAGCCTGAAGATGGCCAGGTCACCACCAGGGCCTGGGGAGAGGAGGGAACAGATCCTCCCCCACAGACCTCAGAAAGAACCAGCCTCACTGGCGCCTTGATCTTAGAGTTCTGGGCTCAGAACTGAGAGAGCAGATATTTCTGTTGTTTAGGCTATTCAGGTCATGGTTCTTGGTATAAATTCCTAGCAAGTAACACAGCCTCCGAAGATCCCCGTGGGTCTCGACAATATGGGATTTGAGGACAAAGAATGCTCCCTGCCATCTCAGGAAACAAAGACGTTGTGGCCGTCAAGCCATCAGCCACCCCTGAGAGTGCCCCCGAGGGGACTCAGAATGGAGGGAAACAGGGCACCAGCCCTAGGCAGGTAAGGCGCACGAGGTAAGGCGCAAGAATGTTTGCATCAACTCCAGACTCTTGCATCTTTTAACACAGAAAAGCGCCAACTTTATTAACCTGAGATATCAGGTTTTCCTTTAGCTGGCAGATATCTTTTGGTGTTTAACTACCTGGGCTTTTTTGTTTGTTTGCTTATTTTTGCAAAAACTCCTACATATGCCAACTCCTCCCTTACCCCTGAGGACAGTTCTCAGACCTACCCAACAGTATGTATCTGGGCTGAAGTCCTCTGTAAAGCCCCCAGTAAAGCATAATTCTCAATGTTTAGGTTCTGCATTTTTTCCCATCAACAGATTTTTGCTCTCACATCTGTCTTTGGCCTAGATGCAGGTACAGAGGTGATGCGCTAGTCCTTGGCCTTCTGTCAAGCACCTCAGCTTTGAAATACTGTTGTTTCTATGGCAGGCAACGTGCCCCACCCCAGTATATCCTGGTGGCCCCTCGTATCGTGTCCAGGTCCCAGCACTCAAGGACTCTGGTGATGTCACACACTGCCCTCCCTTTTCCCATCTTCTCAGGGTTTTCCCCAATAATTCAAAATCAGTGGTCTGGCCTCTTGATAGCCACCTTCATCCAAGAACTAATTTAAGCACTTGAAGTACATTAATAAAAAAACAAAAGTACTCTCATAGGGCCTACATTTTAGTGGAGAGAGGTTATGAAACAAAAGATACAGCAGGTAATCTTTGAATGGCATGGGGGTTAGGGGCACTGACCCTCTGCACAGTCGGATATTTGCCTCTATCTTCACAGTAGCCCCCAGGATCTGTGATTCCCCACATACAGGCTTCAGCCAACCTCAGATTATGCAGCGCCGTTGCTGCTCAGTCACTCAGTACTGTCTGACTCTTGGTGACCCCATGGACTGCAGCACACCAGGCTTCCCTGTCCTTCACCATCTCCTGGAGCTTGCTCAAACTCATGTCCATTGAGTAGGTGATGCCATCCAACCATCTCGTCCTCTGTCATCCCCTTCTCGTCCTGCCTTCAGTCTTTCCTAGCATCAGGGTCTTTTCTAATGAATCGGCCCTTCTCATCAGGTGGCCAAAGTATTGGAGCTTCAGCTTCAGCATCAGTCCTTCCAATGAATATTCAGGACTGATCTCCTTTAGGATGGACTGGTTTGATCTCCTTGTGGTCCAAGAGACTCTCAAGAGTCTTCTCCAACACCACATTTCAAAAGCATCAAATCTTTGGCACTCAGCCTTCTTTATATTTCAACTTTCACATCCACACATGACTACTGGAAAAACCATAACTTTGACGATACAGACTTTTGTCAGTGAAGCACTGTTTCTGCTTTTTAATATACTGTCTAGGTTTGTCATAGCTTTTTTTCTAAGGAACAATTGTCTTTTCATTTCATGGCTGCAGTGATTTTGCAGATGACAAGAAAATAAAGTCTGTCACTGTTTCCATTGTTTCCCCATCTATTTGCCATGAAGTGATGGGACTAGATGCCATGGTCTTAATTTTTTGAATGTTGAGTTTTAAGCCAGCTTTTTGTAGTACTGTAGCTAGTAAAGTAATGCTCAAAATTCTCCAAGCTAGGCTTCAGCAATACGTGAACCGTGAACTTCCTGATGTTCAAGCTGGTTTTAGAAGAGGCAGAGGAACCAGAGACCACTCCAGTACGCTTGTCTGGAAAATTTCATTTATGGAGAAACCTCGTAGGCTACAGTCCATGGGGTCTCAAAGAGTCGGACATGACTGAGCAACTTCACTTTCACTTTCTTTCTATGCTTTAAGCACTTATTTTTAAAATAACTGGGTAGGAATGACACAAATTTCCATCAAAAAGAGAAACTGACAAATTGATAAACATCCACATAATAGAACAATATGAAAATGGGCAAAATCCTGCTGCCTGCAGTCACATGTATGAATCGCAAGCATAACACTGAATGAATGAAGGCAGATACAGATGTTAGGTTTCAAAAATATTCTAAAGTCTTTTGCAGCCATTTTCTAGAAAAGACTAGACAAGGGGAGGACCCTCATAAGACACATACAGTGGGGGTAAGGTGGATATAGAAGGAACAGCTGAGGCTGTCAGTCAGCTGTTCTCCTGAGCAGGAGACCTGAACAAAGTATATTTGTGGTGCCCACAGTCCATTCCAAGAATGTCAACATCTATTTCAACAGTTTCTTCCCCTGTATTTCCTCTGGCTTCTCTTCCTAAGTGGTCTCAGAAAGAAACTCAGCTTTGTCATCACCTTGGCAGGTCTTGATGACTCCTCTCTGATGTGATCCTAAACTTCCATCGCTATCAAGTCTGATAACTCAGTAATGAATTTTTCAAGCGGGGTTTTTGCATGTATCAATTCACAGTTAAAATGCTTCAAAGTTTACCAGAGACTCTTGATGACCACTTGAGAACCACACATCCTCCCCTTATCCTGTTGTGAACCAGTAGTCCTAGGGCCAACTATCCCAAGACGGTGATTCCTCTTTACAGCTACAGATCCCTGGGCACAAGAATCCAGATTATCTGGAGGCAGGTCCATAAATTATAGTTCTTAAAGTCCTTAGGGCACTGGAACTTTTAGCTGTGAGAGTCCAGAGTTAGGAGATGGGATCCAATATTATTTATGAGTTCTCTTTTGGCCAAAGGGATTAGGGTAGTTTAAGTGGTTTCACTTGGTTTTCCCTACCATTATAAATATGAAGGACTTGATGTGGAGGTTATTCTGACTGTCCAATATGGCAATCCCAGTGATAAATGCCAACTTGTGGTCCACACATGTGACCTGGATTTGGAAATTGACTCAGCTTCAGAAATGAAGGGGGAAAATGTATGACGACTTTCTTCTGGGGAAACATTCCTGGGCCTCCTGCTCCTCCTTTTCCTGGCTGTAAACACTCATCAGTGACCTTTCCTGTTGCCTGTTCTTGACCCTGAGGCAAGCCTCCAAGGCACTCCAGCCCCTGGGTGCCCCCATGATCTTGCCAGTTGTCCTAGTACTTCTGGACCCATGTGTCAAGCAGTGAGGTGAATATCGCTTCCTGCCCTCTGTGACTGGGAGGTGGGGATGGGAAGAGAACATAACTTCCCGGTGTATTATAAGCCCAGCTGTGTGGTCCTCTCTCCTGAAATCATCCCTGTTAGACCCACAGTGATACCCAGGTGTTCTCAGTAGCACGTGGCCTTGGAGAAAGGGGTGTAGGCTGGGCCATGTGGCCTTCCACAATCCGTTCATTCTCATAAGCCCCTTCCCTCAGCCTTCACATCTTCCTCTGCATCCACCAGGCAATTCAGGCACTCCTGCTGCAGCAGTGGCTCTTCATTCTTCCATTCTTCTAAGATCACCTCTCAGCCAACTTGACCCCATCCTCTGAAGTATGTTCTCAAGTATCAAGTTCTCTGTCCTGAGATGTGCCCATGAGTTACCCAATCTTATGTTATAGCCCCTTGACCAAGCATTCTCAATCCTCCCCTTGTTCCTACAGGTACAAGCTTACCTACAAAGAGTTCTTATATTTCCATTGGTGTATATTCTCTTTTTGTTCTGTTAGGCACAGTGACTTATCAGCAAGAGTATGGAGGCATTTTACAGTAGTTATAGGTCTCTAGAAGGGGATGGGTGACTCCTAAGTGCAGATGCCTGTTAGCACCAGATGAATGAGGCCTCTTCAGTCTCCCAGCACAGGAGATACTAACCCTGCCCCTAAGCCTAAGCCTAACCCTGATCCTGACCCTGACTCTGACCCTGACCCTAATTCTAACTATGTCAGCCTTAAGCAGGGGATGGGCTAACTCTAGAGCTTGGGGCCACAGTAGTGTCCCCTTCCTGTGTTTTACAGTCCTGTTACACAGTTTTCTTAGCCAGAAGCCTGCCCACAGCATGAGACCTCTGCCTTGAATGGCCTTTTAAATATCATTAGAGCTTTATGCCTAGTTATCAGAGCTCCATTCCTGCTCAATGCATCAGCTATTCCACTGTAGGAAATAAAGGCTTATTTATAAGCCACCAAAGACACTTGAAAGAAATTTATTGAAGGGTGCCTGTGAAGAAAAGAAAAAAAAAAAGGAGATGTGCCAGGGAAGGTAGGGCACCTTCAGGTGTTGATGATGTCCATTAGGAGGTAAACCCCAGTGCAGTGCAAAGGAAACTTGAGTAGCTGCTTAGGTTCTCCAGCTACAGTTCTGCTTTTAGAAAGTCCACATCTTGCAGAATGGACCTGTGTAAGCACCTCTGCTATGCCAGTTGGCTGGGTACCACCCTTCAGAGATGTGATTCAAACACAGGGGAAGCAGCTGAGGACATAAGCCTCTCCTTCTCTCCATTAGCAAGGAGGAGGTTCTCTCTCTGGTTTCACAGTTTTTCCATTATCTGAAGAATCAATATCTTTTACTCAGTTTCTCATGATTTGCAAAGGTAAAGTGGTTTCTGTTTGCCTACCTGGACCTTAACTGGTAGAATTAGGAATAAATAATGTTAAAACCCCATCACTTTCTTAAAATAATATATATTTTTTTGCATCTAGTTTTCAAAAAATATGACCATCATAATTTCTTATAACACAATCCTAAATTAATATATTCAGTTCAGTTCCGTTGCTCAGTCATGTCTGACTCTTTGCGACCCCATGAACTGCAGCACGCCAGACCTCCCTGTCCATCACCAACTCCCGAAGTTCACCCAAACCCATGTCCATTGAATCGGTGATGTCATCTAACCATCTCATCCTCTGTCGTCCCCTCCTCCTCCTGCCCTCAATCTTTTCCAGCATCAGGGTCTTTTCAAATGAGTCAGCTCTTCGCATCAGGTGGTCAAAGCATTGGAGTTTCAGCTTCAACATCAGTCCTACCAGTGAATACCCAGGACTGATCTCCTTTAGGATGAACTGGTTGAATCTCCTTGCAGTTCAAGGGACTCTCAATTAATATATTAAACTTATCAATTTTAAGGGTATAATTTCCCTACAACATATGTATATTAATCTATTTTATTTTATTTTTACTTAATTAATTTATTTTAACTGGAGGCTAATTACTTAACATGCTCTCAAAATCACAGCAAAGATGATTTAAGAAAAAGCAAAAAATTAAAGATGTGTATAAGAGACAGGGGTAGCTCCACCCAGCTGCCGCCCTGACCTCGGACGCCGGGTGTCTCCTCCAAATATACAGTGTTTATACTTGGAGACGTATTCTAATCCTATAATGCTGATCCTGACATTTATTAATAAAAATATTCTTATTAGCTTAAAGCTAAATCAAAACACATACACTATAAAATAGAAATGTGCATTAATTTAGATATTTTTTCTTACTTATTGAATTTTCAAGCCAATAGGTAAGGGTAATAAAATGGTCAATGATGCATTTAAAATTGTTAATGCCTTTTTTAATGAACTGTCCAGATACAGATTTATCTACCAGATTGATTCATGTTCACCATTTAGACTGAACTATAATGAATACATTTGTCTGTATCTTGATAGCTAATGATACGTTTGAGTAGACAAGTAGCAGTAGCCTTTCTCAGTGTCTCCGATTACCCTACATTTGGGGCTTTATCTGTTCAAAAATTGCATAGTTTAACATCATCTGTGGTAAAGAGTTCTTTCAGCACACATAAGAAAGCACAGAGGGGAGCTGAAAAAAGGAAATAGAAAACAGTGGAAATGGAGGCTTTTTTTGCAATTTTGTCTTACAAACTTAGCTATTTGATACATAAGGAAAGGTTACATAAATTGTTGATTTTATGAATTATCTACACACTGTGCTCTTGCTCTTGGACCTTGACATTCACCTTGGGAGGGGGTCCCCTCCCTATATATATATATATTTTTTTTTTTGGGGGGGGGGGCTCATGCCTGAACTCATATGTGTGTGTGTGTGCCTAGTCACTCAGTTGTGTCTGACTCCATGACCCTGTGGACTGTAGCCTGCCATACTCCTCTGACCATGGGATTTTCCAGGCAAGAATAGTGGAGTGGGTTGCCATTTCCTCTTCCAGCAGATCTTCCCAGCCCGGGGATTGAACCTGTGTCTTGTGTTCTCCTGCATTGGTTTCTTTACCAACGGAGCCATCAAGGAAGCCTGCCTGAAATCATACCAAGACCTAATCATATAAGCCCTCTATTAGATTCCAGACAATGTGTCCCAGTGACCGTCTATGGGTTTTTCCCCACCCATACTCTTAATAAATCCTCTGCAACAACTGGTTCAATATTTGGTTAGCAGATTGATTGTCCACAGATACAGAGTAAGAGGATAAGCATAAAAACCAAAAGATCTTTGAAGATTTCAGAGAATTTCTGCCTCTAAGATAATATTAACAAACGCTTCTGATATGACATGACACATTTGGAACCTCTTGAATTTTTCTTAAATGAAAAAGGTCTAGTGGGAATAACTACTCTTTTTATTTGAATGAATCATACAAAATTGAAGATACTTGACAATTTGGGTCCTAAAGAAGAGCAATTGTAAAACATTCAACAAAATAGCTTCCTAAAAGCTGAAACAAAGTCATTTAAGAACATCAGTTGAGCAAGGGAAACTTTACAGACATGTGAAATTGTCTAATGTCATTTATAGAATACAGTCATTAAAGCCTGTAATTATGTGAATTCACAATCTTCCCAAAACATCAACATTTTCTCTCTTCTCCCTGGTGATCTGGATTTGGAAGGGTTGTAGGGTCCATGTGCCTGTAGAATTTCAGCAAACCCGCCTAAGTTCAGAATCCTTTTGTTCTGACCACTCTGCTTCCAGCAACAATGTAGCAATTATACAAAAAGAAATGTGGAAGTTTTTCTTGGTTTATTACGAGCTGGTCTTGCGAATTTTAACAAATCAGTGTCAGAGCTATCCTTTGTTCACTTGGAAAGAAAAGAGTGTTGACCTGATGATTTCTAAGGTAATCTTCATTCTATAAAAATGATTCATTATATAATTTTGTTTTTGAAAAGTGGCTTTCTTGGCAGCTTGCAGCCTGCTTCTTGAAGCATTTTTTTGAAATAAATACTCAATTTAAGTAAGATATAATCAACTATGTATGTGATTTTGACAATTATATAAAACGTGCTAATTTAACTTTGTTAAATAACATTCATAAAAGTTTTTTTTAATATGTAACTTTGAAATGCTTATTAAAATCATTTTCTTGCTAGATTTTGTGTTCCTAAATCATACATACAAACTAGCACACTGATTTGATTAAACACAGCAGGTTTATAAAGGTTAAGCTCATTGCTTTTGGTCTGTTTCTCTATTCCTCTTTATTTTCCCAGTTCACTGAGGGATATATTTCCACCTGCAGCCTATGTAGATGTCATTCATGTGTCCGTACTCATGGAGGAAGATCTTATTGCCTGGAGAAACCAATTCTGACTCCATATACGAATTGTTTCTTTGACTTTGCTTTCCATTGCTTTTGTTATTATAATCATACATAGTGGCCAGTCTCAGAGAATCCTGCCCCTCTTCCTGACTGTTAAACTAAAGTGCTTTTCTTTAGAACTCTGTTCACCTGTAGATGGTAGGAAGGAAGAAATTAACACATACTCTTGCCTGAGGCTTGTTATTCTATGAGATATTTTCAAGATTAATGGCTTTTTCCACTCTGTTTGCTCACTTCTGTGTCATCTCAAGTCTATAAAATAACCTGGCATCCAGACCTCAGTAAGATGGTTATTTTGAGATATTAGTCTGTCATCTTCTTAGTTAGCCAGCTCTCTGAATAAAGTCATATTCCTTGCCTCAACATCTCATTTCTCAGATTCATTGACCTCTTGGGTGGTGAACAGAGTGAGCTTGGACTCAGTAACAAATTTGGCAAGTCAGCCAGGAGCCTTGTTGCTCATGGCTAGATGAACTTGGTCAGGGAAAATTTTAGTAAGCTGCTGGGACCATTTGTCTTAAAGACCTTGCCTTCAGGATTCCTTGAAGCAGTGCTAGCTGCTCCAGCACTTGGCAGTTGAAGCAAGGAACTGAGAAACTTCTATGAGTCAAAGGACTCAATTTTGTAGGGAAGACTACCTAATTCAATAGCCAGTTCATTTGTTTGTGGTTTTGTGTGCTCTTTTGTGTTACAAGTCGACAGATTCTATTTCATAGGCTAAGTCACTCTGGTGAGCACACTGGGAAAATATTCCCTCCTCAATTTGGGTTTTTCCTTTACAGAACAAGCCAATTTATTAGGAATACCATGTTGGAGAGGGAAAATGCTGTTGGACTCTACCAACAGTAGAGGCAGCAAGGGAAAAGCAACAAATAACACACAAGGGAATCCCCATAAGGATAACAGCTGATCTTTCAATAGAAACTCTTCATGCCAGAAGGGAATAACAGGACATACTTAAAGTGATGAAAGAAAAAACCTACAACCCAGATTACTCTACTCAGCAAGGATCTCATTCAAATATGAAGGAGAAATCAAAAGCTTTACAGACAAGCAAAAGCTGAGAGAATTCAGGACCACCAAATGAGCTTTTCAACAAATGCTAAAGGATCTTCACTAGACAGGAAACACAGAAAAGGTTTATAAACTTGAACCCCAAAATAGCAAAGTCAATGGCAATGGGATTATACTTATCAATGATTACCGTAAATGTAAATGGGTTGAATGCACCAACCAAAAGACAGAGACTGGCTGAATGCATACAAAAATAAGACCCCTATATATATTGTCTACAAGAGACTCACCTCAAACCAAGGGACACATACAGACTGAGAGTGAAGGGCTTGAAAGAGATATTACATGCAGTTTCAGCTCAGTCGCTCAGTTGTGTCCAATTCTTTGTGACCCCATAAACCGCAGTATGCCAGGCCTCCCTGTCCATCACCAACTCCCAGAGTTCACCCAAACCCATGTCCATTGAGTCAGGGATGTCATCCAACCATGTCATCCTCTGTCGTCCCCTTCTCCTTCTGTCCTCAATCTTTCCTAGCATTAGGGCTTTTTCCAATGAGTCAGCTCTTCGCATCAGGTGGCCAAAGTATTGGAGTTTCAGCTTCAACATCAGTCCTTCCAGTGAACATCCAAGACTGGTCTCCTTTAGGATGGACTGGTTGGATCTCCTTATAGTCCAAGGGAATCTCAAGAGTCTTTTCCAACACCACATTTCAAAAACATCAATTCTTTTGTGCTCAGCTTTCTTTATAGTCCAACTGTCACATCCATACATACCACTGGAAAAACAATAGCCTTGACTAGACAGACCTTTGTTGGCAAAGTAATGTCTCTGCTTTTGCATATGCAGTCTAGGTTGGTGATAACTTTCCTTCCAAGGAGTAACTATCATTAAATTTCATGGCTGCAATCACCATCTGCAGTGATTTTGGAGCCCCAAAAAATGAAGTCTGACACTGTTTCCACTGTTTCCCCATCTATTTGCCATGAAGTCATGGGACCAGATGCCATGATTTTAGTTTTCTGAATGTTGAGCTTTAAGCCAATTTCTTCACTTTCCTCTTTCACTTTCATTAAGAGGCTCTTTACTTCTTCTTCACTTTCTGCCACAAGGGTGGTGTCATCTGCTTATCTGAGGTTATTGATATTTCTCCCGGCAATCTTGATTCCAGCTTGTGCTTTCTCCAGCCCAGCGTTTCTCATGATGTACTCTGCATATAATTTAGATAAACAGGTTGACAATATACAGCCTTGATGTACTCCTTTTCCTCTTTGGAACCAGTCTGCTGTTCCATGTTCAGTTCTAACTATTGCTTCCTGAACTGCATACAGGTTTCTCAAGAGGCAGGTCAGGTGGTCTGGTATTCCCATCTGTCTCAGAATTTTCCACAGTTTATTGTGATTCACACAGTCGAAGAGTTTGGCATATAAAGTAGAAATAGTCAATAAAGTAGAAATAGATGTTTTTCTGGAACTCTCTTGCTTTTTCAGTGATCCAGAATATGTTGGCAATTTGACCTCTGGTTCCTCTGCCTTTTCTAAAACCAGCTTGAACATTTGGAAGTTCACTGTTCACGTATTGCTGAAGCCTGGCTTGAAGAATTTTGAGTATTACTTTACTAGCATGTGAGATGAGTGCAATCGTGCAGTAGTTTGAGCATTCTTTGGCATTGCCTTTCTTTAGGATTGGAATTTCATACAAATAGAGACACAAAGAAAGCAGGAAAGCAATACTCATATTAGATAAAATAGCCTTTGAAATAAAGTCCATGAAAAGAAACAAGGAAGAACACTGCATAATGATCAAATGATCAATCCAAGGAGAAGATATAGTAATTATAAATATACATGCACCCTACATAGGAGCACCACAATATGTAAGACACATGCTAACAAGTATGAAAAAGAGACACAAAGAAAGCAGGAAAGCAATACTCATATTAGATAAAATAGCCTTTGAAATAAAGTCCATGAAAAGAAACAAGGAAGAACACTGCATAATGATCAAATGATCAATCCAAGGAGAAGATATAGTAATTATAAATATACATGCACCCTACATAGGAGCACCACAATATGTAAGACACATGCTAACAAGTATGAAAGGGGAAATTAGCAGTAACACAATAATAGTAATAGACTTTAATACCCCACTCACACGTATGGGTAGAGCAAACAAACAGAAAATTAGCATGGAAACACAAACTTTAAATAATACAATGGACCAGATGGACCTATTTGATACCTATAGGAAATTTCACCCCCAAACAATGAATTTCACCTTTTTTCCAAGTGCACATGGAACATTCTTCAGGGTAGATCACATGCTGAGCCATAAATCTAGCCTTGGTAAATTAAAAAAATACTGAAATCATTGCAAGCCTCTTTTCTGATAACAATATGGTAAGATTAAGCGTCAACTGCAGGAAAAAAAAAAACTATTAAAAATACAAACATTTTGAGGCTAAAATACACACTTCTGAATAACCAACAAATCACAGAAGAAATCAAGAAAGAAATCAAAATATGCATAAAAACAAATGACAATGAAAACACGACAATTCAAAATCTTTGGGATTCAGTAAAAGCAGTGCTAAAGTGAAGGTTCATAGCAGTACAAGCTTACCTCAAGAAACAAGAGAAAAATCAAATAAATAACATAACTTTACACCTAAAGCAACTAGAAAAAGAAGAAATGAAGAGCCCCAGAGTTAGTTAAAGGAAGAAATCATAAAAATTAGAGAAGAAATAAATGAGGAAAAAATAAATTAGACTATAGCAATTTGCAAAAATCACCAAAACTAAAAGCTGGTTCTTTGAGAAGATAAATAAAATAGACAAAACACTAGTCAGTTCAGTTAAGTCACTCAGTTGTGTCCAACTCTTTGTGACCCCAAGGACTGCAACACACCAGGCCTTCCTACCCATCACCAACTCCCAGAGTTTACTCAGGCACATTTCCATTGATTTGGTGATGCCATCCAACCATACATCCTCTGCCATCCCCTTTTCCTCTCACCTTCAATCTTTCCCTGAATCACGATCTTTTCAAATGAGGCAGCTTTTTGCATCAGGTGGCCAAAGTATTGGAGTTTCAGCTTCAGCATAAGTCCTTCCAATGAATATTCAGGACTGATTTTTTTAGGATGGCCTGGTTGGATCTCCTTGCAGTCCAAGGGATTCTCAAGAGTTTTCTCCAACACCCCAGTTCAAAAGCATCAATTCTTCAGCACTCAGCTTTCTTTAAAGTCCAACTCTCACATCCATACATGACTACTGGAAAACCATAGCTTTGACTAGACGGACTGTTGTTGGCAAAGTAATGTCTCTGCTTTTTAATATGCTCTCTAGGTGGTCGTAACTTTTCTTCCAAGGAACAAGTTTTAGCATTAGCCAGACTCATCAAGAAAAAAAGGGAGAAGAATCAAATAAACAAAATTAGAAATGAAAATGGAGAAATCATAACAGACAACACAGAAATACAGAGGATCATAAGAAACTACCATCAGCAACTATATGACAATAAGAAGGACAACTTGGAAGAAATGGATGAATTCTTAGAAAAATATAACCTTCCAAAACTGAACCAGGAAGAGACAGAAAATCTTAATAGACCAATCACAAGCACACAAACTGAAACTGTAATCAAAAATCTTCCAACAAACCAAAACCCAGGACCAGATGCCTTCACAGGGAATTCTACCAAGAATTTAGAGAAGAGCTAACATCTATCCTACTCAAACCTTTTCAGAAAATTGCAGAAGAAGGTAAACTCCCAAAGTCATTTTATGAGGCCATCATAACCTTAATACCAAAACCAGACAAAGATGACACAAAAAAGAAAAACTACAAGCCAATTTCACTGATGAACATAGATGCAAAAATCCTCAACAAAATTCTAGCAAACAGAATCCAACAACATATTAAAAAGATCATACATCATGACCAAGTGAGCTTTATCCCAGGGATGCAAGGATACTTCAACATTTGCAAATCAATCAATGTGATACACCACATTAACAGATTGAAAGATACAAACCATATGATTATGTCAATAGATGCAGAGAAAGTCTTTGACAAAACACAACATCTATTTATGATAAAAACTTTCCAAAAAGCAGGCATAGAAGGAACATACCTCAACATAGTAAAAAGCCATATATGATAAACCCACAGCAAATATTATCCTCAAAGGTGAAAAATTGAAAGCATTTTCCCTAAAGTCAGGAACAAGACAATGGTGCCTACTCTCACTACTAGTATTAACCATAGTTATGGAAGTTTTAGCCACAGCAATCAGAGCAGAAAAAGAAATAAAAGGAATCTAGATTTGAAAAGAAGAAGTAAAGCTCACACTGTTTGCAGATGACATGATCCGCTACATAGAAAACCCTAAAGACACTACCAGAAAATTACTAGAGCTAGTCAATGAATATAGTAAAGTTGCAATATATAAAACTAATATGCAGAAATCACTTGCATTCCTATGCACTAACAATGAGAAAACACAAAGAGAAATTAAGGAAACAATTTCATTCTCCATTGTGACACAAAGAATAAAATACTTGGGAATAAATCTACCTAAAGATACAAAAGGCCTATGTATAGAAAATTATAAAACACTGATGAAAAAAATCAAAGATGACACAAATAAATGGAGAAATATACCATGTTCATGGATTGGAAAAATTAATATAGTGAAAATGAGTATCCTACCCAAAGCAATCTATAGACTATATTACAGAAGTAGAAAAATTAATCTCACAGTTTGTATGGAAACAACCAAACATAAATAACTTGAAGAGCCAGAGCAATCTTGAGAAAGAAGAAAGGAACTGGAGGAATAAACCTGCTTGACTTCTGGCTCTACTACAAAGCTACAGTCATCAAAGCAGTATGGTACTGGCACAAAGACAGAAATGTAGGTCAATGGAAAAAAAAAAAAAAAGTCCAGAGATAAATCCATGCACCTAAGGACACCTTTTCTTTGACAAAGCAGGCAAGAATATACAGTGGGGAAAAGACAATCTCTTTGACAAGTGGTGCTGGGAAAACTGGTCAACCACCTGTAAAAGAATGAAACTAGAACACTTTCTAACACCATACACAAAAATAAACTCAAAATGATTAAAGACCTAAATGTAAGACCAGAAACTCTAAGTCTCTTAGAGGAAAACAGGCAAAACACTCTCCGACAGAAATCACAGCAGGATCCTCTATGACCCACCTCCCAAAGTAATGGAAATAAAAGAAAAGATAAACAAATGGGACCTAATTAAACTTAAAAGCTTTTGCACAATGAAGGAATCTATAAGCAAAGTGAAAAGACAGCCTTCAGAATGGGAGAAAATAATATCAAATGATGCAACTGACAAATCATTAATCTCAAAAATAAACAAGCAGCTCATGCAGCTCAAATACCAGAAAAATAAGTGACCCAATCAAAAAATGGGCCAAATAACTAAAAAAACATTTCTCCAAAGAAGACATACAAATGGCTAAGAAACATATGAAAAGATGCTCAACATCATTCATTATCAGAGAAATGCAAATCAAAACCATAATGAGGTACCATCTCACGCTGGTCAGAATGGCTGCGATCCAAAAGTCTACAAACAATAAATGCTGGAGAGGGTGTAGAAAAAAGGGAACTCTCTTACACTGGTGGTGGGAATGCAAACTAGTACAGTAACTATGGAGAACAGTGTGGAGATTCCTTAAAAAACTGGAAATAGAACTGCCATATGACCCAGCAATCCATCTGCTGGGCATGCACACTGAGGAAACCAGAATTGAAAGAGACACGTGTACCCCAATGTTCATTGCAGCACTTCTTACAATAGCTAGGACATGGAAACAGCCTAGATGTCCATCAGCAGATGAATGGATAAGAAAGTTGTGGTACAGACACAGTGGAACATTATTCAGCTATTAAAAAGAAGTCATTTGAATCAGTTCTAATGAGATAGATAAAACTGGGGCCTATTATACAAAGTGAAATAAGTCAGAAAGAAAAATACCAATATAGTATATTAATGTATATATATGAAATTTAGAAAGATGGTAATGGTGACCTATATGTGAGACAGCAAAAGAGACACTGATATCAAGAACAGACTTTTGGACTCTGTGGGAGAAGGCGAGAATGGGATGATTTGTGGGAATAGCATTGAGCGAATAGCTTTGGCTCCAATTTGGGGTGTTGTCCCTGTGAAGGAAAACTCCATTTATAAGGCACTTTGGACAAAGGCCACAGACCTAATGGGACTGGGAAGTCATTGTAAGGTGAGTTCAGAGAAAAAGAGAGTGAGCAAGGCAGTCAAGCAAGAAAAGGGAAATTTATTAGAGGGAAAGAGGAGGTGACTGGCCCTTAATGAGAACCAGTGTCCTCCCTTTCTGACGGTGTCTTTCTTATACCCCATCGATGAAAAATTCTCTGAAGGGATGATCACATAGCCAGAGGTCTTGAATCTGTTGGTCTTGCAGCTTTGCAAAGATAGATGCCAGTGAGACAACAGGATGCCATTTGGGCAATTTGGTCAGTTTCATGGATCACTGTGATTTATTTCTTTGTTTTCAAGTTCAACATAATGAGCCATCTTATCAGTGAGACCCCATGTGGGTCCTATCAGTCATGTTAATGTAACTTTCTGGCTGACTAGGTTTTGGTTTATTCTGGATACTTTGGTAATGCACAGACATCTGGTATTAACTGCTTGAGCTAAAGTGAGAAGTACTTCAGGTAAGGTACCCCTGGCCACTTTCCTGGAAGGACTCTGAGACAGATTCCTCAGCCCTTGCCTTTCCTGTTACTTTCACCACTTTCCCCTTTGGTATTAAACAAAAGAGAAACAAAGACATCCTCTGAAGAACTTGCTTGTGTCTTTGAGATGTAAATTTCCTATCTGGTCTTCTTGGGAACCCTCATCTCTGTGGCATTTTTAAAATGCAAATTTCTGAGATAGTAAAGTAAATTTGAAGTTGGCTTCTTCAAGGTAATTAGAAATCCTAAGTGCTTTTGTGAGAAATCCACTTCTAATCCAACCTCTTTTCTAAACATGGCTTTTACATTGCTTTATATGACTCAGGACTGAAATCTTAAGAACTGAGGCCTCTCTGTTTGTGTGGTTGCATGTGTTTTTGTATAACATTGCTACTGTTGATTTGTAAAAGAGCTCTATTTAATTGGCTGAAATAAAAGTAAGCACTTACAAAAAAAAAATTCTAAATACAAAACAAATATTTACTGAGTGTAGTAACCAATAGAGTTATCTGAGTCATACAAATAAGCAAAACCAGAACTAACATGCAAGGGCTAATAAAAATAAAAAGAGTGATTTTTTCTTTGGGTTAAACTCAAAAAGGCCTTTGCTGAAAGAAAGCTTTATTCAGACCTTCAAATATATGATAAATTAAGCTCTAAATTTTAGAACATGTAATTCTTAAAACAAATTTCAATTTAATTAAAAATTTTGTCACTGATCTCAGTAACTTTAGGTGACAAAAATGTTTTTGGGGAAACTAAATCAAGTGTGTTTTTCTTGCAAATGTCTAAAAGCCGGAAATATAAATACAGGCCACAGGACCTGAATTAGCTCAAGCAGACAGGAGCTGAAACCAAGGGAAAAAAAAAGTGGCACTTTTAAACTCATAACTCTGGTAATGCTCCCTTAGCCAAAATTACAGATAGGAGGCCTTACTAAGCTGAGTAAGGAACCTTAATATATTCTGTTTGTAAGTTGTAAATTTATAATACCTGGTTCATATCTCTAGTTTGCCTTTTAATCTGTGTACACATTATACATATGAGATATCTCTACTCCTAAAAAGTATTATTCGAATTGAATTTATAAAATGTTAGTTGCTCAGTTGTGTCTCTTTGCAACCCCATGGACTGTAGCCCACCAGGCTCCTCTGTCCATATTTGCTGGCAAAAATAAAGACCTCTATTTAATTTCAATAAAAGAGAAACTTGCCAAGATGCCTTTCAGGTTTACATAAACTGGAAAATATTCAATATTAAATTGGTACCTGGTATTAATGTTTAGGTTTGTTGACCTATTAATATAGACATGTCTTGAGTCATCAGCATTACATTGTGCCTAGGTTTAATATAAGCTAGGCGATGGCACCCCACTCCAGTACTCTTGCCTGGAAAATCCCATGGACAGAGGAGATTGGTAGACTGCTGTCCATGGGGTCGCAAAGAATCGGACACAACTGAGCAACTTCCCTTTCAATTTTCACTTTCATGCATTGGAGAAGGAAATGGCAACCCACTCCAGTGTTCTTGCCTGGAGAATCCCAGGGACGGGGGAGCCTGGTGGGCTGCCATCTATGGGGTCACACAGAGTTGGATATGACTGAAGTGACTTAGCAGCAGCAGCAGTGAAGTGAATGGCACCCCACTCCAGTACTGTTGTCTGGAAAATCCATGGATGGAGGAGGTGGGTAGGCTGCAGTCCATGGGGTCTCTAAGAGTTAGACACGACTGAGCAGCTTCACTTTTTCTTTCACTTTTTACTTTCATGCATTGGAGAATGAAATGGCAACCCACTCCAGTGTTCTTGCCTAGAGAATACCAGGGACGGGGAAGCCTGATGGGATGCCATCTATGGGGTCGCAAGGAGTCAGACACGACTGAAGCAACTTAGCAGCAGCAGCAGCAGCAGCAGTGAAGTGAAAGTCACTCAGTCGAGTCTGACTCTTTGTGACCCCATGGACTATATAGTCCATGGAACTCTCCAGGCCAGAATACTGGGGTGGGTAGCGGTGGGTAGCCATTCCCTTTTCCAGGGGATCTTTTCAACTCAGCGATTGAACTCATCTCACAAGCTTGTAAAGTAATGCTCCAAATTCTCCAAGCCAGGCTTCAGCAATACGTGAACAGTAAACTCCCAGATGTTCAAGCTAGTTTTAGAAAAAGCAGAGGAACCAGAGATCAAATTGTCAACATCTGCTGGATCATGGAAAAAGCAAGAGCGTTCCAGAAAAACATCTATCTTTGCTTTATTGACTATGCCAAAGCCTTTAACTGTGTGGATCACAATAAACTGTGGAACATTCTGAAAGAGATGGGAATACTGGACCACCTGACCTGCCTCTTGAGAAACCTGTATGCAGATCAGGAAGTAATAGTTAGAACTGAACATGGAACAACAGCTTGGTTCCAAATAGGAAAAGGAGTACATCAAGGCTGTATACCGTCATCCTGCTTATTTAACTTCTATGCAGAGTACATCATGAGAAACACTGGGCTGGAAGAACCACAAGCTGGAATCACGATTGCTGGGAGAAATATCAATAAACTCAGACATGCAGATGACACCACCCTTATGACAGAAAGTGAAGAAGAGCTAAAGAGCTTCAGCTGGATGGCATCACTGACTCGATGGATGTGGGTCTGAGTAAACTCCGGAAGTTGGTGATAGACAGGGAGGCCTGGCGTGCTGCGATTCATAGGGTCACAAAGAGTCGGACACGACTGAGCGACTGAACTGAACTGAACTGAAGGATCTCTCCAGATATTCAACAACTTGAAAGTTAAAATTGTGCTACAATAAATTAATTGATGGAAAGTTTGTGAAAATTCTCAAAAAAGGAGTTTTATACATGATCAGTCAGGACTGACTAAGTTTTAAAACAAGTTTGAGTGAATGAACCATGGAAGAAAGCTAGCGCAAAACATAAATTTGGCTTTACTGTCTCTTTAGAAAGGACAAGTTTTCTGAAGATGTTGAACTGCCTTTGATAATGGATTTTGTGTTTATTTACCTTTAAAGCAATCTGCATTAGCCTTTGAAATCTTTTATTGTCATTTTGGCTATGTTTCTCCTGTTCAACTCAGTCGCTCAGTTGAGTCTGACTCTTTGTGACCCCATGGACTGTAGGAGGCCAGCCCTCCCTGTCCATCACCAACTCCCGGAATCCATCAAACTCATGCACATTGAGTCTGTGATGTCATCCAACCATTTCATCCTCTGTTATCCCCTTCTCCTGCCTTCATCTTTCCAAGCATCAGGGTCTTTTCAAATGAGTCAGCTCTTCACATCACAAGGCCAAAGCATTGGACTTTCAGCTTCAGCATCAACCCTTCCAATGAATATTCAGGACTGATTTCCTTAGGATGGACAGGTTGGATCTCCTTGCAGTCCAAGGACTCTCAAGAGTCTCCTCCAACACCACAGTTCAAAAACATCAATTCTTTGGTGCTCCGCTTTCTTAACAGTCCAACTCTCACATTCATACATGGCCACTGGAAAAATCATAGCCTTGACTAGACGGACCTTTGTTGAAAAGTAATGTTTCTGCTTTTTAATATGCTGTCTAGGTTGGACATAAATTTACTTCCAAGGAGTAAGTGTCTTTTACTTTCATGGTTGCAATCACCATCTACAGTGATTTTGGAGCCCAAAAATAAAGTCCACTACTGTTTCACTGTTTCTCCATCTATTTGCCATGAGGTGATGGGACCAGATGCCATGATCTTCGTTTTCTGAATGTTGAGCTTTAAGCCAACTTTTTCACTTTCCTCTTTCACTTTCATCAAGAGGCTCTTTAGTTCTTCTTCCCTTTCTGCCATAAGGGTGGTGTCATATGCATATCTGAGGTTATTGCTATTTCTCCCGGCAATCTTGATTCCAGCTTGTGCTTCTCCCAGCCCAGCTTTTCTCATGATGTATTCTGCATATAAGTTAAATAAGCAGGGTGATGATATACAGCCTTGACATACTCCTCTTCCTATTTGGAACTAGTCTGTTGTTCTATGTCCAGTTGTAACTGTTGCTTCCTGACCTGCATATAGGATTCTCAAGAGGCAGGTCAAATGGTCTGGTATTCCCATCTCTTTCAGAATCTTCCTCGGTTTATTGTGATTCACACAGTCAACAGCTTTGGTATAGTCAATGAAGCAGAAATAGATGTGTTTTTTTTTGGAATTTTTTTGCTTTTTTGATGATCCAGTTGATGTTGGCAATTTGATCTCTGGTTCCTCTGCCTTTTCTAAAACCAGCCTGAACATCTGGAAGTTCACAGTTCACATACTGTTGATGCTTGTGTTGGAGAATTTTGAGCATTACTTTACTAGCATGTGAGATGACTAAAATTGCATAGTAGTTTGAGCATTTTTTGGCATTACCTTTCTTTGGGATTGGAATGAAAACTTATCTTTTCCAGTACTGTGGCCACTGCTGAGTTTCCAAATTTGCTGGCATATTGAGTGCTTCAGTTTCACAGCATCATCATTTCGAATTTGAAATAGCTCAACTGGAATTTCATCACTTCCACCAGCTTTGCTCACAGTGATGCTTCCTAAGGCTCACTTGACTTCGCATTTCAGGATGTCTGTCTCAATGTGAGCGATCACACCATGGTGATTATCTGTGCCTTGAAGATCTTTTTGGGACCGTTCTTCAGTGTATTCCTGCCACCTCTTCTTAATATCTTCTGCTTCGGCTAGGTCCATACCATTTCTGCCCTTTATTGAGCCTAGCTTTGCATGAAATGTTCCCTTGTTTTTTCTAACTTTCTTGAAGAGATCTCTAGTCTTGTCCATTCTATTGTTTTCCTCTATTTCATTGCACTGATCACAGAGGAAGGCCTTCTTATCTCTCCTTGCTATTCTTTGGAACTCTGCATTCAAATGGGTGTATCTTTCCTTTTCTCCTTTGCTTTTTGCTTCTCTTCTTTTCATAGCCATTTATAAGGCATCCTCAGATGGTCAGTTTTCTCTTTTGCATTTCTTTTTCTTGGGGGTGGTCTTGATCCCTGTCTCCTTCATCTCAGTGCCTGATGAAGCTGTCCACAGTTCATCAGGCACTCTGTCTATCAGATGTAGTCCCTTAAATCTATTTCTTACTTCCACTGTATAATCACAAGGGATTTGATTTAGGTCATACATGAATGGCTTAGTGGTTTTCCCTACTGTCTTCAGTTTAAGTCTGAATTGGCAATAAGGAGTTCATGATCTGAGCCACAGTCAGCTCCTGGTCTTTTCTTTCTTTTTTTTTTTTTTTTTTTTCTGATTGTATAGAGCTTCTCCATCTTTGGCTGCAAAGCATATAATCTATCTGATTTTGGTGTTGACCATCTGTGATGTCCGTGTGTAGAGACTTCTCTTGTGTTGTTGGAAGAGGGTGTTTGCTATGACCAGTGTGTTTGCTTGACAAAACTCTATTAGCCTTTGCCCTGCTTCATTCTGTACTCCAAGGCCAAATTTGTCTGTTACTACAGGTGTTTCTTCACTTCCTGCTTTTGCATTCCAGTCCCCTATAATGAAAAGGACATCTTTTGGGGGTGTTAGTTCTAAAAGGTCTTATAGGTCTTCATAGAACCGTTCATCTTCAGCTTCTTCACATTACTGGTTGGGGCATAGACTTGGATTACTCAGACATTGAATGGTTTGCTTTGGAAATGAACAGAGATCATTCTGTCGTTTTTGAGATTGCATCCAAGTATTGCATTTTGGACTCTTTTGTTGACCATGATGGCTACTCCATTTCTTCTAAGGGATTTCTGCCCACAGTAGTAGATATAATGGTCATCTGAGTTAAATTCATCCATTCCAGTCCATTTTAGTTCGCTGATTCCTAAAATGTTGATGTTCATTCTTGCCATCTGCTGTTTGAGCACTTCCAAATTGCCTTGATTTACCGACCTGACATTCCAGGTTCCTATGCAATATTGCTCTTTACAGCATAGTACCTTGCTTCCATCACCAGTCACATCCACAACTGGGCATTGTTTTTGCTTTGGCTCTGTCTCTTCATTCTTTCTGGAGTTATTTCTCCACTGATCTACAGTAGCATATTGACTTGGGCACACCCACTGACTTGGAGAGTTAATCTTTCAGTGTCCTATCTTTTTGCCTTTTCATACTGTTCATGGGTTTCACAAGAGAAGAATACCGATGTGGTTTGCCATTCACTTCTCCAGTGGACCTCACTGTCAAAACTCTCAACCATTACCTGCCCATCTTGGGTGGTCCTACATGGCATGCCTCATAGTTTCATCTCTGGTGGCTCAGAACGTAAAGTGTCTGCCTGCAGCATGGGAGACCCTTGTTTGATCCCTGGGTCAGGAAGATCCCCTGGAGAAGGAAATGGCAACCCACTCCTGTACTCTTGCCTGGAGAATTCCATGGACGGAGGAGCCTGGTAGGCTATAGCCCATGGGGTTGCAAAGAGTCAGACACGACTGAGAGACTTCACTCACTCAGTCACTCATACTGGGAGCCAGTGTGAGGAACTCCATCCATGGCAAAGGTCATGAGGAAGGAGGCTTGGTATACACAAAGGTGTGATCAAGCCTCAGGAAACCCCCTGTTCCCGAGCATCTACCCCCAAAACCAGAGTCTATTTTGTACTCTCACCTACACCTCTGACTTTACAGGGGGCTCTCCCCCATAATCATTTCTCTCAGAGAAGGAGTTAACTTGCAGCTCCAAGTTAATAAAAATTCCTGGGCGTGACAAGAGTGTTTCAACTTACAACTCCTCTGAAGGTTATCTAGCCTGCCTGTATAGGTTAGTCCAGCCACATGTGATTGTTTACAGCACCCCAACTGTGAGAGGCACAAGATGTTTTAGACTTACTAAAGGCAAATTCTTTTGGGAAGTTAGAAATTATTAGTATAGTGGGTTGGTTAGGAATTATATTGGTGAAGGGTTTTTCATTTTTTGTGCCAATAATTGCTGCTAATTCCCTGCCCTGGGTGTGACAAGGGTGTCTCAGGTCAAACATCTCTACTGGCAAACTAGCTTGTGTGACAGGATTATCCATACTCCTGTCACTACACACATGATTGTTTACTACCTCTCAGCTATAAACAGCACTGAGAGTTTTGGAGTATTTTGAGAGTCTTAATTAGCATAGGGCTTTTCTCATTGTTGAGTCAATGACTGCTGCCAGGCCTCCCTCCTTAGGCACCTGGGAATATGTTAGCAATACTAGACTTTTTGAGTTAATGAATTTTCTCTTTTGTAATAGATCACTGTACTTTGTTATAAATCATTGTGTCCTTGCTATGTAAAAATGTAACTTGATCACTATCTTAAGACTAAATAGATCTTAAGGGGAACATTGGTGAAAGGATTTTCATTTGTTGGGCTGATGTTTGCTGCTAAATCTCCATATTCCCTGCTCTTATAATAAATATAACTAGCATATAGGAGAAATAAGTATTAACCTTTAAGGTTGATCATGTTAACCTTGGGTTACATAAATTCCTTTCTTGATTGTAACTCACTACACTCTCACCCTATACGAATGCAACTTTATTTGGAGGGTGGTGCCTGGTTTAAGAAAAAAACACTCTTGGAAAATATGTTTTTTGGTTATCAGAAGGAAAGGGTCGTAAAATGTCAGCAGGCCTCATGGACAGAAGATGATATAAAACCCCTAAGACCTTTTTTTATGTAAAGCACCTGATTTTGATAAAGGTCAGTACTGCTGACCACCCGTGACTCTGTATTCATCCCTATGTGTAACAAAAGGTATATAAGCAAACCTAAAAAATAAAGAAATGGGATCAGTTTCTGGAAAGACTGATTCCCCCATGTCGCTTCTTTCTTGCTCCCCGTTTTTCTGGCTGAATTCCCATTTGGAGCATGGATGCTATTCCACATAAACCAAGTTATTTAGCCTCTTTTTCTCCACTAATTTTGCTACTACAATATCCGTTTCTAATCTCTCTCTATCTGTAATTAAATATGTGTTTTTTCCAAGGACGCCAACTCTGTCCCCACCTTTGAATCACCCTGGATCCACCAGGGCTGGACCCCGCCACTCTCACTTACTTATGGTCCATGTGATTAGATTGGTTAGTTTTCTCTGATTGTGGTTTTCAGTCTGTCTGCCCTCTGATGGAGAAGGACAAGAGGCTTATTGAAGCTTCCTGTTTGGGAGAGACTGACTGAGGGGTAAAGTGGGCCTTGTTCTGATGGGGGAAGCCATGCTCAGTAAATCATTAATCCAACTTTCTGTTGATGGATGGAGCTGTGTTTCCTCCCTGCTATTTACCTGGGGCCAAACTATGGTGGCGGAGAAGGCAATGGCACCCCACTCCAGTACTCTTGCCTGGAAAATCTCATGGACGGAGGAGCCTAGTAGGCTGCAGTCCATGGGGTCGCAGGGAGTCAGACACGACTGAGCGACTTCACTTTCACTTTTCACTTACATGCATTGGAGAAGGAAATGGCAACCCACTCCAGTATTCTTGCCTGGAGAATCCCAGGGACGGGGGAGCCTAGTGGGCTGCTGTCTATGGGGTCGCACAGAGTCGGACACGACTGAAATGACTTAGCAGCAGCAGCAGCAAACTATGGTGGAGATAATGAAGAGAATGTTGACCTCCCTCAAAGATTCCGTTCATGTATTGCTACATTCATTGCCTCCAACCCTGTAGCAGGCCAACACTGACCCATGCCTCCGCCAGAGACTCCCAGACACCCACAGGCAATGGGACAGTCTCCTGGGGGGTCACTGCTCTTTTCTCCTGGGTTCCTGGTACACAGTGTTCTGTTGTGCCCTCCAAGAGTCTATTTCCCAGGCCTGTGTAAGTTCTGGCACCTCTACGGTGTGGCTAATGTTGATCTCCTCCAAGAGGGCTTATACCATACCCAAGTCTGCTGCACCCAGAGCCCCTGTCCCTGTGGCAGACAACCCTGACCCATTCCCCCACAGTAGACACTCAAACATAGTTCTATCCCAGTCTCTGCAGGGTCCTTGGGTCCTGGTGTGCAGAAGGTTTGTTTGAGCCCTCTGAGCATCTCTGGCGGGAATGGGGTTTGATTCTAAACATGAATTAGCCCCTCCTACCATCTTGCTGGGGCTTCTCCTTTGCCCTTGGACATGGGGTATCTCCTCACAGCTGCTTCAGTGCCTACTGTCTTACTGAGGTTTCTCTGACCTTGGATGTGGGATATCTCCACACGGCCAGTCCAGTGAAGTGCAGCCATCACTCCTGACCTTAGATGTGGGATGTCTCTTCACAGGCTGCTCCAGCAAAGGTAGCTGCCACTCCTGACTTTGAATATGGGGTATCTCCTCTCAGTCGCTCCAGTGCTGCATAGCTACTGCTTACCACATAGAGAGGGGGAAAAGAAACCCCCTGCAATGCAGAAAATATAGGAGATTCAGGTTCCATTTCTGGGTCAGGAAGAGCCCCTGGAGTGGGAAATGACAACCCACTCTAACATTCTTACCTGGGAAATCCCATGAATAGAGGGCCTGGTAGGCAGTTTAGAGGGTTGTAAGGAGTCAGACACAGCTGAGCATGGATGCACACAGTGAAGTATGAATCTGTTATGTTTTAAAATGCTTTGGGGGAGGGTTCTTTTGACAAAACTTCCAAAGTCAAATTATTATAAAGTTCCTGTGAGCTCTAGCTAACTTTGGGGTGCTTCAAAAGGTCCCTGAAACACCCCAAAGGGAGATATTAAACTAATTAGGTTCACTTAGTATGTTAATTTGGTAATAAATTTTAAATTATATTGAATTTAATACACATATTCTAGAAATTGTGTGGAGTTCCTAAAATTGGATATGTCCTGGTAGTATATTATCAGTCATAATTCTATTTATTTTCTGAAAATGTTGTATGTAACAGCAGTAACTGTGTTGCTTTGTCAAATGCATTGACTGTAATCAGATTTAAATATGCTTTCTTAAGTCTTTTGTTATTATAGACAGTTTTGGTTTCACTCTGATGCCTCTGAAAAAATTCCTCCTTTTCAAGATTTATACAAAGTATTTCTAGATAAATATGAGTTTCTGATTTTCAGATCATAATGCTGAAGTGAGTAAGAAATTGAAGAATTCCGGTGGAAAACCTGATAACTTCATAAAGCTGTTAACAAAAATATTAGCTATATAGAACTGAGCAAACTGGAAAATACAGTTGTAATTTTTATGATTTCTAACTAAAAATATTATTGTTCTAAATCTGTGTTTTCAGGTGTAAGAAAATCCTTCTCTTTAAACTAATTATGACTTACAATAACTTGGTAAATTATACCTTTTGTGAGCAAAATTGAAGCATTTATCTTTTTCTTTCTACCTGGTTGATCTTGTCAGTAGCATATGCTTGCCTCAAAGACTAAGCCATGCACAAGTGTGAATGGCAGGTACAATGAAACTGAAGAAGGCTCATTAAGTCAATTATGACTTCTTTGGTCACTTGATTATTGCAACTGGATTACAACTAGTTATCCTAATCATTTTTTAAATTGTTGTTTACTTTCAAATCTTGTTTGCTGTTTGTCTGCTGCACTGTATCATTATCACTGTTACTAACTGCATTAGTTATATCCTGTCTAATTTATAAGATTGTTATCTCTTACAATGTGTAATCAGGCCCCCCCAAAAACTTTAATCATAGGCTAAACATTTTGAGAAAATCACCTTTATAACATAAAATAATTGTGCACATGTGATTCTAGGTATGGGAAGAACTACAGGGAAAATGTCTCCTGGATTATAGTTAGACAGAGTCCAGAGAATTTAAATTATTGATGAGGCCTGGTCCAAAACTTAACACCTAGAGTGGCATATCAAGATTTTTTGCCTGATCTTGGATAAGTCTCCCAGCACCAAGAGACAAAAATTGATCATGAAACATCTCTCAAGTAATAGTCAAATTCCTAACCAAGAGGGGAAAACCCGAGAAAATAATCAACAATTGCAGCCCTCAAACATGAGGTATTGAGCCTCAAGGAAGGAGACTATCTGCCATCTGGAAGTCACCATATTGTGGCCACTACCTATGGTAAATTCTGAGGAAACTGCAGGCCCCAGATAGCTGAGGTACTAACAAAGAAATTATTTTAGTGAGCTCTAACTCTTGCAACTTCACATACATAGAAAAGTGCTAAATTCCTTAACTTCAAATGCTGCTCCCTGGTTTAAAACTCAATATTTCCAAATCTATATGTATAAAATAGATACTTTTCCAAGAACAAATAAAGACAAATCTGAACACTTGGAACACTGGTAATGATGGTGGACACTCCCAGAAAGACCCACCTGACATAGCAGTTAGAAGGGTCATTGCCCCCTTTCCACAAGATTGTGGAAGGAACTGACAGTGGGGGATTTTTGCAGGGAAAAGTCAGTTCTGACTCTATATTGGAACTGTTTCTTTGACTTGCTTTCCATTGCTTTTATAGTCATACATAATGACCTGCCTCAGAGAATCCTGCCCCTTTGCCTGAATGCTAAACTAAAATGCTTTTGTTCAAAACCCTGTCTACCTGTAGATGGTGAGTAAGTGAGTGAAAGTTGCTCAGCTGTGTCCAACTCTTTGCGACCCCATGGACTATATAGTCCATGGCATTCTCCAGACCAGAATACTGGAGTGGGTAGACTTTCTCTTCTCCAGGGAATCTTTCCAACCCAGGGATCAAATGCAGGTCTCCCACATTGCAGGTGGGTTATTTGCCAACTGAGCCAAAAGGGAAGCCCAAGAATACAGGAGTGGGGAGCCTATCCATTCTCCAGCAGATCTTCCCAACCAAGAAATTGAACCGGGGTCCCCTGCTTTGCAGGTAGATTCTTTACCAACTGAGTTATCAGGTAAGCCTACATGTAGATGGATGGTAAGAAGGAAGGCATTAACACATTCCCCTGCCTAAGGTTTGCCATTCTATGAAATATTTGCAAGATTAATGGCCTTTGTGCTTTGTTTCCTTACCTTCCCCCATCTTTGATCTATAAAAGAACCTGGCATCCAGACCCCTGTAAGATGGTTAAGATGTTAGTCTACCTTCTTCTTGGTCAGCTGGCTCTCCAAATACAGTCGTATTCCTTGCCTCAACACCTCTTCTCTCAGATTGATTGACCTCTCATGCAGCAAGCAGAGCAAGCTTGGACTTGGTAATGTAAACAATCTGATCTGCCTGCAACCATCACTGCCTTGGCTGTGGCCAGAGCCCAGTGACTCTGCCCTGCAGAGGTCCTTCTGGCACTCTTGCAGCCCCTGTGACTAGAACTCCAGTGCTGGAGAATGACCCTGAAATCCAGATTTGCCCATTGCTTCTGCTGCTACTGGAAGCATCCCAGAAACAGAAAATAATCATTTCCCTTCAAATCTTTTGCATTCAGGCCAGGACTTCCATTAGCAGACAGTGACTGGGGGTCTGGGAATCTGGGTATGTAGTTTGCTGCCTTCCAACCTCCTGCTTATCAGAAAGCATGGAAGGATGGCAATGAATCTGAGATCTAATATGGGCCTGATGATTTATCTCTATAGTTCCTGAGCATTTATTCTTACCATTGCACCCATATTAATCTCTCATACATAGTATACAGAAGCACTTCATAATTTTAACCTAATAAGCAAGAATTTTTGTACAAATTAAATTGTTCTCAGATTAAGGGGAAATATAAGGACCCAGAATTTTCCATAACTATTTCTGTATGATGTTAATTTCCTTTCTAGTTCAGTCACTATCCACCTTTGTATTCAGCAAACTAAAGCCTATGTGAAATACAACAAACACTACTTACATGAAAGAATAGGCCAGCCTATTATACAGAGTGAAGTAAGTCAGAAAGAAAAACACCAATTCAGTATATTAACACATATATATGGAATTTAGAAAGATGGTAACTATTACCCTATATGCGATATAGCAAGAGACACAGATGTAAAGAACAGACTTTTGGACTCTGTGGGAAAAGGTGAGGGTGAGATGATTTGAGAGAATAGCACTGAAATATGTATACTACCATATGTGAAATAGATTGCCAGTCTAGGTTCAATGCATGAGACAGGGTGCTCAGGGCTGTTGCACTGGGATGACCCTAAGGGATGGAATGGGGAGGGAGGTTGGAGGGGTATTCAGGATGGGGGACACATGTACACCCATGGCTGATTCATGTCAATGTATGGCAAAAACCACTACAATATAGGAAAGTCATTAGCTTCCAATTAAAATAAATTATTAAATTAAAAATAGGTAAAAGGGAGAAAGTGAAAGAAAATTAAATCAGTTAATGAGTATACACAGATGCATACATATAATACATTAAAGTCACAAATATATAAATAACACACAAGTAGGTAAATGCTACTATTCTCTCTCTCTCTCTCTTTTTTTAACAATGATTTCTTTGCCATACTAGACATTAGTAACTATAAAGGTGCAGAGAGAGACAGAAATGGAGATGGATACAAGATGAAAACCAAAAAGGCACAAACTCTTCAACACCAAGAGGTATTTACTAATCAGTGGCTTGAGAGCCATTGAACTTTTTTTTTTTTTTTTTCCCTCCACAAATTAGTTTAAGACTCTGTAAGAATATGGACATGATCAGGTGCATGTAGTATTTCTCACACTGTTTCAGAAGATTCACTGACCCTCTAACATCCATCAACTCAAGATACATGCTCTACTCCTGCTGCTACTGCTGCTAAGTCGCTTCAGTCGTGCCCGACTCTGTGCGACCCCATAGATGGCAGCCCGCCAGGCTCCCCCGTCCCTGGGATTCTCCAGGCAAGAACACTGGAGTGGGTTGCCATTTCCTTCTCCAATGAATGAAAGTGAAAAATGAAAGTGAAGTCGCTCAGTCATGTCCGACTCTTCACGACCCCATGGACTGTAGCCCACCAGGCTCCTCTGTCCATGGGATTTGCCAGGCAAGGGTACTGTATTGGGGTCCCATTGCCTTCTCCATCATGTTCTACAATGATTAGTTATTATTTTTCTAACAAGAGAAAACTCAGCAAGATGCTCTTAAGAAGGAAACACAGTCTATTTGGTAATAAGGAAATTTTTGATACTTCTAGGAAAAGAAAACAACAAAATCTTTTTTAGGTTAAAATGGTCACATAATCTTCAAATTATTTCATTTTAAAATCTCAGAATATTTTAGAAATGAGATGATAGTCACTTGCTTTAAGCAAGTTCAGAGAATCTAGATTCCTGAATGCTATATCATCTTCATAATGTTGTGAATTTTTTTTCTTAAGTAACACAAAGCTAAACTCAAATAATTCACTCAAAATAGTATACAATAACTCAAAAATACTCCATAAAAATATCATATCTTAGTTTATTTTCATTTTGGCTCCTTTGGGAAACCATCTTGCATTGAAAATTAGCAAGTACATAGAGATACAGGTGTGGGAAGAATGTAGAAAAAATATTTTTTATGTATAATAATGTTTAGTGATTAATATCTGATATACATACAGGTATAGTTTCAATTTTCTTTGAAAATGCAGATCAGGTTCTTGCCAAAGTATTTGATTCAATATTTCACTTTTTTTCAGATTCTGTAGAAGACTTTATCACCCTGTATCTTCCTAGTATTTCATCAACTATGCTCCTTTAATATCAAATAGGGATTGAATTTGTTCTAACACATAATAAATAATGCATGTCATTCAATTGATTGGTGATGATATTGATGCTACTTAAGAATATTCTATGTCACCAAAGTAAGAGAAAAAAGTATGACCTGAAAGTGAGTATCCATGGAAAAATTAATTGTACATTATTTATTTGATTTAATATGCAATATTGAATATGTTAATTGCATTGACTTTTTACTGTTTTCAAAGTTATTTCAGAAGGTAGAAAGGAAGATGGAGTGAAGTAAAATTAAAATTTAATTAATGTAGATTTATAATAATTTTAAATACCTAAAATTCAAGTAAAAATATTTAATTCAGATAGTGCAATTAATTCCTTATAAACCTAGTTTGATAATTTTGTTATTATTAATGTTCAAACTTTTTCCACCTGGAGTCCTATCTCTTTTTTTTTTTTTTTAGTCTATTACTTGTTTTTCAGAGTGAATGGTTTTGACCAGAGACTGCTGTTTTCTCAGGTGTCAGGACAGGAGATGTTTGTGTTTGTAATAACTCAGACCTCTTCTGGGGCTCACCTAGGCACATGCATAATTCATAAGCAGAGCTTCACAGAAACAAATTCTGCAATAGATTCAGGGTCTCCGGCATTTCCAATTTAACTTCCTCTTTTTTATCACTGAGATTTCTAGAAGGTTACTTCCTTTAAGTTGAGAGCCAGTGTTACTATATTTTGGTATTAGTTTTGAAACCATCATATCTTCCCCAATGGATGACAACCAAATATTTACCTGTGAAAAATTTGAGAAATCTCCAGTTAGATCAGTTACCGCAGTGGACTACTCCATACAGAAATAATTTTATCATTTATCTGCACACATATCTGCTACTGTCTGTCCTTTTGAGTTATCTTAGTTGCTATACTGAAGTTCTGAATCCATCACATAGATTAGATTGTACCAGTGAGCCAGTGAAGTTGCTCAGTCATGTTGGACTCTTTGTGATCCCGTGGACTGTAGCCTACCAGGCACCTACATCCATGGAATTTTCCAGGCAATAATACTGGAGTGGTTTGTCATTTCCTTCTGCAGGGGATCTTCCCAACCCAGGGATCGAATCCAGGTCTCCTGCATTGCAGGCAGATACTTTACTGTCTGAGCCACCAGGGAAGCCAAGTCATAGATTGTACAGCTTTAGTTGTTTATATAAATTTCTTTTTTTT
>SJYT01049145.1:0-82049 GCA_006410635.1 Cephalophus harveyi
TCCCTTGGACTGCAAGGAGATCCAACCAGTCCATTCTGAAGGAGATCAACCCTGGGATTTCTTTGGAAGGAATGATGCTAAAGCTGAAACTCCAGTACTTTGGCCACCTCATGCTAAGAGTTGACTCATTGGAAAAGACTCTGATGCTATAGATCAATTAATACATAGATCAATTAATACATACTGCTGTTGAAAATATAAATTATACAACCAGTTGGAAAAATAATCTGGTGTTTTCCATAAAGATGTTATATATAACCTACAATTTTAACTGCATTTTTAACACTAGTAATAATCTGAAAATAACAGCCATCAAAAGTAAGGTAAATTATAGTATATTCATAAAAAAGAAAAACTCTAGGGCAATGAAAATAATGAATTTTGAGAATATAATGTCGAGCAAAAAATGCAAGTTGAGATTACACATAGTATAATTCCAATTATATAAAACAAAAACCGGCAAAAGAAACAATATACTGATTAAAAATCTAAACACGTGAAACCAGGACTGTGGTTACTTCTGAGGGAAGAAACAAGGTGATGGTGTCAGGTAAAGCCACATGTTGGACTTTAAGATACTGTTAAGCTCTTTTTCTGAACCTACTAACTTATTCTTTTACAAGTTTAAAAATATTTCATTGTGGGTATTTGAAATATAATACCTATTTCCTTCATGAGAACTCTTAGGCTTCAAGATCGTATCAATGAATAAAATTTCTTTATAAAATACAGTTTTAAAATATCTTTAGAATGCTAATAAATAACATGAAATTTCTTACAACTATAAAAACCAGAAACAACTAAGGTCGGAAAATCATACATTAAAGAACATTTCTCTCTATGCATTAATAACAAAAGTAACAAATAATTCATAGCAACAAAATTAAGTTATTAGCTTACCTTTACTGGTGAAATATGAGAGTGAGAAACAAATCCATGGACATTTTCAATTTCTGACAGGTTCTTCTCTGAGACATGAACCAATTCCGGACCTATCACCTCATTAGTGATTTGTGGAGAAATGTGCTCTTGAGGGGGTGTATCTTCATCCTGATACCGGTATTTCTGTAAAACACAAAATATTATTAAATATGAGAAAGCTCTGAAAAGCAACATGAATTCGATTCAAATCATGATCTTCATAACTACCCAAATAATAATATTTAGCTACATGAAAAGTGTATTTTATGGTTTAATAGTAAGTCTGACAGACATGGTTCTCCATTTTAAAGTCATGCCAATACTTTAATAAAGTTATCTGATTATTAAAAATAATTGACAATCTGGGAAGAAGGCAAAGTAAGAAACACCAGAAATCTGTCGCTCCCACCTAAGTAACGGCTATACAGGCATAATCTGTCTGATATAATTTTGCAAATCTTGAGTCTGCTGAAGGCTTGCAACATCAAGGGAAAACTTGTATGTATATTGTGTTTAATCTGAATCAGTTTTACCACCTCTGTTCAACATGGTACTGGAAGATGTAGCCAGAACAATAAAGCAAGAAGAAGAAATAAAAGGCATCAAATTGGAAAGGAAGAAAAAGTATTATCTCTGCCTTCTATCAATAAAGACTCAGCAAAAAAGCTGTCAGAACTACTGAATACAGGAAAGCAATGGGACACTGCTTTGTATCCTACAAAAGTCGACACACAAAAATCAGCTGCATTTCTATTAACAATCGGTTGTATTTGTATATACATACAATCTGAAAACTACGAAGACAATTCTATTTACAAAAGCATTAAAAAGAAAACAGGAATGGACTCGACCAACACGGTGAAAGACTTGGGCCATGAAAACTACAAAATATTGATAAGCAAAATTAAAGACAACATAAATAATTGGAAACACATCCTGTATTCATATAGGTTGAAGATTTAATATTGGTAAGATGGCAATAGTACTTAAAGCAATACTGCAAATTTAATCCAATTCCTATCAAAACCTCAATGACATTTTTTAGAAATTAAAAAACCCATCCTAAAATTCATTTGGATCTAAAGGGATTCAAATAGCCAAAATAACCATGAAAAAAAAAGACCAAAGCTGAAACGCTCACTCTTTCTCATTTCAAAACTTACTACAAAGTTACAGTAATCAGAACAGTTTATTATTGGCAAGAAGACAGACATATGGACCAATGGAATGAAGCAGAACTCAGAAAAAGACCCTCACACACACAAATTATTTTTCACAGTGGTGCCAAGACCATCTAGTAGGAAAAGACAATCTTTGCAACAAATGGTGCTGCAAAAATCACATACTGACACATAAAAGGATGAAGTTGGACCCTTACAAAATACTATACACAAAAATTAACTCAAGGTGGATCAAGGGCATAAATGTAAGACTTAAAAGAACAAAACTGTTAGAGGAAAAACTTTAAGATATTGCATTTGGCTATGACACCAAAGGCAGAAGTAACAAAAGAGAAAAACAGATGAATTTGATTTCATAAAATTGACAAATTTTTGTGCATCAAATGACTCTATCTAGAGAGTAAAAAGAAATGGGAGAAAATATTTACAGATCATATATCTGATAAGGGATTAATGTCCAGAATATATAGAAAACTTCTAAAATTCAACAAAAACAAACAACTGAATTAAAAAATGGGCAAAGAACTCCAAAAAAGATATACAAAAAGCCAGTAAGCACAAGAAAAGATGCTCAACATCACTAACATTAGAAAAATGCAAATCAAAACTATGAGGTACCACCTGACCATCACTGGAATGGCTACTACTAAAAAACAGCCAAGGTACCACTGTATAGCACAGAGAAATATATGAAATATATTTAATATTCTATGACAAACCATAATGGAAAAGAATGAAAAGAATATATGTATCTATATATATAAGAAAGGATGTGTATTTGTAACTCAATCACTTTGCTGTATAGCAGTAATTAATACAACATTGTAAATCAACTATAGTTCAGTAAAAGAATTATTTAAAAAAAGACTGGTTAAAAAAAAAACAGAAAACAAACATTGGTAAGGATGCAGAGAAATCAGAACGCTTTGCACTACTGGTAGAAATGTAAAACAGTATAGCCACTGTAGAAAATAGTATGGTGGTTCCTAAAAAAATTGAAAATATGATTACCATATGACCCAAGAATTCCAATTCTGAGCATATAACCAAAAGAACTGAAAGCACAGTCTTGAAGAGAGAGTTCTACACCAGTGTTCACAGTAGCATTATTCACAGTAGCTAAAACATGGAAGAAACCCAAGGATCTACCAATGGATGGATAAGCAAAATGAGGTATATATACACAATGGAATATTATTCAGCCCTAACGAAGGAAATTCTGTAATATGTTACAACATGGATGAACCTTGTAGACATTATGCTAGTGAAATAAGCCACTCACAAAAAGACAAATACTGTATGATTCCACTTACATGAGGTACTTAGAGTGGTCAAAATCATAAAGACAGAAAGTAGAATGGTGGTTGTCATGGGCTGGTGGGAGGAGAAAATTTTGAGTTACTGTCCAACAGGCATAGAATTTAAGTTTTACTAGATTAAAAGTTATGGGAATGGATGGTGGTTATGGTTGTTCAACAATGTAGACGCATTTAATACCACTGAACTGCAAACTCAAAAATGGTTAAGGTGATAAATTTCATCTTATATGTATTTTTACCACAATAAAAAATAAGTACAAATAAGACTTCAAAGCTAGGTGAAAAAGAAACCTGAACACTGATTTGTCCATTTTTTTTTTACCCAACGTTAGCTGAACACTGTATCACTAAAGACATATTTAAATGAAGTCAACATACAAAGCCAAAGTCAGCTAATTTAGTCTGGTCTTCTTATCCAATTAACTTGTACAAGAAAAAAAAGAAAAAAGAAAAAACTCAGCCTTTTCAAATTCTAACTGAAAACTTTTTATTAGATAACCATACTTTTACTTACAAAAAAATCTTTGCCTCTTTCTCTCTCTCTCATGTGTACACGCATTCTATTTTTAAAAGATTAACATAATTTTAAGAAAACCAAATCTACTTCATACCATACACAGCAGTAAAAGAAATCAAAATTATAGGAATGGGAAGAAAATAAAAGTGCATGTTTTTCATCCCAGGCTGGGAATCTGTAAACACATACACAAAACCATAGCTACCCATCCCCAAATTAAACACACATATAAAGAAATCACAAACAAGGCACAAAAGAAAACAAATGTTTAAAACCACAAACAGGATCATTAGCCCTATAGGCTGGCTCTTATAAATCACTGGGGGAAGAATATAAGTCAACAAACATAATAAAGGGATACTTACAAAAGACATACAATTGGGTCTGTAAACTTAAAGGAAAACATGCTCATCTTTTTTAGGAAGTAAAAATTACAATGCCAAGATTCAGAGAAATGGGTTTCTGGGTAGAGGTCTTTTCCTGGTGGACAATCTGGTAAAATGTTTTAAAAGTCCTGAAAGTATTTCTACTTCTCTAGCAATTATACTTCCAGGAATTACTCTTAGAAGAAACAGCACTAGTGAGAAATATAAATATTTGTGGTATACTGACAAGCATATATACTGTAAAATATATTTTTAAAAACTTAATTATGAATTTGACCACTGAAAGTTACTACACAACTTGCAGCATCACTTTTTAAACTATATCCTTCTGTGAAAAGGTACAATTACACAGAAAACAACAACCATCAACAAAAGAAATCAGGATATAAGAAATCTATTTTTACATGTAGACTTCAATTATTTTCAAAACTCCTGAAAAGAATTTACTAACTTTATCCTAGGTAAGATTAAAGTTAATGCAGACATACTTACAAAACTTAAAACAGTTTATATGCTCAAATGAGTGAAAGGAAAATTTAAACATTTCTATACCTTAATAATAAATACACTATAAGGAAGGATACTCCACAACTTAGTTTAGGGAGAAGTTTAGGGAGAAATACATGCAGAAGGATATTCACTATAGATTAGTTTGAAATAAAGAAAAATTGGAAATAAGCTGCTTATCATTAATATGTTTTTAAATTATGTTAGCAATAATATGAAAGGAAATGTAATGTGGAAGTTAAATTAGGTAAAAAGTTACCTCTTCTAAGGGGAAAAGATAAAGACACATCTACTGAATGAGGAAAACATGTTTCAAAGCTAACAAACACATTTTGAACATTTTAAAGTAAAACGGTAGTTTATCTATGTGTACATACGTATAAACATTGTATGTATATGCAGTTATGTGTTTGCAAAGCATATCCATAAATGCCCATATGTATTAATAATTCGGAGGGGTCTGACAAGATTTAAAACAAAAGAAGAAATCACTGAAATTCTGAAAAGGAAAGAAATCACTAAAAATTTTGTCTTTTCACTTTTCAAAAGACATACGATTTTTAGTGATTTCTTTCTTTCCTTTTCAGAATGAACCATTTCTTGTTTTATATCTTTCAGACTCCCCACACCAAATTTTATGTATCTTCTAATACCTAAGTTGCCCCTTGATCTCTTTATATTCCATATAATTACTCAGAAACTCAAGGTATTTAACCTGTAGGCTTCCCAGTATAATCACTTCATATTCATGGAACAATTCAGTGTGGTCCCCTGGCTTTTGTTGTTTAGTAGCTAAGTTGTGTCAGAGTTTTTTGCGACTCGATGTATGGCAGGGCAGCAGGCTCCTCCGTGCATGTAATTTCCCAGGCAAGAATACTGGAATGGGTTGTCATTCCTTCCCCAGGGGATCTTCCTAACCCAGGGATCAAACCCATGTCTCCTGCATTGGTAGGCAGATTCTTTACCACTAAGCCACCAGGGAAGTATCCCTGGCTTCTGTACTTCCTGCAAACTGGCAGCAGAATGCAATAGCTTGATCAGTCTCATGTTTAATCCTTTTGGCTAGACTACAGATGGTACGGTGTTCTTCTATCAAGTAACACACAATGTATGGTTATATCTTTTTGCAATGTTAGGAGCTCCTAGTACTCAATGCCTAAATCAATTCACTCCATGAGGGTTGCAAAATGATGACAATCTATTATCTTTTTTTATTTATTAAAAGATACATACACACACACAGATATTTAAGAGTTGTTGTCTTCACTGTTTGGTTACCTACCTGTTGGTATGGTTCACACATGAACAACATGTTCTTTTACCTACCAGTTTTCAAAATAGATAAAAAATTGGCTCCCTATCATCCTCCAAAAGCAATTAAGAGTTTTTCATATATCACTCAATGCAATCCAAATCAAAATCCCATCTGGCTTTCTTAAAAATTAATAAGCTGAGCCTAATATTCAGGAAGGGCTGCAAAAGACCCAAAATAGTCAAAACAGTCTTCAAACAGAAGAAGAAAGTAGAGGACTAACACTTTGCAATTTTAAAACTTCCTTCAAAACTGTATGAATCAAGATTGTGATACTGGCACAAGGATAGACACAGAGCAGTGTAATAGAATTTATAGTCCAGAAATGTATCCTATGATTTATGGTCAACTGATTTTCAGCATGAGCGCTAAGAAAATTTAATGAGAAAGGGATACCTTCTCAACATCTGGATGCAAAAAAAAGTTAAGTTAGACCTCTTTCTCACATGATATATAAAAGGCTAGTTCAAAATGGATTAAGACCTAAATGTAAAAACTAAAACCATAAAAGTCTTAAGAAAATGTAAGTACAAATCTTTGCAACCTTGTATTGTTGTTCAGCACCTAAGTCTTGATTCTTTGTGACCCCGTGGACTGCAGCACAGCAGGCTTCCCTGTCCTTCACCTGCTCCTGGAGTGTGCTCAAACTCCTGTCCATTGAGTCAGTGATGCCATCCAACCATCTCATCCTCTGTCACGCTCTTCTCCTGCTGCCCTCAATCTTTCCCAGAATTACGATCTTTTCCAATGAGTCAGCTCTTTGTGTCAGGTGGACAAAGTATTGGAGCTTCGGCATCAGTCCTTCCAATGAATATTCAGGCTTGATCTCCTTTAGGATGGACTGGTTTGATCATGCAGTCCAAGGGACTCTCAATAATCTTCAAAAACATTAATTCTTTGGCACTTTGCCTTCTTCATGGTCCAGATCTTACGTCTATACATAACTACTGGAAAAACCATAGCTTTAACTATACGGACCTTTGTCAGCAAAATGATATCTCTCCTTCTACGCTTGTTATAGCTTTCCTTCCAAGGAGCAAGTGTCTTTTATTTCATGGCTGCAGTTATCATCCGCAGTGATTCTGGAGCCCAAGAAAATACAATCTGTCACTGCTTCCACTGTTTCCCCATCTATTTGCTATGAGGTGATGGGAACAGATGCCATGATCTTAGTTTTTCGATACTGAGTTTTAAGCCAGCTTTTTTACTCTCCTCTTTCACCCTCATCAAGAGGCTCTTTAGTTTCTCTTCACTCTCTGCCATTAGGGTGGTATCATCTACATATCTGAGGCTGTTCATGTTTCTTCCAGCAATCTTGATTCCAGGTTGTGATTCATCCAGCCTGGTATTTCACGTGATGCCCTCTGCACAGAGGTTAAAACAAACAGGGTGATAATACACAGCCTTGTCATACTCCTTTCCCATTTCTGAACCAGTCAGTTGTTCCATTTAAGATTCTAACTATTGTTTCTTGACCTGCATACAAGTTTCTCAGGAGACAGGTCAGATAGTCTGGTATTTCCATCTCTTTTAAGAATTTTTCCTCAGTTGTGATCCACACAGTCAAAGGCTTTAGTGTAGTAAATGACATAGATGTTTTTCTGGAATTCCCTGGCTTTCTCTATGACCCAGTGAATGCTGGCAATTTAATTTCTGGTTCCTCTGTGCCTTTTCGAAATCCAGCTTGTACATCTGGAAGTTCTCAGTTCACATACTGCTGAAGTCTACCTTGAAGGATTTTGAGCATAACTTTTCTAGAAGGAATGGCAAACCACTCCAGTATTCTTGCCATGAAAACCCCATGAACAGTCTGAAAAGGCAACCTTGTATTATCCAGTGGTTTCTTAGGTATGACATTTACATTTAAAACACAAGCCACCAAAATGGGGGTGGGGGGAACAACACATAAATCTGACTTCATATAAACGAAAAAACTTTTTTGATCATCAAAGGTCACTATTAGAAAGGTGAGAAAATATTTGCAAATCATGTATTTGATAAGGCTAGCTACAAACAGTGCATAAGGTAAGTATCCAAAATATACAAGGAAGGCTTTCAACTCAACAATAAAAAGACAACACAATTTTCAAATGGGCAAAGGATTTAAACAGACATTTCTCCAAAGAAATTTATATTTTGGATATAAATATCTTCAAAACGAAATGTGCTATATACATATAATGGAATAGTTCTCAGCCAAAAAAAAAAAAAAAACCAAAGGAATCACTGATATAGGGGACAATGTTGGTGAAACACAAAATAATCTGAAAGAAGCTAGGTTACAAAATAGAATATATTTTATTATTTCATTTATATAAAACTCTAGAAAAGTCAAACTAAACTATAATCTAAAAATTAAACAAGTAGTAGTCTGGGAGAAGGACAAGAGGAAGGGATTGAAAGAAGGAAACTTACAGGAGTGATGGATATGTTCACTACATCAATCATAGTGATGGTTTCAAAGGTGTGTATACATGTCAAAACCTGTATAATTGTACTTTTAATATGTACAGTTTATTGTATGTCAATTAAAAATCGTATTATGTTTAGATTCTAATTAAAATTTCTAATGAAGTGTTTTATTATTCTTCTTAAATTATTATAAAATGACAAAGTATTCAAAAATAAAAATAGTAACAAAAAAAATAAAAGGCCCACAAAGAATGAGGAATAATTTTCCAGGTACACTGAGGGTTAAGTGATTGTTAGCTAAGAGAAATGATCAAGGCAGTCTGTATAGCAGATACCTACCTTTATGAGAATAATGTAAAGAACATAATGGAATTTACAAGAATCATTACTCACTTTAAATGTGAGGTACAAATTACTAAGCGTAAAATAAGTAAGCTATAAGGACATATGGTACAGTACGGGGAATACAACCAATATTTTATAATAACTTTAAACTGACTATAATCTATGAAAAGACTGACATATGTTGTACATCCAAAACTAATATTATAAATCAACTATACTTCAATTAAAAAGAAAGACAAAAATTTGTGAAATATGTCAAACTTGCATGGCTTTTTTCCCTCTAAAACCAACTGAGGATACCTTTAAAAATTCTGCCAGGAGCTCCCAGTAGTGTTAATGACTATAAAATTCAGGAGAAGGTTTCCTTTATATGTATTTCTAATTCTAGTAAATGGCAAAGATAGTTTAAAGTAAATTTGTTTTTCCTTTAAACAAAAATGCCCATAGCTGTACTATAAGAACAAACACACTCTTGGACTTTAAGTCTAGGAAAACAGCCAATTTGCTTCACTCCTCAAAACATACTGTTGAACAAGTTATTATTTTCTATCTCTGCAGGATGAATCAGGAACTACAACTTCTATTGCTGCACAATTTTATAGATAATTTCCAATTGATGAATGGGTTGTATTCCAAATATCAGTACTTTTCCCTTGTTTAAAAACTTGAAATCCTTACAATATAGATTATGTTAGGTTCCCTCAAACATAGACAGCCAAACACACATATACATGCATATATGTATATAGATAATACTGTTTTGAAATTAAAACTCAGAATACCAAAATATTCTGTATCTTCTTTCCTACCTTCCATTCCCAAATATAAGATCAAGAAATTTCTTCTTTGGTAGTAGCAAATAGGAATAGGGTGGCCAAATTGAGAAGCAGAGGCTGCACTGACTTTCTTAATCTGAAAAATTCAAGTAATTTTTAAAATAAATATTTAAAAATCAGAGCACCCTTACTTATTCTTTGGGCAATCACTACTGATAGAATATGTTCAAACAAGGTTTACGAATGCTCAGTAAACTTCATAATAAAATGTTTTCCAGGATGTGATATATCATAAATGCTTTATATTCAAAACTTCCCTCACATGTTTGTGGAACTTTGAATTCTAATTTTTCCTTAATAAGGTCCTTGTTTGGGGTTGAACTGTACAATCCAAAATTCATCTGTTGAAGCCCTAGGGTCCCAGTACCTTAGATTAGGATTGTATTTCAAGACAGGGCTTTTTAAGAAATGATTCTGCTAAAATGAAGCCAGTAGGGTATAATAATCCAATATGACTGGTGTTCTTATAAGAAGAAATGTGAACACACTGAGAGAAACACCAGGGGGCGCCTGTGTACAAAAGAAACTGGATGATAAAAGGCAGCAAGAGGACCGCCATCTGCAAACTACGGAGAAAGAAATATAAAAGAAAAATGTCAATTCTGCCAGCATCTTGGATTTCAGCTTCCGGAAGAGAGAGAAAATAAAACTTTGTTGTTTAAGCCATTCAGTGTTTATTTTGTAACAACAGCCTTAGCAAACTAATACAGAGCTTAAAAAGCAATCATTAATTATGCACACTACAGTTATTCTTACTGAGTTTTTATCCCAACATTCTTGCTGACAGAATTTCTAATTACAGCAGCATTTCCTTTGTTCACTGCTATATTTCCACAGCACAGATGCTCAATAAATAATCACTGAATGAATAATGGGAGAATGCATGAATGAATGAGTCAATCAATTAATGACTGATTTTCTTTTTAAAATTATAAAAGACATATAACTTCCTGAAACAATTCCATTATTTCAATGTTAAATAATCAAACAAGTGGTGCTTGTCTTAAATTTAGTATATCCTTTCAAAACTTGTCAAGTTTCCCATTTGTAACAATTGTGAAAAAGAAAATTACATATAAATATTTAAAAACAATACATTCTTAAAGGAATATAAGAAAAACTCCATTCAAAGGTAATAAATTTTCAAATAAAGAAATTGAAAGCCTAGACATTAATACATCATCACGTGCATGCATGCTCAGTCCCTTCAGTCGTGTCCAACTCTTGGTGACCCTATGGACTGGAGCCTACCAGGCTCCTTTATCCATGGAATTCTCCAGGCAAGAATACTGGAAGATCCTCCAGGGGACCTTCTGGATCCAGGTATCTAACCCATGTCTCTAATCCATGTCTCTTATGTTTCCTGCACTGGCAGGCATGTTCTTCACACTAGCGCTACCTGGCAAGCCCAATACGTCACTATGCTGCTGCTGCTGCTTCTGCTTCGCTTCAGTCGTGTCTGACTCTGTGCAACCCCATAGATGGCAGCCCACCAGGCTCCACCGTCCCTGGGATTCTTCAGGCAAGAACACTGGAGTGGGTTGCCATTTCCTTCTCCAATGCATGAAAGTGAAAAGTGAAAGTCATGATGGGCAAGGCGAATCAGGTGAAAGTGAAGTCGCTCAGTCGTGTCCGACCCTTAGCGACCCCATGGACTGTAGCCTACCAGGCTCCTCTGCCTGAGATTTTCCAGGCAAGAGTACTGGAGAGGGGGGCATTGCCTTCTCTGACACATCACCATATACAGTTCTAAATGGATATGAAGGAAAACAAGCAACTATTTCTACATGTAGACTTATTATGGGCCTAGTGCTACCAGAAAACTGCTACTAGAAACTATTTATCAATACATGAAATAATTATTTAAATATTCACTTTAAGGAAGGAATTTAACACAGCATCTGGAAAGACTGAAGAATTAACTGAAGTCCTGGAGTTTTACTGAAGAATATCTTTCACCCTTCAGAGAAACCATGCAGTCAAGCAAAAAAAAAAGGGGGGGGGGAGGGGGCTTTCCAGGGAATTCCCTATCAGTACAATGGTTAGGGCTTCGTGCTCTCACTGCTGAGGGCCTAGGTTCAGCGAACTAAGGTCCCATATGCTGCATGGTGCGGTAAAAAAAAAACCACACCAGAACAGAACAGTACACTAAAGATATCCGTTCAGTGTCAAGGTCTTGCAACAAAGCCAAGAGAAAAGTATATTCAATGTTAGAAAAAATATATTAGAGGAAACTTGTGTTTTAACATAAGGCATTTAACATTACTGCTAAAAATCATTCTTAACCAATTAAAAGGAACAGTTTGCTATTGGTCATTCATTAGAGTATTCCTCAATGGCAACCCACTCCAGTACTCTTGCCTGGAGAATCCCATGGAGGGAGGAGCCTGGTAGGCTACAGTCCATGGGGTCGCAAAGAGTCAGACATGACTGAGCGACTTCACTTCACTTGAAAATGTATTCTTAAGTAAGAATATTTTAAGTCACCTATTAAGGCTTAATAAACTGGTTTGAAGGAACCTTCTAAGGCTAAAGGGACATTCTCCTTATACTTCAGCATGTAAAGAACTAATCCAAAAATAGGTTTTTGCAAGTTTACCTTTGCTTCTGAAGGTTGTAGCAAAGAAGTAAAAGAAGTGAAGAGGAGTTCCAGCTGGACCTTACTACTTTATTTCAACTAAACAAACATACCACTTGATCAGCAACATCTATTAGTAGATGTTGCAATTAATCAGATTTCAGTTTAAAAAAACTGCACTTATCATTAACTCAGACTCTGTAAGTTGCTTCACCTAATATTACCATGTTTTCTTTGCTTTTCTCTAATATAGAGGCTATAAAAGCTAAATACTAAGTTTCCTACTTTTCCTTCAGTTCAGTTCAGTCGCTCAGTCGTGGTCAGTTCAGTGGCTCAGTTGTGGCCGACTCTGTGACCCCATGAATCGCAGCACACCAGGCCTCCCTGTCCATCACCAACTCCCAGAGTTCACTCAGACTCACGTCCATAGAGTCGGTGATGCCATCCAGCCATCACATCCTCTGTCGTCCCCTTCTCCTCTTGCTCCCAATCCCTCCCAACATCAGAGTCTTTTCCAATGAGTCAACTCTTCGCATGAGGTGGCCAAAGTACTGGAGTTTCAGCTTTAGCATCAGTCCTTGCAATGAACACCCAGGACTGATCTCCTTCAGAATGGACTGGTTGGATCTCCTTGCAGTCCAAGGGACTCTCAAGAGTCTTCTCCAACACCACAGTTCAAAAGCATCAATTCTTCGGTGCTCAGCTTTCTTCACAGTCCAACTCTCACATCCATACATGACCACTGGAAAAACCATAGCCTTGACTAGACGGACCTTTGATGGCAAAGTAATGTCTCTGCTTTTCAATATGCTATCTAGGTTGGTCATTAACTTTCCTTCCAAGGCATAAGCGTCTTTTAATTTCATGGCTGCAATCACCATTCACAGTTATTTTGGAGCCCCAAAAAATAGTCTGACACTGTTTCCACTGTTTCCCCATCTATTTGCCATGAAGTGATGGGCCCAGATGCCATGATCTTAGTTTTCTGAATGTTGAGCTTTAAGCTAACTTTTTCACTCTCCTCTTTCACGTTCATCAAGAGGCTCTTTAGTTCTTCTTCACTTTCTGCCATAAGGGTGCTGTCATCTGCATATCTGTGGTTATTGATATTTCTCCCGGCAATCTTGATTCAGCTTGTGCTTTTTCCAGCCCAGCATTTCTCATGATGTACTCTGCATATATGTTAAATAAGCAGGGTGACAATATATACCCTTGATGTACTCCTTTTCCTATTTGGAACCAGTCTGTTGTTCCATGTCCAGTTCTAACTGTTGCTTCCTGACCCGCATATAGGTTTTTCAAGAGGCAAGTCAGGTGGTCTGGTATTCCCATCTCTTTCAGAATTTTCCAGTTTCTTGTGATCCACACAGTCAAAGGCTTTGGCATAGTCAATAAAGCAGAAATAGATGTTTTCCTGGAACTCTCTTGCTTTTTCGATGATCCACTACTAAGTAAATATAAGCAGATGCAGTATAGCTTTATAAACCACACTCTTTCCTCCTTCCCACTTCTTTCTGTTTTTAGGGCTACAGCTCCAACAGTTACCTTTCAATGAGGCAAAGGCCAAGAGAAAGGCAGAGATGTCAGCAGCTGTAGCAGCTGTATACTTGCAAGCTGATTATAACTAGGAAAAAAAAGGCCCACTTGTTTCAAAGCCATTGTCAGCCTAGTATTAAATCATTTGCAAATACCATTTTTAAGCATGACTCAAACTAAATGGGCCACACTGGTCAAATCTATGTGGTAAGACTTTTTCTCTCCAGGGAAGGGGGGTGGGTAGGAGGTGGTGAGAAGAGGAAGGTAATTATAGAACAGTAAAACAGTGCTTCTCAACCTTTCCCACTAAATATCTTCTAATAGCAATAAATACAAATAAATAAATCATCACTTCAAGATATGAAGAGATATACAGCAAGGAGTCATAGCCATACATGTAATACTTCCTAAAAGCCTTACCTTTTGTCTTATATGAATTCCACAAATATAATTAACTTATACCAATTATCTAAAGAAATTATACATTAACCTAGTCAATGATATATCACAAGTTTCAATATGAAATTATTTTTTTAGTCTTTTTCTTATTTAAAAATACATTCAAGAAAAATTGATTACATATATATATATATATACACAGACACACACACACAAATATATACTTTTCTATATCCATTAACACATCATGTTTATCTTGAAGCTACCTGTATCCTAGGCCAAGAACCAAAGCTGTAAGGGAACTGCACCTCTTGTAATAAAATAGAACCACCAAAGTTTATTGGAGGATATTTCAGTGGGAAAAGACAGTCACAAAAACATTCCTGACTTATTACTGGTTGTGTTGAGTTCTCTCTGGGATTCTCTCACTACTACCACCAAATACTGCCACCAAACACAATCTAAATAACTACTGCCACCAAATACAATCTAAAGTTTTATTATAAAAAGCTTTATGATGGCTTCCCTTAGGGACAGCTGGTAAAAGCAAGAACTCAGAAGAGCTTCTACTCTTTTAAATATATTAGATAAGAATAAAAAAAAATTTCCTTTACAAAATACAAGATTGTGATCTTACTAACACAGCTAATTTCCTTCCAGGGAATCTTAGGCTCTAGACTTCAGTTCAGTTAAGTCGCTCAGTTGTGTCTGACTCTTTGCGACCCCGTGAATTGCAGCACGCCAAGCCTCCCTGTCCATCACCAACTCCCGGAGTTATTGCACCTATTATTTTGAAATAGCAAAGCTGATCTAGAGTGGGCACACTCTGGCACAATAAATTTTCTCAGTCTGTTAACATCCAGCCCTAAGGGAACGCACCCTAGACAACTCTGTAATCTGGATAAGAATCTGGGTACTCTGCATTTGCTCTACATTCCCCAGGGGCTTTGCTCTTGAGTTCTAATACTACAGATGAAAGATAATCAAGGCTTTTCCTGGAGACTGACACTAGAAAGCAACTTGCCCTTTGATGCTACTACTTTCCCTACCTACATACATGGATGCTTTAATAGTCGACTCCTTCCTCACAATAACCTATTAATGTAACTGTCTTGGATGGCTGTCTCATAAAGAATCATACAATAAGAGTACGCTCGCTCTAGTCACACAGAAATCTGACTGTTAAAAAAGATACTTCAATTCCAACAAACAAGATGGTGCTTTTATTACTTTTCAAAAGTTCACAGCCACAAATGAAAATATTAAGTTTATTTTTAAAATGTAATTTTGAATTCACATGCATGTATTACTTTCTATTTACCTATAAAGTAAGTAAGCAAACAAGAATTGATATTAAAAGCACTAGCAATACAGAAAATAAAGCTCATGCACAGTACTAGTATTATGCTTATGCACTGGGAAAGTAAGATTTGTTTACCCTTATCATTGCAAGCTACTTTTAATATGCATTAACCAAAAGTTGTGGGTTAATTTCACCTTGTGTTAGTATTTTCTCCTGTTCTCCCCAAAAGTGCTCTGCTTTAACTGCATATTAAAAATTTAAATCTAAATTCAGTTGAATTTAAATATAAAACTTTCAATGATGAATTCTGAGTATTTCAAAATACACTAATGACAAATGCAACTAGGACACCTGCAGTCTTAAAACCTTTATTTCTGTATACAGGTACTCTTCTGCTTTAGGAAAGTTCACTTTAGGCCACTTCGCTTTTATAAAGACCTACACTATTACTTGTATTCCTTAACTTCAAGAGGATTGTGAATTATATGAAAAAAAGCAAAAAGCAAAAACAGCATTCATCATTTGCTTTGCAGTGAGCTGTTACAGAGGAGGGCTTCCCTGGTGTTACAAGCAATGTGCACCCAGTAGCGAGAGTAGCAGCACCAAGACCCTTTCCGAGGAACTATGCTCAGCATCTCAGTCAAGCAGCCATAGCTTTGCACTGTGTCTGTGAGCATCTGTGCTTCACCTCAATTTTATTTCCTATCTCCATTTAGTAAGATATGTCCTAAGATAATTGCCTCTTTTGGCTTTTGGAAGCGTTTCATAGGAATGCTCTACTTTTGGATAGTAGGGAAAACCTGTATAGTCTTTTATCAATACTACTTGCTGCATAATTCAAATAACTTGGGGAAAAGTCTTTAAAAATTCTATCCACAAAAGTTTAAGCAAAGAAAAGCATTTTTTTTACTATACAAAATAAATTATCTAATGATTTCCTAAGTAGACAAGTTTAATGACGTAAATGACCTTTTAACTGTCTTGAATTACAGAGCATGACCACGGCAAGACATTTTCAATAAAACATTTTCTCAGTTTTCCCACTAGGGGGCAAACAAGAACCTCAAGTAGCATTTTGTGAACCACAGGATCTAAAGTGGTTGAAGGGAGTGATGGGGGTGGTGGTGATAGAGTCTAAATCCAGACATGAGGCTTCCCTGGTGGCTCAGACCGTAAAAAATCTGCCTGCAAGGCAGAAGACCAGGTTCAATCCCTGGGTGTGGAAGATCCTCTAGAGAAGGAAGAGACAACCACTCCAGTATTCTTACCAGGAGAATTTCAAGGACAGAGGAGCCTGGAGGGCTATAGTTCATTAGGTCTGCAAAGAGTCAGACACAACTGAATAACACTTTCACTTTTTCATGCCACTTTTCTAAAACTGATACTATGATAACGACAGCATTCTTAAAAGATACTATTTCATAAGGTATTTAATTTGCCTAAGTACGAAAAAAAGGAAAATTTTGAATGTGGTTAACTTTATAAAAGCATTATTTAAAAAATTCAAAACCCTTCTCCTAACATATTCTGTTGCACATGTTACATATGAAAAAAGTAGGCTTAAGACTGAGAGAAAAACAAAAATGTAACTTGAGCTATTTAAATGATGAATATGAATTTTACACCAGTACGATTTAATGATCAATACAAATCTTAAAACAAACTTTAAAAAAATCTGTTCTCATAAGCAGCGTATTTTTCCTAGACAACCTTTCCATGTTTGAGAAAATGTTTCAGGAAAGTTCTGAAATATCATTAGGAAAATAAGATTTTTGTGACACTGCAAAGAATTTAAAATGGGAAGAAATAAAAGCCTTATATGACCAGAAAAGCAATATATTCTCAAATAAATGGATAAAAAACTACTTTTAGTATAATTTTTTTAGTCAGTTAGCAATTTGGAGACCCCGTCACATTATCAATTGGGAAGTTTCAATCTTATAAAAACTAACGTTTCCTTCAAAAACACACTTCAAAAATACTGTATTAATTAGAAAATTCTTCCTGCTTTTAACTTTGTTTTAAATCATACACTATTCATTATTGAAATCAGGCAAAAAGACATCACTTCCTTACTTAAACTTTATAAAAAGAAACCATTTATTTTTAAGACAAACTCTACATGTATTTCTTTTCTATAGATCATATCACTAACATAACCACTGTCTGACTTGTAAGATATGGGTAGGGTCATGTTTCTTATTGTTTGTATTCATTAAAAGATTTTATCCCCCTCTACAAAATTTAATATTAACATGATTTAGTATTCAAATTACAAAGCCTATGATATTAAACACAAAACCTACCACCAATAATTTCTCTCATCAAAAAGATTTTAGAAGGCATTTCAAGTCCTGCATACCAATGTTGTTTTTCAGCATATTTAATTTGCCATAGTAGCAAAACATACAAATCAAGTCAATAATTAATTTTCATTAAAGGATAATGATATTTTATATACGGCTTTAAAAAAATAATTCATCTATTACACTTTCACATTACACAAACCAATTCTTTACTTGTGTAAGCGACACAAAGTTCAGTTTAGTTCAGTCACTCAGTCGTGTCTGACTCTTTGCGACCCCATGAACCACAGTGCGCCAGGCCTCCCTTGTCCATCACCAATTCCCGGAGTTCACCCAAACTCATGTCCATCAAGTCGGTGATACCATCCAACCATCTCATCCTCTGTTGTCCCCTTCTCCTCCTGCCCGCAATCTTTCCCAGCACCAGGGTCTTTTCAAGTGAGTCAGCTCTTCACATGAGGTGGCCAAAGTATTGTAGTTTCAGCCTCAGCATCAGTCCTTCCAAAGAACACCCAGGGCTTATCTTCTTTAGGATGGACTGGTTGGATCTCCTTGCAGTCCAAGGGACTCTCAAGAGTGTTCTCCAACACCACAGTTCAAAAGCATCAATTCTTCAGTGTTCAGCTTTCTTTACAGTCCAACTCTCACATCCATACATGACTGCTAGAAAAACCATAGCCTTGACTAGATGGATATTTGTTGACAAAGTAATGTCTCTGCTTTTTAATATGCTATCTAGGTTGGTCATAGCTTTCCTTCCAAGGAGTAAGCGTCTTTTAATTTCATGGCTGCAATCACCATCTGCAGTGATTTGGAGCCCCAAAAAATAAAGTCTGACACTCTTTCCACTGTTTCTCCATCTATTTCCCATGAAGTGATGGGACTGGATGCCATGATCTTCGTTTTCTGAATGTTGAGCTTTAAGCCATCTTTTTCACTCTCCTCTTTCACTTTCATCAAGAGGCTCTTTAGTTTTTCTTCACTTTCTGCCATAAGGGTGGTGTCATCTGCATATCTGAGGTTATTGATATTTCTCTCGGCAATCTTGATTCCAGCTTGTGCTTCATCCAGCTCAGAGTTTCTCATGATGTACTCTGCATAGAAGTTAAATAAGCAGGGTGACAATATACAGCCTTGACGTATTCCTTTCCCTATTTGGAACCATTCTGTTGTTCCATGTCCAGTTCTAACTGCNAACTTCACAGTTCAGTTCAGTTGCTCAGTCGTGTCCGACTCTGCAACCCCATGAATCGCAGTATGCCAGGCCTCCCTGTCCATCACCAACTCCCAGAGTTCATTCAGACTCACGTCCAACGAGTCAGTGATGCCATCCAGCCATCACATCCTCTGTCGTCCCCTTCTCCTCCTGCCCCCAATCTCTCCCAAAGTAGAGGGAATTATATTCCATGAATTAAAGTCAACCAAACCATCTAACCTGAATTATTTATTTGCTGAAATACTACTGGATTTTAAAACTAAACGTTTTTAGAAATATTATTCAAACCCAACTTATATCCAAACATTAAAGATACTGTGCTGCTGGTGCATGCTACTTTACAACGGCATAACATTGGAGAAAAGCAATAAAAGTTTTTGATGCTAGAAGACATTTTTTTCAGACCCTGAGCACTTCAGTCAGTCTTGGATTGAATGAAATCCCAGAAGAATATCTTGGTAAATGTTGCTTGCTGGTTGTCTTGAACATTTAATATAGAAACAAAGCATTCTTTTTTTAAAAAAACATATTAGAATGTTGCATTCTCAAGCAGAGATCAGGTCAGCATATTAAGAATGCAGGAATTAAGATGCTGTTTCTTTTTCCTATGTAATAAACCTGTTTCAAATTCCCAGAATGAAACCACTCATTCAACAACACTTTGTAAGGGCCTTCTAATATCTTTAAAACCAGGATCAGATTCATCACAGAAACTCCACCTGCTGCAATGTAAGGATTGCTACCTCCTCCTTAAGAAAATAATATAACAGGTGCAGAGCCACTATGCTTAAATATACACTGGCTGCCTTGGGGGCAGGGGCAAAATGTGTCAGCAAGGGACTCATTACACAGTCCATAGGTAAGTCCAGAACATACTGGACATGACGATTTCTTACAACAACACTAAACATCCTATGCTAAATTAAAATAGAGTTAAAGGGTAAAAAGAATGCCTTTATCAATTCTATTTTGTGATTTGATTATTCTCTACATCATTCAAGAAACAAAAAATCTCAATTATCTGGCAAAATTAAAGAGAATAATAAAAGAATTAAGCTTTGGCAGTGCAAAAGCTCAGAGATATAAATATTTTTAATGTATAAAAATAACTTAAAAATTTTGAGAAATGTTACTGAATTTATTTTGATGTATATCCATACTATGCAGAAAGTTTTAAAAAGGCAAAATGTCAAACAATTTATTTCACTGATGTATCACTGATTTAGCCACTCTTTCAAAGATTATTTTCTGTGCTTTGGCTATTAAATCAACCCATTAGCAGAAAACTACAATTACCTAATTACATCCAAACCAACAAATAAAACACTGAAAATGTCATTCTCAGAGTATTTCATATTTAAAATCTTGTATGTTACCTTTTATGCCATAGCTGTGCTATAATCAAAAAGGTCAATATTTAAACTTAGAAGCTACACTAACCAGTAATAGCAAAATGCTAGATAACAATGAAAGAATACTTATTTCTTCACCTACACAATTATTTTTCTTTCTTCCACAGTATTTGGGGCTTTGTAACCACTATATGTGTATTGCAGTTAGGAAATAACCAGGATAATTGCTAATAAGGATTGTTGAATTTTACAAAACTAAAGTTAACAATTCATATACTTGTACTCAAAGACCTACATCTCTAACATAATAAAAGCTTTTTGTGGACATGTATACTACAAGGACAGTGAGCTAAAAAACAGGAACAACGCCCTTATCAATAATCACTACTATATGGGGGACACACGTATACCTGTGGCTTATTCATGTTGATGTATGGTAAAAAACCATCACAATATTGTAAAGTAATTATCCTCCAATTAAAATAAGCTAAAAACAAAAACAACAACAACAATCACTACTATAATTCCACATCTGTCCAAGGATAGTTTTAGTTCTAATTTCCTGAACTATTCCCTATTCTGCCTCATTCCTAAAATTTTTATCAGGGTAAGAGAAAGGAAGAGCTAAACTAGGTTGACGCTGGGAGCCTGCGTGGAGAATCCTGCCCATGGCAAAGGTCATGAGGAAGAGACCTGACAGGGGCAAAGGCGAGATCAGGCCTCGAGGGACCTCCCCTGGACTTTTTCAAGCATCTACCCCAAAACCAGTGTCTGTCTGCCTTGTTGTATTATGCCTTTCACCAACTCTTCTGACATTAACAGGGGGCTATCCCCCGCCACCTTTCTCTGGAAAAAGTTAACTTAGAGCTCCAGTTAATAAGTCTCCTGGGCCTAACAAGAGTGTTTCTGCCAAAAACTCCTCTGATGGCTCTCTAGCCTGCCTGACAAGTTTATCCGGACTCTCACAACCACACATGTGATTGTTCACAGCATCCCAACCGTGAGAGTCATGAGATGCTCTAAACTTTCTAAATACAGAGTCTTTTGAGAAGTTAGAAATAATTAGTGGAGTATTAGTGGATTGTTAGAAATATGCCAATGGAGGGATTCATTGCTGAGCCAATATTTGCTGCTAAGTCTCCATATCCCTTGTCCCTTATATACATTAATGGATATAACTGGCATATGGGAAAAATAAGTAATAACCTTTGATATTAATCACGTTAGACCTTAGGCTAGTAAATTCTTTTCTTGAGTATAGACCAATACACCCTTTCCCTATAGGAATGTAACCTTATCTAGTGCTTTTGGAAAGTGGAGCCTGACTTAAGAAAAATCACCTTTGAAGAAAATAAGTTTTCTGGTTGACTAATCATCATCAGAAAGAGTCATAAAATGTTAGCAGGACTCTTGGCCAGAAGATGATGTAAATCACCTGAGAACTTTGTATATTGGAAGGAATGCAGAAAGAAAGCATGGTCTCAATAAGGGTCAGGACTGCTGACCCTGCATGACTTTGTATTATCCATTGATCTATATGTACAACTTAAAGTATAAAAGCTTTCCTGAAAAATAAAGAGATGGACTAGTCCCTGGAAAGACTGGTTTCCTCCGTGTCTTCTTTTCTTTCTCTCCTTTTCAGGTTAATTTCCATCTGGAGCACAGAGGCTCGTCTTGTCTACTTATTTGCCTGGGCTTCTAAGACCTGAACGGGAAGATGCTCTGCGTCTTCACTCCCTTGGGAGACCGGGAGGGCGCCTGTGGCCTACGTAGATGGTGCAAGTCCCTTGTCTTGGGGCTTTATTGGCTTCCTGTGTAAACCAAAGAATTTCAGCCTCTTTTCTCCTCTATTTTCTCCACTACACTATTCTTTTCTAATCTCTCTCTATATCTCTAATTAAATAAATCTCTCCTTGCCGATGCCGTCCCCACTTCGAATTCCCTGGATCTACCGGGGCTGGACCCCAGCAGGTTACATTTCTAAAAGAGGATAGAAAATAAATGACTCTCTAGTAATTACCAGGTGGATAATTACACAATTCACATGAACTTTGTGAAACTTAAATGAAAGGTCAAGTGTCAAATGTAACAAAAGAAGAAGTGTGCTCCTTGGAAGACTATATATTTAAAAACAAATTTACTAAAGCAGAACTACAGTTCAGTACAGTCACTCCGTCGTGTCTGACTCTTTGCAACCCCACGGACTGCAGCACGCCAGGCTTCCCTGTCCATCACCAACTCCCAGAGTTTACCCAAACTCATGTCCATTGAGTCAGTGATACCACCCAACCATTTCATCCTCTGTCATCCCCTTTTCCTCCTGCCTTCAATCTTGCCCAGCATCAGGGTCTTTTTCATTGAGTCAGTTCTTCGCATCAGGTGGCCAAAGTATTGGAGTTTCAGCTTCAGCATCAGTACTTCCAATGATCATTCAGGGCTGATTTCCTTTAAGATGGACCGGTTGGATCTCCTTGCTATTCAAGAGACTCTCAAGAGTCTTCTCCAGCATCAAAGTTCAACAGCATCTATTCTCCAGCACTCAGGTTTCTTTATAGTCCAACTCTCACATCCACACATGACTACTGGAAAAACCATAGCTTTGACTAGATGGAAACTGTCGGCAAAGTAATATCTCTACTTTTTAATATGCTATCTAGGTTGGTCTTAGATTTTCTTCCATGGAGCAAGCATCTTCTAATTTCATATCTGCAGTCACCATCTGCAGTGACTTGGGAGCCCAGAAAACCAGTCTCTCACTGTTTCCATTGTTCCCCATCTACTCGCCATGAAGTGATGGAACCGATTGCCACGATCTTAGTTTTCTGAATGTTGAGTTTTAAGCCAACTTTTTCACTCTCTTCTTTCACTTTCATCAAGAGGCTTTTTCATTCTTCTTCACTTTCTGCCATAAGGGTGGTGTCATCTGCGTATCTGAGGTTACTGATATTTCTCCCAGTAATCTTGCTTCTAGCTTGTGCTTCATTCAGGTGGGCATTTCGCATGATGTACTCTGTATAGGAGATGGCAAGAATACACAGAAGAATTGTACAAAAAAGATCTTCACGACCCAGATAATCACGATGGTGTGATCACTCACCTAGAGCCAGATATCCTGTCAAGTGGGCCTTAGAAAGCATCACTACAAACAAAGCTGGTAGAGGTGATGGAATTCCAGTTGAGCTATTTTAAATTCTGAAAGATGATGCTGTGAGGCTCCAAAATCACTGCAGATGGTGACTGAAGCCATGAAATTAAAAGACGCTTACTCCTTGGAAGAAAAGTTATGACCAACCTAGATAGCATATTAAAAAGAAGAGATATTACTTTGCCAACAAAGGTCCGTCTAGTCAAGGCTATGGTTTCTCCAGTGGTCATGTATAGATGTGAGCATTGGACCGTGAAGAAAGCTGAGCGCCGAAGAATTGATGCTTTTGAACTGTGGTGTTGGAGAAGACTCTTGAGAGTCCCTTGGACTGCAAGGAGATCCAAACAGTCCATCCTAAAGGAGATCAGTCCTGGGTGTTCATTGGAAGGACTGAAGCTGAGGCTGAAACTCCATACTTTGGCCACCTCATGCGAAGCGTTGACTCATTGGAAAAGACCCTGATGCTGGGAGGGACTGGGGGCAGGGAAGAAAAGGGGACGACAGAGGAATGAGATGGCTGGATGTCATCACCGACTTGATGCACATGAGTTTGGGTGAACTCCGGGAGTTGGTGATGGACAGGGGAGGTTTGGCATGCTGCTATTCATGGGGGCGCAAAGAGTCAGACACAACTGAGTGACTAAACTGAACTGAACTCTGTATAGACATCAAATAAACAGGGTGACAATATACAACCTTGAGATACTCCTTTCCCTATTTGGAACCAGGCTGTTGTTCCATGTCCAGTTCTAGCTGTTGCTTCTTGATCTGTATACAGATTTCTCAGGTGGCAGGTAAAGTGGTCTGGTATTCCCATCTCTTGAAGAATTTGCCACAGTTTGTTGTGATCCACACAGTCAAAGGTTTTGGCATAGTCAATAAAGCAGAAATAGATGTTTTTCTGGAAGTCTCTTGCTTTTTTAATGATCCAGTGGATGCTGGCAATTTGATCTCTGGTTCTTCTGCCTTTTCTAAATTCAGTTTGAATATGTGAAAGTTCACGGTTCATGTACTGTTGAAGGCTGGCTTGGAAAATGTTGAGCGTTACTTTGCTAGCGTGTGACATGTGTGCAACTGTGTGGTAGTTTGAGCACTCTCTGGCATTGCCTTTCCTTGGGATTGGAATGAAAACTGATCTTTTCCAGTCCTCTGGCCACTGCTGGGTTTTCCAAATTTGCTGACGTATTGAGTGCAGCACTTTCACAGCATCATCTTTTAGGATCTGAAACAGCTCAACTGGAATTCATCACCTCCACTAGCTTTGTTTGTAGTGATGCTTCCTAAGGCCCACTGGACTTCACATTCCAGCATGTCTGGCTCTAGGTCAATGACCATACCCTCGTGGTTATCTGGGTCATGAAGATCTTTTTTGTATAGTTTTTCTGTGTATTCTTGCCTATCAAACTGTAATTCTCAAGATATTTCACTGCAGTGCTTCAAGGGTCCCGCTGATGTTCTTCCATTTTAAAACTTTGATATTCATACTTTTGAATTTAAAAATCCACAAGCACAAATGTATAACAATTTTTAATACTGGCATTCATCTATAAGAACTTATTTACTTACACTATCAGCTAAAAGTGTTAGGTCTCCAAATACATCTCCAGTTTTTGAGCCTATGTGGGATTTGTCTTATTGATCATTACCTGCAGTTCTGCACTGCAATTTCATGAAAATTCAGCACATGAAAAAAGTGCACATCTGTTCACCTAAATTATATAAGTAGGTACATTATTTTGGCATGTGTCTCACTAAATAAAATGCTATGCGAAGTTCAAATATATCTAATCAGCCTATGCCCTTAACAAGGCTGAGCTCAGAGCTGACTGTACAATAAATGTAAACATGTAATATATTCAACTATAATAAAACAGTTATGATTGTTTTAATTAATATGAGGAATTATTATTGGGTTTTGTCTGATTTTTAAAGGAAATGAATGGGTTCAAGCAATATTTTTTTTTATTAAAATTTGTGAGAAACATGAATTTGGGTCTTTACATCCAAAACCTAATTTTGACTGTTTTGAAACTGAGTAAATCTGACAGATAAGCATTGAAGTATCTTAGGATTTTTTTGTTTGCTTTTAATGACACTTCATAAACCAGTATCAGAAGTACATTCAATAAATAATGACTTTCAAACTGCTTAAGCTGCATGATGTTAGTAATAATAAATAATAGTGTCATCATTGTTAATAATAGTATTTAATAATTATCAACTACATGTCAGGCATTGTGTGCAAAGTGCTTTATACGTGTAATAAAAATTACCAAAAATGGGAAAAAGGGGAAATTTAGACAGCAGATCCCTACAATGTTATTTGGGTACAAAAGTCACTTAATACCTAGGGCAATGGTTCTCAACTAGGGACAATTTGACCCCCAGGGAACATTTGACAAGGTCTGGAAACATTCTTGTTGCTATACTGGAGAAAGGAGGGTCTCGGACATCTAGTGAGTAGGAGTCAAGTATGTTACTAAAAGTCATACAATGCACAACCACACCACAAAGAATTATCAAACCTTAAGTGTCAACAGTGCCGAGGTTTAAAAAAAAGTCCTGATTTCAGGGTATGTGCTTCATTTCACTACTTGCCATTGATTTAAAAAATTTGCAGATTTAGCTAAGTTATACATTTAACTTACAAATTTTTATCCAGTACAGAAGTAAATAATTTCTGCCCAGTTGAAAAGGTAACTACAAAGATTAAGTTCATGGTCTTATTGGATATTAACCTGTTCCTATCTAACTCAGCAATCCTATGTTAACGCTGCCTATAAATACCTAGGTTCACAAATGCACTCTAGGCTGGTTTAGCATCTTACTGGTTCTCTCAATAAGTGGATGGAATACAATCTGTGATACATGTTCATCTTTTATTTGCTTAGTAAAACTTTTCTTTTTGAAAATCATACAACACAAGTATTTAGCTTATTTAATCCAAAACCTTCATGAGGTAAAAATTATGTCTAAAAATGAGTTCTTCCCCTATCTTTGGGCTTCCCAGGTGGCATCAGTGGTAAACTATGCACCTGCCAATGCAGGAGATGCAAGAAATGCAGGTTTGATTCTTGGATTGGGAAGATTCCCTAGAGAAAGAAATGGCAACCCACTCCAGTATTCTTGCCCAGGGAATCCCATGGACAGAGGAGCCTGGTGAACTACAGCTGACAGGGTTGCTTCAGACATGACTGAAGCAACTTAGCACACACACAGGCATGTGTGAGATTTTGTTTGTGCCCTTGAAGAGCAGGGGCTTCCCCGAAGGCTCAGTGGCAAGGGATCTGTTAGTTTATAATCTGTTTTCTATAGCCCTCCTGCTCTTCCATACACAAGCCCCAAAGCCAGACATTCTGGGTACTCATCTTCCCAGTGCAGGTTCCTCAGGTTTCAGATAAATGGTATTTGAAATGAAATAATAAGAAAACTTCACAACTTGTCAACTTGTGTCTACTTTATCCTGGAAGAACAGAATGCAATAACAGCAGGTCACAATGAAATGTTTTGTTATAGTTTTTTAAAACTTAATATAAAAATAATTTCAGCTTGGTACTTGCCTGGTGGTCCAGTAATTGAAAATCTGCCTTCCAGTGCAGGAGACACAAGTTTGATCACTGATCAAGGAAGTAAGATTCAACAAGTTGCAGAGCAACTAAGCCACAACTACTGAGCTTGCGCACTCTAGAGCCTGCACAGCACAGATAGGGACCCTGCATGCCACATCTAGAGAGCCCTCATGCTGCAAATACTGAAGCCTGCACGCTGCAACTACAGAGCCCATGTGCCACAACTGGAGAATCTGTGCACTGCCAACAAAAGATCCCACATGTCACAACTAGGACCCAACACAACAAACAAATATTTAATTTACAAAAAAACCAACAATTAACAAAATGGCAATAAATACCTACCCATCAATAATTATCTTATATGCAAACAGGCTAAATACTCCAATCATTAGACAGAATGGCTGAAAGGATATAAAATCAAGACACTTATATATGCTTCCTACAAGAGATTCACTTCAGATCTAGACACATACAGATGGAAAGTGAGGAGATGGAAAAAGAAATTCCATGCAATGGAAATGAAAAGAAAGCTAGGAGAGCAACACTTATACTAGGCAGAATGGACTTTAAAACTAAGATTGAAACACGGCACAAAGAAGAGCAATAGGTAATGATAATCTTCCAACAAGAAGATATGACAATTGTAATATACATGCACATAACAAAGGAGCACCTAAATAAATAAATGACATATTAACAAACATAAAGAAAAAAACTAACAGTAACAAAATAGTAGTAGGAGTCTTTACCACCACAGTTACATCAATGGACTGGTCATCCAGACAGAAAATCAATACCCTGGCATTAAACACATTAAATCAGGCAGACTTATAAAGAACATTCCACCTCAAAGCAACAGAACACATATCTTTTGAAGTGAACATGGAACATTCTTCAAGACAGATGACATGTGAGGGCACAAAATGAGTCTCCGCAAACCTAAGAAGACTGAAATAATACCAAGCATCTTTTCCAGTCACAATGCTATGAGACTAGAAATCAACTATAAGAAAAAGAACTGGAAAAACCACACATACATGGAGGCCAAACAATATGCTACTAAACAACCAATTGGTCACTGAAGAAATTGAAGAGGAAATAAAAATTCCTGGACACAAATGAAAACAGGAAACACAACAATCCAACACAAATCAGAAGAGAAACACAATGATCCAAAATCTATGGGACACAACAAAAGCATTTCTAACAGGAAAGTTCATAGTGATACAAGCCTATCTCAGGAAACATGTAAAACCTCAAACAACCTAATCTTACAGATAAAGGTACCAAAAAGTTAGAAGAAGGAAAGAAATAGTAAAGATCACGGTAGAAATAAATGAAGTACAGACAAAAAGAAAACAGAGAACATAATGCAACCAAAAGCTGGCTCTTTGAAAAGACAGAATAGATAAACTTTGGCCAGATTCATCACAGAAAAGAGAATTCAAATAAATAAAATGAGAAAAGTTATAATCAAATCACAAAAATATAAACAATAAGAGACTACTATATTGGCATATTTTATATGCCAACAAAATAAAAAGCCTAGAAGAAATGATAAATTCATAGTTATGAACAATCTCCAAGACTGAATGAAGAAGAAAGAAAATATGAACAGAGTAACAGAAAAATAGGAAAGGGTGTACGTCAAGGTTGTATATTGTCACCCTGCTTATTTAACTTATATGCAGAGTACATCATGAGAAATGCTGGACTGGAAGAAACACAAGCTGGAATCAAGATTGCTCGGAGAAATATCAATAACCTCAGATATGCAGATGACACCACCCTTATGGCAGAAAGTGAAGAGGAGCTCAAAAGCCTCTTGATGAAAGTGAAAGAGGAGAGTGAAAACGTTGGCTTAAAGCTCAACATTCAGAAAACGAAGATCATGGCATCTGGTTCCATCACTTCATGGGAAATAGATGGGGAAACAGTGAAAACAGTGTCACACTTTATTTTGGAGGGCTCGAAAATCACTGCAGATGGTGACTGCAGCCATGAAATTAGAAGACGCTTACTCCTTGGAAGAAAAGTTACGTCCAACCTAGACAGTATTTTCAAAAGCAGAGACATTACTTTGACAACAAAGGTCCGTCTAGTCAAGGCTATGGTTTTTCCTGTGGTCATGTATGGATGTGAGAGTTGGACTGTGAAGAAGGCTGAGCGCCAAAGAATTGATGCTTTTGAACTGTGGTGTTGGAGAAGACTCTTGAGAGTCCCTTGGACTGCAAGGAGATCCAACCAGTCCATTCTGAAGGAGATCAGCCCTGGGATTTCTTTGGAAGGAATGAACTCCGAGAGATGGTGATGGACAGGGAGGCCTGGCGTGCTGCGATTCATGGGGTCGCAAAGAGTCGGACACGACTGAGCGACTGAACTGAACTGAATTAAACTAAATCACTAATTTAAAAAACACCCAACAAACACAAGTGCAGGATCAGACAGCTTCGCATATGAATTCTACCAAATTTAAAAGGAGAATTAATGCCTATTCTTCTCAAAATATTCTAAAAAAATGAAGAGCAAGAAATGCTTCTGAACGCATTCTATACAGTAAGCACTACCCTAATAACTAAACCAGGCAAAGACATAACAACAAAAAAAGAGAAAATTACATGCCAATATCACTTATGAACATAGGTATAAAACCCTCAACAAAATATCAACAAACTGAATTCAGTGTTACATTAGGAGGATCTTATATGATCAAGTGGGATTTATCCCAGAAACACAAGTATAGTTCAATATCCAGCAATCAGTCAACATGATACACAATATTAACAAACTGAAGAATAAAATTCATATGATCATCTCAACAGATATAGAGAATGTTTTTGACAAAATTCAACATTATAACAAAACTCAACGAAGTGAGTATGGAGGTAACATATCTCAACATGATAAAGGCCATATATATGACAAGCCCACATATAATCATCAATGAAAAGCTTTTCCTCTAAGATCAGAAATAAGACAAAATGTCCACCATTGCCACTTTCATCCTAGCCATAGCAATCAGACAAGAAAAACATATAAAAGGAATCCTAATTGTAAAGGAAGAAGTAAAACTGTCACTCTTTACTGTTTGCAGGTGACATGATATATATATATATCACCAAAAAATTATGAAAGCTCATCAAAGAATTTGGTAAAGCTTAAGGATACAAAATTAACATACAGACATCGGTTGTGTTTCCACATACTAACAATGAACTATCAGAAACAGAAGTTAAGAAAACAATTTCACTTATAATCACATCAAAAAGAATAAAATACCTAGTAATAAATCTAACTAAGGAGGCAAAAGATCTGTACTTGGAAAACCAACACTAATAAAAAAAACTGAGGAAGTGAAGTTGCTCAGTCGTGTCTGACTCTTTGCGACCCCGTGGACTGTAACCTACTAGGCTTCTCCGTCCATGGGATTCTCCAGGCAAGAATACTGGAGTGGATTGCCATTTCCTTCTCCAGGGGATCTTCCCGACCCAGGGATCAAACCTGGGTCTCCCGCATTGGAAGCCACCAGGAAAAAAACTGAAGATGACAAAAAGAGATGGAAAAGTATATCATGCTCATGGCTGGAAGAATTAATATTGATAAAATGACCATACTACCCAAGGCAATCTACAGATTCAATACAATCCCTATCAAAATACCAATGGCAGTTTTCAAGGAGCTAGAACAAATAATTTAAAATTTTTAACAAAAAGATATATTAAAAAAAAAAAAAAAATCCAAACAGTCAAAGCAATCTTAAGAACAAAGGACAAACCTGGAGATAAATTACATTCCCTGATTTCAAACCACATAACAAAGCTACATTAATCAAAACAGTATGGTATAGGCACCAAAACAGACACAATGATCAATAAAACAGAATAAAGAGCCCAGATATGATCCCACACTTATATGGTCAATCTATCTAAGACAAAGAAGACAAAAATATACAGTAGGAAGACACCCTTTTCAATAAATGATGTTGGGAAAACTCAATAGCTACATACAAAAGAATCAAATTGGTCTACATTCTCACACCATATACAAAAATAAACTCAAAATGGACAGAAGACTTACATATAAGACCTGAAAGCATGAAACCCCTAGAAGAAACCATAGGCAATACACTCTCTGACCTCAGTCTTAACAATATTTTTTTGACTATGTCTCCTCAAGCAAGGGAAACAAAAGCAAAAACAAACAAATTGGACTACATCAACCTAAAAGGCTTTTGCACTACAAAGGAAACTATCAAGAAAACAAAAAGGCCATCTACTGAATGGAAGAAGATATTTGCAAATGATATATTCAATAAGGGGTTGCGATCCAAAATACAAAAAAAAACTCATACAACTCAACTTCAAGAAAACAACCAACCAGATTAAAAATGAGTAGGGAAGACACACAGATGGCCAACGGATACATGAAAAGATGCTCCGCATCAGAGAAATATAATTCAAAATCACAGTAAGTTATCACTTCACACATATCAAAACAGCAATTATTAAAAAGACAACAAACAAGTGTTGATGAGAATGTAGAGAAAAGAGAACCCTAGTACACTGTTGGTGGGAATGTAAATTGGTGCAGCCACCATAGATTCCACTTCTGGTTATTTTCCCAAGATAACAAAAACACTAATTTGAAAAGATACACACATTGCGATGTTTGTCAGAGAATTATTTACAATAGCCAAGATATATAAGCTACTTAAGTGCCCACTGATAGATGAATAGATAAAGAGGTGTGTGTGTGTTTGTTGGAATATTACTCAGCCATAAAAAAAAGAATGAAATCTTGCCATGTGCATTAAGATGGACAGAGCTAGAAGGGAATATGTTAGGTGATATAAGTCAGACAGCGAAAGATAAATACCATATAATTTCACCTATATGTGGAAACCAAAAATCAAATGAACACACATAACAGAAACAGAACAATGTTTCATTTAGAAAATGAACAAGTGGTTGCCAGACCGGAGGATAGTGATGGGATGAATGAAATAGGTAAGTAAGATTAAAACACACCAACTTGCAGTTACAAAATGAGTGAGACATGGGGATGAAATATATTCAGAGAGGAATATAGTCAATAATAATGTACCATCTCTGGTGACAGATAACTAGACTTATGTGGTGATCATTCTGTAACATACAGAATATCAAATCACTACATTATAATATGCACCAAGAACTAACATAGTGCTGTAGATCAATTACACTTCAAAACAAATTCATTCATACAAAAAGATCAAATTTGTGGTTACCAGAGCTGGACAGGGCGTCGGGGGGTCAGTTGTGGAGGAGGGGGAATTAGTTGAAGGTGGTCAAAAGGAATATACTTCCAGTTAAAGGATAAATAAGTACAAATGATGTAATGTGGCAACCCACTCCAGTACTCTTGCCTGGCAAGTCCCATGGACGGAAGAGCCTCGTAGGCTGCAGTTCATGGGGTCGCTAGGAGTCGGACATGACTGAGCGACTTCACTTTCACTTTTCACTTTCATGCACTGGAGAAAGGAAATGGCAACCCACTCCAGTGTTCTTGCCTGGAGAATCCCAGGGACTGCGGAGCCTGGTGGGCTGCCGTCTATGGGGTCGCAGAGTCGGACATGACTAAAGCGACTTAGCAGCAGCAGCAGGGATGTAATGTACAAAATGACTAATGTAATTAACAGTGCTGTGATACATGAAAATTGTTCAGAGAGCAGGAATAAATCCTAAGACTTCTCATCTCACAGAAAACTTTTTTTCTTTTATTTTCTATCTATACAAGATGATGGATATTCACTATCCTTACTGTGATAATAATTTCTTGATACATGGAAGTCAAATCATTATGGTGGAACCTTTTTTAAAAATTTTATTTATTTATATTTGCACCAGGCCTTCACTGCCCCATGTAGGTTTTCTCTAGTTGGAGCAAGCGGGGACTACTCTCCAGCTGCAGTGCATGGGATTCTCATTGCGGTGGCTTCTCTTGCTGTGAAGCACAGGCTCTAGAGTGCATAGGCTCAGTAGTAGTTGTGGCACACAGGCTTAACTGTCCTGCAACATGTGGAATCTTCCCAAACCAAGATCAAACCAGTGTGCCCCACACTGGCAGGTGGATTCTTAACCACGGCTCCACCAGGGAAGTCCCTATGCTATGCTGTGCTCAGTCACTCAGTCGTGTCCAACTCTTTGTGACCCAATTAACTGTAGCCTACCAGGCTCCTTTATCCATAGGGATTCTCCAGGCAAGAATACTGGAGTGGGTTGTCCTGCCCTCCTCCAGGGAATCTTTCCAACCCAGGTCTCCTGCACTGCAGGCAGATTCTTTACCATCTAAGCTACCAGGAAAACCAAGAATACTGGAGTGTGTAGCCTATTCCTTCTACAGGGGATCGAACTGGCATCTCCTGTGTTGCAGGCAGGTTCTTTACCAGCTGAGCTACCAGGGAAGCCTCGCTATGCAATAATAACTTATATAGTGCTGCATGTCTATTATATCTCAATAAAACTGGAAATAAACTGATTATTGCTGTAATTAAGAATATTAAAATGCTAACTGTCAAATAAGATGCTGAATAATTAAAACTAACGTTAAATCAAATCTATATTCATTCTTGATCAAACTGCACTATCCTGACTGACTTCAATTAACTACATAATTTCAACTGCTTTCACTATTGAACCGAGACAATCAAAAAAGAAGAACCAATTCTACTGTGATTATATACGATTTCAAAAAATCAGGCAAATCTGTATGCTGCAAACCATACCATGAAACCTCAATGTACATGGCCAAAACAGAGACTGTGATAGTGTAACTAAAGGAGCATCAAACAACTATCACACTTTGCTTTGTGCATATGGGTATTACTTATAAAAAAAGTTCTAAAAGGAAACCTAGCACCATCTCCATAACCCCAGTGTGAGTACAAGAAAGAAATGTAGCCCTGCTAAAATGATACTGCTTATGGTAATAAAAAAGAAAAGGCAAAACTACAGAGGCAGAAAAAGATCAACAGCTGTCAGGGGTTCACAGGGGGAAGGAGAGATGGAACAGGTGGGGCACTGGGGATTTTTAAGGAAATACAACTATTCTGTATGATAATACAATGGTAGATAAATGTCATTACTGGAGAAGGCAATGGCACCCCACTCCAGTACTCTTGCCTGGAAAATCCCATGGACAGAGGAACCTGGAAGGCTGCAGTCTATGGGGTCAGTAAGAGTCAGACAAGACTGAGCGACTTCACTTTCACTTTTCGCTTTCATGCATTGGAGAAGGAAATGGCAACCCACTCCAGTGTTCTTGCCTGGAGAATCCCAGGGGCGGGAGAGTCTGGTGGGCTGCTGTCTATGGGATCGCACAGAGTCGGAAACGACTGAAGCAACCTAGCAGCAGCAGCAGCAAATGTCATTATATATTTTCAAAACCCACAGAATATATAGCATGCACAGTGAACCCTAAAAATGCAAACAATGGACATTAGTTAATACTGTATCAATATTGGCTCATTAACTGGAACTCTATGCATTTTATCAATTTTTCTGTAAACCTTAAACTGCTCTAAATATTAAGTCTATTAATTTAAAAAGAAAAAGATAATGTTCTGTTTAAAGAAAAATAATAAATAGCTTATAGGGTTTATGATACATGTTGAAGATGTATGATAACAGCAGCACAAAGGAAGGGAAGAGGAAATGGAGGTGCAGTGTTGCAAGGTTTTAATGTTATATGCCAAGTGCTATAATATTTGAAGGTAAACTATGATAACTTAAGATGCATGTATAATGAGTCTTAGACTCTGATACCTAGAACAACTACTAAAACAAAGAGGTGTAGCTAATAACTGGGCTTCTCCGGTGGCTCAGACAGTGAAGAATCTACCTACAATGTGGGAGACCCAGTTTTGATTCCTAGGTCAGGAAGATCCCCTGGAGAAGGGAATGGCTACCCACTCCAGTATTCTTGCCTGAAGAATCCCATGGACAGAGGAGCCTGGCGGGCTACAGTCTACGGGGTTGCAAAGAGTCAGACATGACTACACGACTAAGTGCCTAAGCAATAAAAAGTACAGCTAATACACCGATAGTTGAAGATAAAATGGAATTATAAAAGACACTCAATTACTGCAAAGCAAGGTGGTAAAAGGAAAAAACAAAGACTAGATGGGACAAATACTAAACAAACAGAAAAATGACAGATTTACACCCAACTACACTGATAATTATATCAAATGTAAACTGTCTAAATGTGCCCATCATCAAACAGGACATTCAAAGCCATGTGTCTGATCCCCAAATTGTATTTTTTAAATATTAGACTGACAAAATTATAAATATTAGATTTTTATTTATGTATTACAAGATTTCTAATCTATTAATTTTATTTTCCATATAGATTTGTAATCTAAACAAAGTAAACAATTATAGAGTGATAAGCACTAAAAAGCAAACAGTGTGGTCAAGGGGTAACAGGGAAGATTTAACTTAGATAAGGCCTCTTTGAGATGATTCATTCAGGCTGAAACCTAAAAGATTTTAAGAAAGTTGACACAAAAAATCAAGGAGAGGGACTTTCAGGCAGTAGGAGTATCTGATCCAAAAGTGCTGAAAGAAGGATCTGAAAGAAGGCTTGTATAACTAGAGAAGACTTAAACAAGGAGAGTAGCTTAAATCAGAGAGGCAGCCAGGCTCTAGCTGATGTAGGATCTAATATTTCAAAATGAGCATATTCTAACTGGATTTTATTCTAACTGGAATTGTGAGCCATTCAGAGGACTTTTAAGGAAGAGATGATACTCTGATTTTGCTATTTTTCCCCATTCTGTTTTATGTGAAGAATGGATTATATACATAAGCAACAGACAAAAGAGAGATCAACTACTAGGAACTTGTGTCCAAGTTAGAAATGATGATGAATTACACAAGGATGTTAACAGTGTTGATAAGAAGAAGCCTTATGGCTGTATCTTGAAGATGCTGGAAGTTCTAGCCAGTGCAATCAGGCAAATGAAAGAAAATAAAGGCATAGAAATTAGAAAGGAAGAAATAAAACTCCCAATCCTCAGACTGTCTACATTAAAAAAATCTCAAAGAACCTACAACGAATAGTGAGCTCAGCAAGGGCACAGGGTACAAGATAAAAATACAAAAAATCAGGACTTCCCTGGTGGTACAGTGGCTACGACTGTGCTCCCAGTGCAGGGGGCCTGAGTCTGATCCCTGGTCAGGGAACTAAATCTCACATGCCACAACTAAGACCTGGTGCAGCCATGAAAATAAATTTTAAAAATCTGTTTAAATATAAAAGTCAATCATATTTTAATTTTTTTCCACCATATTTTTATACACTAGTAACAAACACATGAATATAAAAAGATTTGCCACAAAAAGCATGACTCATGAAAGGAAAAATTAATAGACAGGACTTCATTAAAATTAAAAGTTTTTGCTCCATGAAAGGCCCTAATAAGAGGATGAAATGACAAGCTACAAATTGGAAGAAAATATTTGTACATGACATTTGACAAAGGACCAGTATACTAGATGATGTAAAGAACTCTCAAAACTCAGTAAGAAATTCTATTAGAATATGGGCAAAAGAAATGGAGAGGTATACAAAAAGGATATGCAGATATCAAATAAGGACATGAAAAGATATTCAACTTCATTTGCCATTAGGGAAATGTAAATTAAAACCACAATGAGATGTTACTACATACCCATGAAAAGGGCTAAAATAAAAAACAGTGGCAGCACCAAATGGTGCAGAGAAATTGGATCAATCACACACTGCTGTTGAGAATGCCAAAAATGGTACAACCATAATGGAAAGCAGTTCAGCGGTTTCTTAAAAAAAATAAACTTGCAATAACCATATGACCCAGTAATTTGCATTCCTGGGTATTTATCCCAAAGAAATAAATACTTTATGTTCATATAAAAACTGTACACAAATGTTTAATAGCAGCTTTATTTCTAGTAGCCAAACCTGGAAAACTCAGATGTCCTTCAACAGGTAAATAGTTATCATTGGTATAGCCATATCATGGAATAGTACCCAGCAACAACAAAAAACCAAAATACTAATATAAACAACAACCATTTTCCAGGTGAATCTCCAGAAAATTACACTGAATTAAGGTTACATACTTATGATTCTCAAGTTATATAAAACTCTTAAAATGACAAAATTATAGAAATGGAATATTGATGGGTAGTTCCTGTGAAATAAGGGGAAGTGGGGTGGAAGGAAAAGTAGGTGCTGCTAGAAAAAAGCAGTCTGAGGGATCTCTGCAGTGATGGAAATGTTCCGGATCTTGACTGTATTAATGTTAACATCCTAGCTGGTGACACTGTACTATAGTTACCTTTGGAGAAAACTGAGTAAACTGCACGTGACATCTCTGTTTTGTTTGTTTGGTTGGTTTTTTACCAAATGTACATGAATCTATATTACAAAAAGTTTTTTTTTAATAAATGGAAAAAAATTTTTAACACAAATTAGTCTATAAAGAATCCAAAGAGATGACCCTTTTCTTAAAAAGGCAGATGCTTACCTAAATGGAATATTTAGCAAATTTTTACCCAGGTGGGCAAAGGATTGGGCCTGGTCTAGGTTAAGGAACTCTGCTGGGATAAGCAGTGGGGTTTTTAATCATATACGGCTGGCCTGTCGAGTTGGAATCTGGAGGAGCCTAAAATGGAGAGCCTGCTGTCCCCACACATTGGCTCACCCTCATGGGACATTTACTGAGACTGCAATGCAGGAAGCTGGAAACTGAGTTGGAGAAGCAGTGAAACATTTCTACAGTGTCACATTTCTTATATCTTAAAGTTCTGGTGGTGGAATGGACCTATGAAAGTTACAGAACTAGTATCATCCAGATGATACCTGAAAACTGAAGTGAGCTGAAAGTAACTAATGTAGCAACCTAGCTCTAAACAAACAACTCCTAATTGATTAGTTTCCTTCTAGCTTCTTACAAGGAAAGCAACATAGGTTCAATCTCAATGGTTCTTTCATCATCGCTTAAAGCACAAAACAAACAAATTCAAGATACGGCAAGAATCAAAAAAACATCAATAAGAGAAGATTAATAAAAGTAGATCCACAGCAGAACCAGAGAAGACACAGATGTCAGAACTACAAGAAAAGGCATTTAAAATGGCAACTTTAAACATATACAATATATTAAATACAAATGATCCTACTGTTCAGCCAGGTCCTCCCACTTTCTCCAATCCCTCAGCCATGGCATAGGCTACTAATTAATGACAGCACTTTTTCCTTCAACCTGTTATTAGATTTCTTAGCAAAGACCTCTAAATACAAAACATCAACAAAAGTATGTATCAGGAAAAAAAAAATCTATTTAGTCAAAAGGTAGGCTTTTTCAGTCACAGGGTTCATGAAGAAACATAAAGATACCACTTTGAAATGGAGCAGTGGACAACTCAAACTTAGTAAGTAGGTGAAATGTGTCTTTGATTCCTCCCTCCCATCTAATTAAACAAACACTTTCTGGTAAGGATCTCCAAGATGAAATTAAACTCTACCTCCCAGGAAAATGTGCCCAAGAGAAATAAGTGCTTATGTCCACAAAAGACTTCTACAAAAAAGTTCTAAGCAGCTTTACTCTTTACAGTCCCAAACTGGAAACAACACAAATTCTAACAATAGCAGAATAAAGTTGTGGTATATTAATGAATAACAATCAGTTCAGTTCAGTTCAGCTCAGTCGTGTCCGACTCTTTGCGACCCCATGAATCGCAGCACAGCAGGTGCTGTCCATCACCAACTCCCAGAGTTCACTCAGACTCACGTCCATCGAGTCAGTGATGCCATCCAGCCATCTCATTCTCTGTCATCCCCTTCTCCTCCTGCCCCCAATCCCTCCCAGCATCAGAGTCTTTTCCAATGAGTCAACTCTTCTCATGAGGTGGCCAAAGTACTGGAGTTTCAGCTTTAGTATCACTCCTTCCAAAGAAATCCCAGGGCTGATCTCCTTCAGAATGGACTGGTTGGATCTCCTTGCAGTCCAAGGGACTCTCAAGAGTCTTCTCCAACACCACAGTTCAAAAGCATCAATTCTTCGGCGCTCAGCCTTCTTCACAGTCCAACTCTCACATCCATACATGACTACTAGAAAAACCATAGCCTTGACTAGACGGACCTTAGTCGGCAAAGTAATGTCTCTGCTTTTGAATATGTTATCTAGGTTGGTCATAACATACTACACAGAAATAAAAAGGGAAACTTTACTGACACATTCAGTGACACACATGCTCAGCAAAAGAAACCAAAAGTGATCATATACACCGTATGACTACATTTATAAGAAGCTCAAAACTAATCTACAGTGAAAAAGGTCAGAAAAATGATTACCACTGGGGAGGGCATAATGTTCTTCTTTTAGGAAGAACATTTAGGAAGGGAGTCCTCTGAAGTACTGAAAATGTTTTATATTTTTATATAGGTAGTGGTCATGGTTATTAAAAAAACACCAAAATGCCTACATAGATTTGTGAGTTTTACAAAAAGAAAGTCATAACAACGATAATAAGGTTGTGAAGCCAGATACATACTAATGTCTGATAAACAGGAATCTCTAGGAATTATTGGAAGGTGTTTGCATACTACTAAACTGAGAAGAACTGTGATGATGAAAGCATATTTTTCTTTACTGCATGTTAACTTTATTTAAATAACTCCCAGCATTTTGTTTATAGGCCCTTTGCAAACAACCATTCTGAATTATCTTTTTAGATATTTATCTTCAACACTAGACCCAAAGTTCATCTGGGGCAAGGGTCAGAAAACATTCTCCATAAAGGGCCAGATAGTAAATATTTTCAGCTTTGCAGGTCAGATGGTCTCTGCTACCACCTACTCAAATTCTAACACTGTAACATGAAAGGAGCCATGACAGTAAGTAAATGAATGTGGCCTGATTTGGTCCATTGGCTGTCTTGATTTAGAGCAAGAACTATACTAATCATCTTTGTTTTTCCATTTCTAGCTTATACAGATTACTTCATATACAATAAGGTACTCAGCAAACCAAAGCTGAACGTAATCTTAAAAGTGATCTCTTGTAATCCCTTCATTTTATAGTGAAAAACCTGTAGTCTAGAGGTTAAAATTTTGCTCACTATCATCACTGTTTGGGCAGTGCTTCCTTTTGGTAAACACATGAAGACTTACATCCCTATTTAATACTGATTTGAATTTCAAATCAATTAAGTAACATATCAAATTAAATAAATATCAAAACAATTTTTACTTTAGAAAAATATCTTTACTGGTAGAACTTTTTAGTTTGCTTATAAGCCATCTATACAAGCTCTGAATCATACCACCATACAGAATCAAGTGACCACCAGACAAAAATCAAGTGATTACTTAAATCCTATCATGCAAAATAAGATTTTTGTTCCAAGATCCAAGTTTTTCTAAAAGCCAAAAATCATGACAATGAACATATTTAATGGGAGTTAACATTAGGTAATAAATATAACTTAACAATTAAGTTATCAGAGTAATATCTTTTATAGTTATACTCCAAACTAATAAATACTCCAATCTAATACTTCTAAAAATGTGATCCTAGTATAGGTTATTGAACATTTTTCATGACAGTAAAACAATTAGGCAACAGTAGAGGGCAGCATTTCTATACATTATTAAAATACAACTCACTAAAATCTAAGAAACTTAAAATGTCTATACTAAGACTTCCTTTAAAAAGGTCTCACACTCCTTTCAAAGCTGCTGGCTAACACACAATTTTAATACAATCCAGCAGAAGTGTAAAAGTGCTCTGATGTATAATTATGAACATTTAAATCAAAGACATTTCTGTTCATAATTCTCAAACTGATAAGCCAAAACAATTCAACATTTCTCTGATGATTTATTAACTACCATTATCAGTTACCTACTTAAATAGCTATTGAGTATTCTCTGGAATCACAAATAAATATTTTTTCCCACATAGGGACAATCCTTTTTCTTTATTCATATAAGATTGTTACATACTAATCACCAAAAGGATATACAGTAAAAAACTTTTGGCAATCAGAGACTCAAGAAGCTGTCTCCAAAGACAGGTATTATCATAACTCTAAGATCCAAAATAAAAGCAGCAGCAGAAGAGGTAAATAAAGCAGAAACAGATGTAAAATATCTTTAAAACTCATCCTTTTTCATTTTCCTTTATTCCTAATTACAACTTGCCTTCATATAGAACTATATCTAAATTATAACCACCCTTAACACAGAAAAAGAGCCAACACACTAGTCATAAAAGGCAGAGAAAAGAATTATAAGAGGGAACACCAACAGTGTAAGGGCAGAGAGAAAGAATCAGAAAAGACTGTTGTGTCTAACTAGAAGGCTATATTCTCTTACTATTTAATGAAAATTATTAAAAATATCTGCTAACATTATTAAAGTCTTACTATTTCACACACTTGAAAGTATATAATCATTAATTAATCTTTAACAACCCTATAAAGTAGGTGCCATTATATCCCTATTTTAGAGATGTGGAAACGAAATACAGAAGGAATAAATGACTTGTCCAGGAATCAAGTGTTGGGACTAGAACCTCAAAGGTCTCCAGAGCTTGAGCTCTTAACTACTATCCTTTATTCTCTGCCCAAACTAACCTGCACAATTTCAGCTGAGTAATTTCTTCAGAATGCAGACCAAAAGGAATTTGAAAAGTGAGAGAGTGATAAAATAAGAAGCTTTAGTTATTCATTTTAAAGTTCAATTGTAAGAGCATAAGCAGAAATAGGCAGTACTTGAAAGTAATCTCTAGTCCCTTATATAAAATGATACCGTATAGTCATTGCTCTGTATCTACAGATGCAGAACCTGAGATTATGGAGAGCCAACTGCACTTATTTAGAGGCTGTTCCCAATACCAAAATACTTTCTCAGACTCTAAATTGATTCTAAAGTCTATGTGTGTAGACAAACAAGAATCTTTTAAGAAAAAAACTCAAAAACTGAGAAGCAGAGAATAACTATATTAGATGTTAGGGCATACTAAAAAACTTTAGCAGGTATTAATAAAATCCATCAAGTTGGTTCTTAAATGGACAAATCAATGAAATAGAATTCAATATCCAGAACAGACCCAAATATATGGGAATTTATTTGTCAAAAAGTGTCGTTTCAATCCAGCGGGGGTAAATATAAACTTTTAAATAAATGATGCTGGAACAAATGGGTAGCCATGGGGTAAAATATTACACTGGATCTACAACTAACACTATACTACTACTACTAAGTCGCTTCAGTCATGTCCAACTCTGTGCGACCCTAGAGACGGCAGGCCACCAGGCTCCCCCGTCCCTGGGATTCTCCAGGCAAGAACAATGGAGTGGGTTGCCATTGATCAAGATAATCTTCAAATGGCCCTAAGACTTAAAAATGAAATCTTATATAAAACAGTGAAAGGACACCTGGGTGAATTATTTATAATTCTGGAAATATGAATGTGGAAGGTTTTACTATGACTCAAAATTCAGAAGAAAGAGAAGGGGAAAGGAGGGGAGGCCTAATAAAGTACGGGGAAAAAATCTGCAACTCATATCATGGACAAAGGCTAAACTTCCTGTTATATAAAAAACTCCTAGAAACTTAGAAGAAAAAGATCAACAACACAAAAGAAAAAAAATATGAAATTTAATAAACCTTGCTTAAACACATAAGAAATGCAAACTAAAACTACATTTATATACCATTTCTCACTCAAGAAGCTGGCAAAAATACAAAAATTTGCAAATACATTCTGTCGACAACGCTGCAGGGAAATAATCACTCTCGTACATTGCAAAATGACACAACTTAAATGGAAGAGAACCTGACAGTAGCTACCTAAATTACCTAAACCAGCAATCCTATATGATACAGACACATATGCACAAATATAAAATGATACACAGTTTTTTTTTCACTGAAAAAATATTAACAGTAAAAGGTTAGAAATAACTTTAGTGTCTAGTAAAAACATATTTATAGCTTGTGAAAATTTGGCATTTTTCATGATATATAATACTTGTTATGTATCCAACTTTCATCTCTCTCCAATGAGAAGCAGCTGTTACAGGTTATTTATTTAAAAGCCCAAGTTTGATTAAGGAAACTATGATATATCAAAACAACTAAACTACATATTTCTATAAAAATGAATGAGAAAAAATTATGTGTACTAAAATGGAGAACCCTTCAGGATAATGTAAGTAAAACCAGCAAGGGGCAAAAGATTATATAAATATAAAACAAACTACTGCCATATAGGGAAAGGGAGGTATAAAACATTCTTAATTTTTGTATATGCACAAACAATGGAAAGAAATAAATTCAAATAAAAATGGTTTCCTATGGGGATCAGAACTGGAAGGGACAGAAGTGAGACAGCTATATAGTTTTTTCTTTTTGATGATTTTTGACTCCTGAGTTTGAGTAATATATGAGTTTATTATCTACTCAAAAAAATGTTTTAAAAAGTCAGGGGTAAATAAGTGAAGGGTTGGCGGTTGTATGGAATGGTTGTTACAATCAATAACCTAAGTCTACTTAATTAAAATTTAGTTCCTCTGTCAAACTGGAATAGGACAGCACATACACAACATTCTCATCACCGCATCAAGTTCCACTAGACAGTACTTAGCCTGTTAGTTAACATTTGCAGTCTAGAGATGGAAGTAAGCCCTATACAATGAAAAAGAATCCGATTTTCCCACACTAAGTATAAGCAAGAAAAAATAATTATATATACAACCATTCAAAAAACTCAGTCAAATACTTAAGTGACTAGTAGGCAAGTATCAAGACAAGATGATGTCGTCCATCCCCACCATAAACTAAGAAAGAGGTGGAAAACACTGGGAAGACAGGCCATTGTCTGGGTCATTCTGAATTTATAATATAGAAAGATGAATAAATTTTAGTGACTGTTTTCCAGCATATCAACATAAAACCATATTCAAAATAGGACTTAACACAAACTAAAATATTCACTTATTTTTTTTAATCCACAAGTTTGGAATGCCAATGCCAAAGCCTCATTCATTCAACAATTATTTACTGAGTATCCACTATATGTAGATACTCAGACACTTGGTCAGGCCTCAGGAATACCATAAGAATAAAAGTCTTATTTTGTAAAGTTTATAGTGCAGTGAAAAAACATACACTAATATAAAATCACACAAATACATGATATACTGCATGATATAGAGGAAAAGTAAAGAATACTTATAGAAATAAAAGAACCTTACTTACTAATCATGGGCACAAGGAAGGCTTCTCTCAAGAAATAAGGTTAGGTGGTTTAGTCGCTAAGTTGCATCCAACTCTTGTGGCCCTAAGGACTGTAGCCTGCCAGGCTCTTCTGTCCATGGCATTTTCCAGGCAATAATACTGGAGTGGGTTGCCATTTCCCTCTCCAGGGTATCTTCCTGACCCAAGGACCAAATCTAGGTCTGCTGCACTGCAGGCAGATTCTTTACCAACAGTAAGATTTAGAAGCAAGGACTTGCAAACAGGAAATTATTATGCATGAAGATTTCAAAGAAGAAGAAAATCACCTCACAAAAGCTGAGGGGAAGAAAAAAAGACCTGTAAATAGAAATAATGAAAACTTGATTCACAACTCCTAAAACATATGTATTGGCAATCCCTTAACTGGAAGAGACTCTCCATTACAGCAAAGACCTCAAATACTGCCCTAACAGAATTTAATATGGACTCCAAGTTTTGGCAAACAAGTTGAATAATAACAATAATAACAGCTTGTATTGAGTAAGAGAATAAAATATAAACACTCCTTTCCTCCTAAAAAGCTTAATCAAGAACTCAAGAAACATTTTTTTCTTTACAGGTCTTTCTCCTGCCAACTAAACTTCCACTAAATGACCCTGCAATGACTAGACTTGTCTACCTCATCAACAAACAGGTATAACAAAAGATGGAGAAAGACAGGATTCTACTGCAAGAAATTATGAAAGTTAAGCAACTCCCTTTCTCAGAAGTTAATCAACAGCTGGGAAAACTCTGTACTAAAGAATAAGAATGTCCTTAGTTGCAGCTGCAGTTTATACACAGTGCTTATCACTAACAAAAGAAAATATATCATATACAATACACCCAAATCACTATTGTTGGCTCTTGTATGCTTTGAGTTAATCTTCCCATTGTGATAATGAGCCTGACAAAACTACACATCTCTTCCTGGTCTTCTAACGTTATCAACTCTCCATCAACTGACATATATTTACAAAAGAGCTAATTAAGAACACAAGGATTTACAAACACAAAAATCTCTTACATATTATGTGGAAAAGCACAAAATAAAATATTGCATCCAAACTGATTAAGTTACATAAAGATCTATGTATGTACACTAACAATAAAGAAATACTGCCACAAGAGAAATGCTCGCTAGGATCTTTTCCCACATAAAAAATGTAAATGCAGAATAATATTTTTAAAAATGCAAATTGAAGAGGAAATACATTTTCATTTCCCATTAAGAGGCAAAACAAACACTACATTTGTGTTTAAAATGTATTAAACAGAGAAACAACTACAGCTATTTACGATTATCTTAAATTAGTAAATCGCATTAATACTACTGTAAATAGAGGCCAAAATTTGGCTGTTCAGTAACAGTGATGATTTACTCGTCACAGCTCACAACCTAGCTATTTACAAAGGTTTTAAAATAAGAGTCTTCACTGTGAAGAACATATAGTTATTCTTGGGTGGGGGGTGGCCAGGGGGAGGATGAAAGCCCAGAAAACTAATCATCATTGCTTTAGCTCAACCCACATGCCTGTTCTTAAGGGTATCCATGGAAGCAGTGATGCAACATGCCTACCTAGCTCACCATGCCTACACAAGTGGGAGAGAGGGGAGGCGGATGATGAAAAAAATTCACTTCAAAAGGTGTTTTAGTATTAACATGATAAAATTACATCAACTATACTGATAGACTTTAAAAATACATATAAAACCATAAAGCTCTCTAAAGATCAGAAAAGCAAGGAAAGACTCAAGGGGGAAAGAAAATACTGCAGCACTTTGGCTGAAAAGAAAATTAAGATTTTTGCTCTTCCTGCTGTAGCTATTGGTTAAATATGTTCAAAGAGTTTTATTTCTAATAATAGGATAAATCATTTTAATTTAGCTCTTTCAAAAGTAACTACAAATATGTTTTAGGCTTCCTAATTTCCATCCTACATCTTTTCTATTTTTGTTTTAACAGTTACATAATAAAAACTTATTAAAACTTTTATGTATTGATTCCATACAATTTTTTAAAAATGGCAGCTCTCTTTTGCTTAAACAGGATCAAATATAAGATTCTTAAAATCTATCAAGAAAAAAATAACCTATAATATTAGAAATAAACTATCAGAAATATTAGATATTTTATATTATTCTGTATTATTAGAAATATTCTATAATATTAGAAATAAAAACTAAAGTGAATGAAATGATAAAAGGTAAATCAGAGAGAATCAACCACAGACCATCACGAAAAGAACTTATATATATATTAAAAAAAAAACAAAACTCACTAGACTAAACCTGTGTCCCAGGCTTACTGCCCTTTAAACATTCTTTAAGAATAGTTTGATAAGACAGTTTTACATGGAAGACATAAACAGAATGGGAGCAGACAATAGACATGTTAGTATCTGATCAAAACTCTTATTGTTTGAACTATAACTTTGAACAAGCAAATAAAACTAATTTCTATCAGTTTTCTTGCTTTTCCTCTTGTTGTGAAAAATAATTCACTATATAAGAACAGACTTTGCAGATTTCACAAATCTACTGATTCTTTTATTACTGAATGTAATTTTAAAATCTCAACAATTTTTGTCTAACAATTACTGTGGCATCATAAGTTTATAGAAGCCCCCCCAAAATAAATTATTCCATATTTTAAAAGCCAATGTATAAATTTTAAATATAAGCATCTTGAATCTTACAGTCACACAATGTCCACAAACTGGGGCTCAGAAATAAAAGAAACCAAACTTAGAACTTAAGTGAAGTATGTTGCACTTTGAGGATAAATGAGAAAAACAGACTTTGAAACAAATAACTTTAAGGAGTTCTTGAACAAGTATAATCATTTTAAATCCAATCAACATCTTTCCAAAGGCAACACAATCAGAACTTTACTATTCTCCTTTAAAAAAAACTTACTCTATTTGCAATAAATAAAGGAGAGAGTCCAGAAAATGTTCTCAAAATGAGTTATATTTTCAACCAGTACGACATATGGGGACAGAAAAAAAAGTAGAGGGGAGAACTTTGGGAATATATTTAGAAGATATAACTAGGGCCCTATAAACCTTTGCTGTTGGGAGAAAGCATTCCTATAAACCACAGGGGGAAAATATCCATTTAATAAACTACTTTCAGCTATCTGAAACACACTTCAGAATATTATCTTTCCTAAAGGAAATAAACTAAGCATCATATGGATTCAAATTTCAAATATATAACAATGGTTACACTTTATTTTTTAAATATATTATAAACAAAAAAGTCTCTCACAGTCTGTCACTAACAAACATAGAAAGCATACTGTATCTTACCTTTGTAGTTACAATGCACAGGCAATCCATTACTCTACCATTACAATACTTAATACATAAAGCAGTTTATTGCAAGCTATAAGTTGCCTATATGAATAAAAAATAAAAATAAAATTGTGAGATAAAAGCACTGATGAACAGTTATAACTGTGACAAGATCTCTCCAGGATCCATTCTTAGAGGTAGCAATTTTTCTACTACCTGAAATACAGGAAACCAGAATGTGTCACGTGCCCTACAATCTTCTTTATGTAATCTATATTTGAAGAACTTGAAATTATCCCATAAAACACTGTGGAAGTCGTCAGGGTTTATTCCACAAGAGATCACTGCTGCTTCAGATGCTATTTCATTAATCCCTCTTTTAAAGATATGAGGTTGACAGGGAGTCATCTGATGAAATGTTCCATAAAGGTTTCCCCAATATAAATTTAAAAGTCCTTCTCCTTGTTTGCTATAGTTTGGATATTCAAAAAGAAAAAAAAATCACTAAAAAGGAAAAAAAAATTGTAAGCAAACATTTCTTCCACTAAACCATTTCAGCAACTGCAGCTTGCAAAGTAATGACTTTCTTAGGCAGTAATGAATGGAATATTCCATGTGGTATTTTTGAGAAGGGGGGAAAGAAGAACAAAATGCAATAATTTAAAATATTATCTCTAAAACTTACTTCTTTTCCCTTTAAGAAAAAATGGTAATAGTAACATTTACCAATGTAGTCAGATAATAACTTGAGTGCCCCACTAAATCTATTTCACTTAATCCCTTAAAAAAGAAAGCTACCACCACAAAAAGATAATTGTAACTAAGTACCATTTCAAACTCCTCAAGAAGACTTAGTTTTAACCCAGAAGTAGCCTAACTTTGTGAATTCATGTCTTGTCCTCAAATTCATTGGAAACAGAGCTACATAGGCTGACAGGGGACATGGCATACTGCTGCAACTGGCTTTGAGTTTCCTAAGCGTGCAGTCACACTCTCCTGTAAAAATGTGTAATAATGAAGAGTATTACCTGCAATTTCTGTCCACAAGGTTTCTCATCATCTACAGATATTATAAATTGCCTCAAATTCAAACAAGAGAACCGTTCCCATTTGCTTTTTATGTCATGGGCTGCATCAGCAAGTTTCACACTAAACCGAGTTTCATTATAAAGGATTATGCAAAAGAGTTAATACATGTATGTCACTTAGTACCTTCACATCATTATTGTTATTACTATTACTGATTGGCTATTAGGTGACAGCCTTTTGTTTCAAGTCTAATACACCTAAGACAGATCCAATGGGATTTTATCTTGAACACACGGACTGTTTTAAGGGTTAACTAAGGCACAGCACTTAAAATAATGCCAATCTTTCTAAGTGCTTAGTACAAGCCAGTTACAGCTATATGTCTATATACATGCACATGCAACTATAAGGCTTGAAGGGTGGGCAGAAGTAAATTTCATCATTGGCCAACATATCTTTTCCTCCAAGCAGAACAGACATCTTGGGAATTACCTGCTCAGTTAGAGACTGAGAATATCTGCTTTTTCCCACACACCCCAACAATCTTTCGCTCTCAAGACAAAAAAGTAAAGCCCACTCATGGGTCATGATTCCTTAAACAAAGTTTACCATTTTAGAAAGAATACTGAAAACATTATAGGTAATATCTAACTACTGACTAAGCACTGCAGATGGTAAAGCGTCTGCCTACAATATGGAGACCCGAGTTCGATCCTTGAGTTGGGAAGATCCTCTGGAGAAGGAATGGCAACCCACTCCAGTACTTTTGCCTAGAAAATCCCATGGACAGAGGAGCCTGATAGGCTACAGTCCATGGGGTCGCAAAGAGTCGGACACGACTGAGCAACTAAACTTTCTTTCTTTCTGTGAGGGAAAATAAGGAGCTTTGTGAAACGCTTTAGCTAGTTTCTCCCTTAGTGTTTTGTGTAATTTTTATTATCTATTAGTATACCCTATAGAGAGAAGGCATTCCTAAGTTTGGCAGACCTCATAACAGTGGAGATTGAAAATCACTATCAAGAGTCAGAAACAGTGCTTCAGCCCATTAACAGAACTGAAACTGTGTAACTTTAAGTAGTCATATTCTTACGCAAATTCAGATGAAACTTCAAACTGACTCAATTAACATATAAATATTTAACAACATATTATTAAAAATATATCTAAAATGCTGTTTTATTCTATTCACATTCAGAAAACAATTTTGGTCAAACTTCATATTCACCTTAAATGTTAGGGTCATGATTATAACTACAACCACTTTTTAAATTAATTCTTCATTTTGCTCAATTTCATTTTCATCTAAGTTGTTTAGATACAGTACTTTTAATCCATGTATTAATATATCACCTTACATATCTCAAATCACTGTTAGTACCTATTCACATAGATACTAATTGATTTTCCCTATTTGTTTTCTCAGTATGTATTATACTAACAAATTTTTCCTATTTGTTTTCTCAGTATGTATTATAACCTCTATAACATAACCACTTACTATATTACTCTTTAGTACACTTTTTAATTTTCAAAAAAAGCTTACACATACTATCCAATGCCTGCAGCTCTTAAGGTCATACTCAGGAATGATTATTTAATCTGTATTAAATTCTACACTCACTGCATCTTTTCAGTTCAGTCGCTCAGTCGTGTTCAACTCTTTGCGACCCCATGAATCGCAGCACGCCAGGCCTCCCTGTCCATCACCAACTCCTGGAGTTGACTCAGACTCACACCCATCGAGTCAGTGATGCCATCCAGCCATCTCATCCTCTGTTGTCCCCTTCTCCTCCTGCCCCCAATCCCTCCCAGCATCAGAGTCTTTTCCAATGAGTCAACTCCTCGCATGAGGTGGCCAAAGTACTGGAGTTTCAGCTTTAGCATCATTCCTTCCAAAGAAATCCCAGGGCTGAACTCCTTCAGAATGGACTGGTTGGATCTCCTTGCAGCCCAAGGGACTCTCAAGAGTGTTCTCCAACACCACAGTTCAAAAGCATCAATTCTTCGGTGCTCAGCCTTCTTCACAGTCCAACTCTCACATCCATACATGACCACAGGAAAAACCATAGCCTTGACTAGACAGACCTTTGTTGGCAAAGTAATGTCTCTGCTTTTGAATATGCTATCTAGGTTGGTCATAATTTTTCTTCCAAGGAGTAAGCGTCTTTTAATTTCATGGCTGCAGTCACCATCTGCAGTGATTTTGGAACCCCAAAAAATAAAGTCTGACACTGTTTCCCCATCTATTTCCCATGAAGTGATGGGACCAGATGCCATGATCTTCGTTTTCTGAATATTGAGCTTTAAGCCAACTTTTTCACTCTCCACTTTCACTTTCATCAAGAAGCTTTTTAGTTCCTCTTCACTTTCTGCCATAAGGGTGGTGTCATCTGCATATCTGAGGTTATTGATATTTCTCCCGGCATTCTTGATTCCAGCTTGTGTTTCTTCCAGTCCAGCGTTTCTCATGATGTACTCTGCATATAAGTTAAATAAGCAGGGTGACAATATACAGCCTTGACGTACTCCTTTTCCTATTTGAAACCAGTCTGTTGTTCCATGTCCAGTTAGCATCTTCTACAAACATCCAAACTGACACTGATTTAGGACACTTCAAGTCAATATATTCTTCTTAAATAGTCATCTGCTGTGCAAAATATTGATAATTTATAAATTACTTTGTAACATGAGCAACTTTAGAGGTTTCAAATACAAGCCTTTGGGATGGCAACACCTCACCTAATATTCAGGCACAAAAGATATTTAACAGTATTTTAGAATATCAATAGGTGTCTATATAGGCAATTGTTTCCAACCATAATAGAATAATAGGGAACAGTTTAACTCTCCTACCTTAAAACAACTAAAAACTAGGACAAATAAGGAATAATTATTTTCAGATACTGAACAAAGTCCCATAAATGCCCAGAAACTGCCTGGAAAAAGTTTCCACACTGCAGCAGAAGGATGGGGAAACTAAACAAAGTCCAGCAATCTAAGATGAGGGGCCAGAGTTTAGAATTCAGGAAGGTCAAGGTGTCTAAAATTCACAGATAAGAGTACCAGAGAGGAAAGGTGCATAGCATGAGGTCCACAGATCTGCAGAGTTCTTCTTGAGTCTTTATTATACCCATTAGTCATATATATATAAGGAAACTTGAGGCTGAAGAAAGAACCCTACGTGGAACAATCCCAGAACTTGTACAGGGCTAAGAAGAATGGAAAAACTCATAATATACAGGCTCTGGGTGGAGTACCCAGAAGAGTACTGGTACAAAATTAACCCTATACTGAAGGCTGCTTGATCCCACTAAAAAAAGACTGAATGCAAGTTTCAAAAAGAGCAAGCTCTTTCCAAGTAATTTAACTGTATCCCAAAACAAATCTCAAGAATATTTAAAGTCAAGTCACTCAGTCGTGTCCGACTCTTTGTGACCCCGTGGACTGTAGCCCACCATGCTCCTCTGTCCATGGGATTTTCCAGGCAAGAGTACTGGAGTGGGTTGCCATTTCCTTCTCCACCAGGGAAGTCCTCAAGAATATTTAAGGGAACACAAAAAAATACTGAGGACTTGAAAAGGTAAAATTTATAACATCTGCCAAATCTAATTTTTAAAATTCTCAGGTATACAAAGAAGAGGTAAATATAACCTGGAGAGGAGAAAAGGCAATCAACAAAAAAGAACCCAGACCTGCAGAAACAAGACTAACAGACACCAAAGACAAATTTATGGTTTCCAAAAGGGAGTGAGGAGGGGGAGAGGGACAAACAAATTAGGGATATGGGATTAATGGATACAACCTACTAAACATAAGTAACAAGGATTTACCTGTATAGCACAGGAAAGCATACCCAATATCTTATAATAACCTATAATAAAGTATAATCTGCAAAAAGAAAAACGAATCACTATGCTGTACACCTGAAACACAGTATCATAAATCAACTATACTTTAATAAAAACAAACAAAAATCCAAACGACAGATGACAGAATTAGCACTAAAAGATATTTTAAAATTATTATAAACCTATCCCATATGTTCATGAATACAGAGCAAAGCATGAACATCTTAGTATATGTGCTGCTGAAGCAAGCACATGCATGAACATCCTAATGAGACATGTAAAATAAAAAAGGAACCAAATTAAACTTCTAGAGATAAAAATTCAAATGCCTTAAAAAAAACTGATTAAATGAGATTAACACTTCAGAAAATGAATGAAATGAAAACGTAACAGAAACTGTCCAAAATAAAACACACAGAGGAAAAAAGACTAAAAAAAAATGAATCACATCAATGAGCTATGGGACAAATTCAACCAGCCCAATAAACAGCTGTTTATACAGTCCCTAAAAAAAAAAAAAAAATAGAGAAGGTAACAGAAAAAATATTATTGAAATAATGGATAAAAACTTTCCATTATTTGGCAAAAACTATAAACACAGATCCAAGAAACTCCACAAATCCCAAAGACGTGAAGAAAATTGTACAATGGAAAGTGTAAAGGAATGACAAGCATCAAACTCAGGACAGTGATTCATTCTGGGGGATGAAGCAAAGAAGGTAATCAGGATGGAAAATAAAAGATCATCAGCTATATAACATTTCCTTTTCTTAAGCTAGGTAACAGGTACAGGCATGGATGAGTCAGTTGCCCAGCTGTGTCCTACTCTTTGGAACCCCACTGACTGTAGCCTGCCAGGCTCCTCTGTCCATGGGAATTTTCAGGCCAGAACACTAGTGGGTTTCCATTTTCTTCCTCCAGGGGATCTTTCCAAACTAAGGATTGAACCTGTGTCTCCTGAATTGCGGGCAGATTCTTTACCTGCTGAGCCATCATGGAAATCCCTAGATAACAGGTACATGAAGATTCAAAATAGTCTCTTCAGATTTCTGTGTAACTATAATCTTTTTTTTCTAGTAACACACAAAAAGAATATAATCAACAAGACAGTTGCCAAGAAGACAAAAAAATTTCAAAAACAGACTGTAGCAACCACCACCAAAAGAAATCAGGGAAGGTAAAAAATCCACCTGCCAATGCGGGAGACGTGGTTTCAATTCTAGGATCAAGAAGATCCCCTGCAGAAGGAAATGGCAACCACTCCAATTCTTGCTGGGAAAATCTCATAGACAGAGGAGCCTGGCGAGTTACAGTCCATGGGATCACAGAGAGTTAGCCACAACTCAGTGACTGAGCAAGAGCACCAAGGGCTAGTGACACTGAAGAGGGATTTTATGTTCTTTATCCTTTGCTACACTGATAAATTACTGAGTATGCAACATTTTATTTAATAAAAACAGTAAGATTACTTTATAAATCTACCATTTACTGAGCACTTCGTTTTATGTCAGACTCTGATTTAAGTTTTACATAAATTATTCCACCTCATACACTCTCTTACAGATGGTGGCAGTGGTAAAGAATCCACCTTCCAATGCAGGAAATGCCAGAGCGGCGGGTTATATCCCTGGGTCGGGAAGATCCCCTGAAGTAGGAAATGGCAACTCACTCCAGTGTCCTTGCCTGGAAAATTCCACGGACAGAAGAGCCTGGTGGGCTATAGTACACAGGGTCGCAAAGAGTCAGACATGACTGAGCTTTCCCACACCACCACCATCCCATCTCATACATAAAAGTACCAAAGGAAGGGAGTTCTGGTTTCACCTTCACTTTATAGATGATGAAACTAAAAACAGTTAAGCAACCTGCCCTATATTTATAATATAATGCAACAGATCTAAACACAGACATAGAAGAAAGTTCTTACAGAACAATACACAGTTCTCATTTTAAATATATATGAGCTAAATAATATACTCATTAACATACAGAATTAGTTGAATAAATATATATCAAATGGTTGAAAGTGGTCGTCTCAATGAAAAAATACTGTTTTGAAAGAATATTTTTAAAAAGACTGACTTTCAACAATGTACACCTCTCTGTACATATATGTTTTAAGATATGCCTGAATTATCTTTGTAATCAGAGATTTTTTTTTAAGTAAATAACTGAAAAAGAAAGATAGCAATTCCTGTGGAAAAGAAGCATCAGAAGCCAGGTTACAGTGCTGGCTTCAGCAGCACATATACTAAAATTGGAACCATACAGAGAAGATTAGCATGGCCCCCGCACAAGTATGACATGCAAATTTGTGAAGCCGTCCATATTTTTATACTATGGCTGATTCATGTTGATGTATGGCAGAAATCAACACAATATTGTAAAGCAATTATCTTTCAATTAAAAATAAATATATATATATATTTTTTAAAGCCACATTACAGAATAATGGGAATGAGACGAAAAGAACGGACAAATATAAACTACTTTTTTCAAGAAACTTAACTAGGAAGAGAAGGAATACTACAGGGTCCTACTGAGAAGAACTTTTCCTATTTGTCTGTTTTCTTTTAACGGAATCTTTGAACGTATTTATAGGGTAAAGGGAAGAAGGAAACAAAGGTCCAAGAGAGGATAAGGTTATAGAGATTAGATGAGGAGTGGAGAGAATGAGATTTCAAAAGAGAAAAAGATCAAGAGCACAATAGAAGCTTTCAATATTTATCTCAGACAGTGACTTTCACATAACTGAAAACATATTTCTATAAAGTTGGAAATTTTTGCGGTGAGCATGTATTACTTTGGCAATCTAAACAAATGGGGAGAGTTATTTTAAATATCCATACACTTTACTGGGAAAAATTATATATGCATTTTATTCCAACTCAAAATCCCCACGTTTTTCACATTTGGAGAAACACAAGGGGGAGCTTGTTTAAGAGCATATGAGGTGATAGTAATGCTCTAATACTGAAGATGGTAACAGATGCAGATATGGATAACGAAATTATTTAAATGCATTACTGAAAATGTCTTATAATCAAAACTCATAATTTAAAACTAACTGGGGATGCCTTCTTGCAGAGCATGAATCTGTAACTATTGTGGTACACTTAAGCTTTAACAGATTTTTATTTTCTTAGTAACTATAATATTTTGCCAAGTTTTCTCCTAGATTAACAGCTTGGCATAATATGGCAGTTGTTCCACTTCTCTCATAGCATTTCATTATATTTCACTTCCATTTCAAAGTTATTATTTTAGTGGTATATCCTTCAGTTCTAGAACTGGCATCTACCATTTAAACACTGAAATAAGACTGTCTTAGATATAAACATAAGAATATAAAAATTACATAACAGTGAATAAAAAATAACAGCATAGTGGTCATCAAAATCACCTGCAGAAACATATAATGCACAAGTCACTTAGTACACACACCTGTCAGCTTTGGTCTTGATGAAACTTTTCAATTACAGGGTCTCTAAGGGTTGAGCATTATTTCATGTTTTATACACCACTTAAAAACTGGAATTAAATGAGACAGCACTGTAAATCTGGTGGCAGAGAGAGGGAGTTCAAACTAGCGTCTCTGGGATGTACTGAGAGAGAGACATTCTGCTAGAAAAATAGAATATTAGGAACAAGGATAAAAACCTTGAGGACACTGATGAAAGACAGAGGAAAACAAGCCGAGCACCAATACATATGATTATCAACTACTCTGAAGGCAGGAATTCAAATATGTGAAAAAATTATGAAGCTGTGCTATAAAATTTGGTCAGCTGTCTTCCAAAGCACATAGTAAGAACTGAAATGGAAGTCTGTATTAGGGATATAGAGTTATGGGATAGATGGTACCAAAGAAAGATAAGTACTGAATTTGAATATGGACTGACAATAACACTACTGTAGATACTACCATTGTATCAACTTAAAATTTTTTTAGTCTGCTAATTGTATACTAGATGTTTTTAGGAAAAGTCATATAAAATAAACTCCTTTTTCACTGGAGAACTGTGCTGAAGTATTTAAGGCTAAAGATCATGTCTGCAATTTGCTCTCAAATGGATGAGCAAGAATAAATTTTAAAAGTGTGTGTACATGTGTACAAGGAGCAAGCAAATGTGACAAAATGGCAACTTCACTATTCTTGTAATTTTCCTGTAGATGTACATTTTTTCAAAAGAATAAAATTTTTTAAAAGAGAAACTGAAAAAGAGTCCAAAATAACAGTAAAATATAAGTCCTATAAGAAAACTACAAAGTGCTATGGGCATTTAGAAGGGATTTGTCTCAGAGAAAAGATGAGTGAAGGAAGATCTTACATGGACGGTTGCTGAGTTGGGTCATGTAAGACGGATAAAGTACAGACATTCCAATTGGAATAGACATACCAAACCACTTTCAGAAGCCACTGCTGCAGAGAGCAATTTCACTTTGCTATGTTAAAAGTGAAAATGTCAGTCGTCATTCAGTCATGTTCAACTCAGCGATCCAATGGACTACAGCCCACCAGGCTCCTCTGTCCATGGAATTCTCCAGGAAAAAATACTGGAGTGTGTTGCCATTCCTATGTTAACTACATCCTATGTTTTTTCCACAAACTAGCCTGTTATGTTTCTGTCTCTATTAAAATTACTTCTGTTGTTCACTCAGTTGTGTCTGACTCTTTGTGACCCAAAAGACTGCAGCACGCTGGCCTCCTTGTCCTTCACCATCTCCCAGAGTTTGCACAAACTCATGTCCATTGAGTTGGTGATGCCATCCAACCATCTTATTGTCTGCCGTCCCCTTCTCCTCCTGCCTTCAGTCTTTCCCAGCATCAGGGCTTTTTCCAATGAGTCAGCTCTTTGTTGGTGGCCAAAGTACTGGAGTTTCAGCTTCAGCATCAGTTCAGTTCAGTCACTCAGTCATGTCTGACTCTTTGAGACACCTTGGACTACAGCATGCCAGGCTTCCCTGTCCATCACCAACTCCCAGAACCTATTCAAACTCATCTCCACTGAATCGGTGATGCCATCCAACCATCTCATCCTCTGTCATCCCCTTCTCCTCTTGCCTTCAATCTTGCCCAACGTCAGGGTCTTTTCTAATGAGTCTGTTCTTTGCATCAGGTGGCCAAAGTATTAAAGTTTCAGCTTCAGCATCAGTCCTTCCAATGCATATTCAGGACTGATTTCCTTTAGGATGGACTGGTTGGATCTCCTTGCAGTCCAAGGGACTCTCAAGAGTCTTCTCCAACACCACAGTTCAAAAGCATCAATTCTTCAATGCTCAGCCTTCTTTCTGGCCCAACTCTCACATCCATACATGACTACTGGAAAAACTATAGCTTTGATTAGACACACCTTTGCTAGCAAATGAAAGTCTGCTTTTAAAAACTGTCTAGGTCCGTCATAGCTTTTTTTTCAAGGAGCACGTGTCTTTTAATTTCATGGCTGCAGTCACCAACTGCAGTGACTTTGGAGCCCAAGAAAATAAGGTCTGTCACTGTTTCCACTGTTTCCCCTTCTATTTGCTATGAAGTGATGGGACCGGATGCCATGATCTTCATTTTTTGAATGTTTGAGTTTTAAGCCAGCTTTTTCACTCTCCTCTTTCATTTTCATCAAGAGGCTCTTTAGTTCCTCTTCGCTTTCTACCAAAAGGGTGGTATCATTATTGATATTTCTCCTGGCAATCTTGATTTCAGCTTGTGCTTCATCCAGCCCAGCATTTTGCATCCATAGAAGTTAAACTAGCAGGGTGACGATATACAGCCTTGATATACTACTTTCCAAATTTTGAATCAGTCTGTTGTCCAGACTGTCCAGTTCTAACTGGAGCTTCTTGATCTGCATACAGGTTTTGCAGGAGGCAGGCAAGGTGGTCTGGTATTCCCATCTCTTAAGAATTTTCCATAGTTTGTTGTGATGCACACAGTCCAAGGGTTTAACATAGTCAATGAAACAGATGTTTTTCTGTAATTCTCTCGCTTTTTCTATGATCCATTGGATGATGGCAATTTTGTTCTTCTGCCTTTTCTAAACCCAGCTTGTAAATTAAAATTTCTAATTTTTCTCTTATTTTATTAATTATAGTGTGGTATTTTCATTGTCTAGGTAACAAATCCAGTTACTAAGCAAGTTTATTAAATTAAGTCAGAGAAAAATATCTGCCTTAAAGTCTGAAATTCTAAGTTCTAATCTCAGTTTTTCCAAATGATAATAATGTAAGTTTGGGCAGTCACAACATCCGTGAAGTACAGTTTGCTGAATTTTAAAGTGAGTATCAGCTCTAAGTACTGAAGACCAAAATCTGGCTTAACTCACATATATTAGGAGATTACTAAAAGGCAAGAATCCATAATCCTGTAACATCTCAAAATATAGTAATGTATGTGAAGGTGTCCTTTAAAACTATACAACTTGAAAATAAGATTTTTATAATGCTTTCCTATGGAACATGTGAACATTTTTTTTAAGAAAGGAAGAAAGAACACAACATACCAGTTTAAAAATTAATACTATAATATGTTTAGACCAGTAATGTTTCTCAAATTTTATATTACTAATTCTGATGCAAAAGACTAAAGATAAGGCTCTGTCACCTGCCTCTTTACTCTTACAAACCAAAGATAATACTGCAAAGAAAAGGCATTCAGAAGGAACAGAGAAACAGAAGTCACTATTCCAGCTAATTCTAGTTCTGGGGCAGTGAAAATTCAAGATGAACTTGGGAAAACTGTGCCAGCATGCAAGAACATGCTCAAAGACAAATGTATGCATGTCATAAGGACATGGAGGGATCCCTTCAAGAGATCCTCCACATTTGGAGTAATCTGAGTATCCAAAGAGTAACAACTGAAATCTATATGCTGGTCAAGAAGCAACAGTTAGAACTGGACATAGAACAACAGACTGGTTCCAAATCCGGAAAGGAGTATATCAAGGCTGTATACTGTCACTCTGCTTATTTAACTTATATGCAGAGTACATCATGCAAAATGCCAGCCTGGATGAAGCACAAGCTGGAATCATGATTGCCAGGAGAAATATCAATAAACTCAGATATGCAGATGACACCACCCTTATGGCAGAAAGTGAAGAGCTAAAGAGCCTCTTGATGAAAGTCGAAGAGGAGAGTGAAAAAGTTGGCTTAAAACTCAACATTTAGAAAACTAAGATCATGGCATCCAGTCCCATCACTTCATGGCAAATAGATAAGGAAACAATGGAAACAGTGAGAGACTTTATTTCCAGTTCAGTTCAGTCGCTCAGTCGTGTCCAACTCTTTGCGACCCCATGAATTGCAGCACGCCAGGCCTCCCTGTCCATCACCAACTCCCAGAGTTCACTCAGACTCACGTCCATCGAGTCAGTGATGCCATCCAGCCATCTCATCCTCTGTCGTCCCCTTCTCCTCCTGCCCCCAATCCCTCCTAGTATCAAAGTCTTTTCCAATGAGACAACTCTTCGCATGAGGTGGCCAAAGTACTGGAGTTTCAGCATCAGTCCTTGCAATGAACACCCAGGACTGATCTCCTTCAGAATGGACTGGTTGGATCTCCTTGCAGTCCAACGGACTCTCAAGAGTCTTCTCCAACACCACAGTACAAAAGCATCAATTCTTCGGCACTCAGCCTTCTTCACAGTCCAACTCTCACATCCATACATGACCACTGAAAAAATCATAGCCTTGACTAGACAGACCTTTGTTGGCAAAGTAATGTCTCTGCTTTTGAATATACTATCTAGGTTGGTCACAACTTTTCTTCCAAGGAGTAAGCGTCTTTTAATTTCATGGCTGCAGTCACCATCTGCAGTGATTTTGGAGCCCAAAAAAATAAAGTCTGACACTGTTTCCACTATTTCCCCATTTATTTCCCATGAAGTAATGGGACCAGATGCCATGATCTTCATTTTCTGAATGTTGAGCTTTAAGCCAACTTTTTCACTCTTCACTTTCACTTTCATCAAGAGGCTTTTTAGTTCCTCTTCACTTTCTGCCATAAGGGTGGTGTCATCTGCATATCTGAGGTGATTGATATTTCTCCCGGCAATCTTGAATCCAGCTTGTGCATTTTCCAGTCCAGCGTTTTTCACGATGTACTCTGCACATAAGTTAAATAAGCAGGGTGACAATCTACAGCCTTGACGTACTCCTTTTCCTATGTGGAACCAGTCTGTTGTTCCATGTCCAGTTCTAACTGTTGCTTCTTGACCTGCATACAAATTTCTCAAGAGGCAGGTCAGGTGGTCTGGTATTCCCATCTCTTTCAGAATTTTCCACAGTTTATTGTGATCCACACAGTCAAAGACTTTATTTTAGGGGGCTCCAAAATCACTGCAGATGGTGACTACAGCCATGAAATTAAAAGACACTTGCTCCTTGAAAAAAAAGCTATGACGGACCTAGACGTCATATTAAAAAGCAAAGACATTGCTTTACCAACAAAGGTCCATCTAGTCAAAGCTATGGTTTTTCCAGTTGTCGTGTATGGATGTGAGAGTTGGACTATAAAGAAAGCTGAGCGCCGAAGAATTGATGCTTTTGAACTGTGGTGTTGGAGAAGACTCTTGAGAGTCCCTGGTTGGACTGCAAGGAGATCCAACCAGTCCATCCTAAAGGAAATCAGACCTGAATACTCATTGGAAGGACTGATGCTGAAGCTGAAACTCCAGTACTTTGGCCACTTGATGCGAAGAGCTGACTCACTGGAAAAGACATTGATGCTGGGAGGGATTGGGGACAGGAGGAAAAGGGAATGACAGAGGATGAGATGGCCGGATGGCATCACCAACACGCGATGGACATGAGTTTGAGTAAACTCCAGGAGTTGGTGATGGACAGGGAAGCCTGGTGTGCTGCAGTCCATGGGGTCGCAGAGTCAGACATGACTGAGCTACTGAACTGAGTAACTGAGATAGACTGCAAACACTAAATAAGTAACATCCTTCAGTCCATAGTGATAGTTGTTGTGTTTTTTTTTATATAGTGATAGTTTTATTCAGAAAAGCAAGGATTAAGTGTGGGTGTAGGGCTATTTAGTCACCTTTGCAGCGGACCATCACACAAACTACTCTAAAAACTGGTCATTAAAAGAAAATATAAGCTTTACCCTATCTTTTTAGGAGAAACAAAGTTTCAACCCTAACTGATGGGGATAAGTACTTTTTACAAAGAACACCAACTAATAAATACAAATGGAATGATAAAATTAGAAAGGATAATCAACATGTTTTGAAACTTCTAACGGAATTAAGTGATGTAGGCAAAGACCATTAATGGGTGAATCAGGTAGATATTCACTCAATACAAGGTGCTAAAGTGCTACCCCCAAAGATACTTAATAACTACAAAAAGAAAATCCTAACTGTACAAGGAGGATCTGGAGGTCCCACCTCTAAGTAATCATACTTAATCATCACAAGTGCAACAACCTGATATTGTAAGCTTCCTGCTGTGATGCAATCTAAAGCACTATATATCATTATGAAGTCTGTTTACCAAAAATGAGTCTAATCAACCTTGACATCTAACTTCTGTTATCAGAAATGTAAGACTTATTGAAATGACTTAACATGAAAAAATAGACTGCTAAACAAATACACAATATGTATTATACTATAAGACAACTGGCATGGTCTCTTCAAAAAGTCATTTAAAGGGGTAAAAAAAGATGGGGAGGCTATTCTTCTAGATTTTAAGCGAGTAAAAGGCAATGTACCAGGTTTGGTATGTGCCCTCCTGACTCACTGCATTGCCTGCCCCCAAACCTTCACATCTGCTTGTCATCCTGAGCGCCCTGGCAACACCTCGTGCCTCTGGCCTGTCTTCCACAGCTCACCCTCTCACCTCCTTACTTGCAGCTTTCCTGTAAAACCAAATACCATGTCCGCTGCACCAACAAATCTACAACCCTGAAGTGCAGGGGAACTGATGGTCACCAGAAGCCAGAAGATAAACTCTCTATGGCTTCTCAGGTTATACCCAAGATTCAGCAATCAGTCACACTTAGTGGCAGGAAGCATCCTTGTATTAGTTTTTCCTTATTTCCAGCTTATTCATCTTTTCCCTTACTTGTGCTCCCTAGGAGTAAATGAACTCTCTAAATAAAGTACCTAATAAAGCATTAGCTCTCTACCTCAAGTTCTGTTATCAAGGAAATTCAGATAAAAATTGACTTAATGATTAAATTCAGTACATAAATCTTAACCGGCTTTTTAAAAGTCCTAAAAGATAGTTCAGAATCAGTTGTGGATTGGAGAGATAATTTAATAATATTTATTAACTTTCTTAGATGTGATAACAGTTGTAAGGTTACACAGGAGAATGTTTGACTTTGGGAGATATATGAAGTTTTTACAAGTTAAGTGCATGATGTCTATGCCTGATTTTCAAATAGATTCCCCAAATACACGTACAGAGAAAAGGCAAATGTTACAAAATATTAGTAAATGTTGACTCTACATGAATGTTTGTTGGTCTATTCTTTTCATTTTAGCAACTCCATTATCACATAGATCCATCCTTAACTGGATTACTGACACAGATTCCTAACAGGTCTCCTGCTCTACCCCTACTACAGCGAATTTTCAACAAAACATCCTGAATGATCCTTTTAAAGGTTAGGTTAAACAATGCCACTCCTCTGCTCCAAAACTTTGCAAATGCTTCACATGATCTGCCCCTGTCTTACATTCTGACCTCATCTCCCACTGCTCCGTACTCACTCTGCTCTAGCCCCTCTGGCCATACTGCTTTTTCTCATATATTCCAGCCTTCTTCTTGCCTTGGTCTTTACACTGGTTATCCCTCAAACAGTTGCATTAACTTCCAATTCTTTACACAAGTATCACCTCAACCAGGCCTATCATAAATACCCTATTTAAAATTGCAAAGCATCCCCCCACACACAATCTGGCATCTCTGTTCCTCTTAATCCCCTCCTCTTTCTTTCCTCTCAAATCACTTATCACCTTCTAACCTACTAGATAAATGCATGATATACAATAGGTACTCTGTATCTGTTGACTAAATGAATTGACATTCAAAATAAAATGACCAGGTGACCAAAGAAGAAAAGAATTCTAAAGGATGAGTAGAGAAACAGGCAGTGGCCAATTTGGGATTTCTGAGTCTCATGAGGGATTTCCTACTTTATTCTGAGAGGAATGGAAATCTAATGAAAGGTAATGACATAATTTGCATTTTATAAAGATAATTCTGTAAATAAACTGGTCATAAATTCAAAAAGGGAAAGTGCGAATACAGACAGCCAAGAATCTAGGCAAAAAATGAGGATGGTTTAGACTATAGTGGCAAGAATGAGACATACTGGAATGTTGATTCATGTGAAACTTTGCAAACTGCAACACAAATTAGATGTAAATGTGAAAGCCAAAATAAAACCCTCTAACAAATAATACAGTAGAACATCTTTATGACCTAAGAGTTGGAAAGCACTTCAAAAGGCACAAAAAGCACTAAGCATAAATTGAACTATATAAAAGAAATCTTGATTATTAAAAGATTGTACTTGATAATTAAAAGATTAAAAAGAATGCTTCAGAGAGGGGAAAAAAATACATATTACACATATACCTGACAAAGGAATCATTCCAGATAGAGACCTCCTACAAATCAATAAGACAGAAAACAGAACTCAGCAAAAAGTGTGTTAAAAACTTGAACACTTCAAAAAAGATAGAAAAATGAACAGTAAACATATGAAAAGGTGTTTGTTAATCATGTTAATGAGGAAGTGCAAATACAACTATGAAGTACCGGTACACACCTGCCAGAATGGGTGACATTATTAATAAAAAAACTAATGATAACAAGTGTTGACCATTACATGAAAAATGAAACTTACACATACTGGTGGCAATTATATTAATAAAAACAGGTATAATCATTTTTGCAAAACTGTTTCCATTATGTATTAAAGCTAAACATATCATTTTCACAATTGGGTATATAAGCAACAGAAACGCATACACAGGTGCCCAAAATATGTACACAGTTCTGCTGTGTTATTCTAAAAATGTAAATTTGTTCCAATGCAACTGATGTATTAGGGAACAATATGATCAAAGTACAAATATCACATTTGCTTATGCACAATCCAATCTATGAGAAACACTAGGTAAGGACAGAAAATTGAACCCAGATGGAAAAAGACACATAGGAACACATAAAATGTACATATTTCAGGCTTTAGTTCGAGTGTTATGAGTCACACTGGTGGTGTAACTTTTCCTCTACTTTCAGATAAATCTCCCCACCAGCACTTCACAATAACTCACAAGCCTCAACCAGGACATACACTCCCATATCAAGCAAGATTTTTTTTCCATGGTAAAATGTCATATATATTGTAATTTATACATTTTTTTAATCATTTAACATTTGCAAAACTGTGCTGCCATTTTCATTAGGTCCTTAGCTTTGGTATATGTGGCACCTACAAATTTTAAGTTTTGAGTCCCCCATTTTCTAAATATATAAGCCCTGTGATTTTTATTGAACACCTTTGCAAAGTATGGTGATTTTTAAGAAGTTAAACACTGTGCTATGGCAGTTATAACCATAAAAGAATATTCAAAACAGCACTAACCCAAAAGTAGAAACAAGTTGAATATTCATCATCAACAGAATGGATAAATACAGTGTGGTTATATCATACAATGGAATATTAGACAGCAGTAATAATGAAAAAACTTCCAATTATGAATGAAATTCACACCTGAAAAAAAGCTAGATACAAGAAGTTAGAGTACATACTATATGACTCTCTTAATATATACTTTTAAAAGAGGCAAAACTGATATATGGTGCTGGAAATTAAGATAGCTCTTGTTATGGGCTTCCCTGGTGGCTCAGAGGTTAAAGCGTCTGCCTGGAATGCAGGAGACCCGGGTTTGATCCCTGGGTCGGGAAGATCCCCTGGAGAAGGCAATGGCAACCCACTCCAGTACTCTTGCCTGGAGAATCCCATGGAGGGAGGAGCCTGGTAGGCTACAGTCCATGGGGCCGCAAAGAGTCAGACACGACTGAGCGACTTCACTTCACTATGAGGAAAGGGGAGTAGGTAGTGAATACGAAAGGGAAGAGGGAGATTTGGGGGTACTGGTATATTTCTTTTTTAAAATTGAAATATTAAGGACATACTATAAAATTCACCAAATTTTCAAGTGCACAATTCAGTGGGTTTTAGTATATTCACGGAGTTTTGCAACCATTATCACTGTCTAATTCCAGAACCCATTAGCAGTCATTCCATTTTTTCCCTCTGACCTGATGTATTCACAATGCAGTAATTCATCAAGCTGCGGCTGCTACTGCTAAGTCGTTTCAGTCATGTTCGACGCTGTGCAACCCCAGAGACAGCAGCCCACCAGGCTCCTCTGTCCTTGGGATTTTTTGAGGCAAGAATACTGGAGTGGGGTGCCATTGCCTTCTCCATTCATCAAGCTATACATTTATAATTTGTGGACCTTTACGTATGAATATTACACAGTACTTCAATAAATGTATAAAGTTACTGTTCAGACAACTTCAGATTAAACCTGGTAGACTGAATATACGCTTTTACTATCTCTTAACTCAAATTAAAGCAGGTGGATTATTTTACAGCATTAAATACAAGGTCAAACAGAAAGGGAAAAGAGATATCCTCCCTATGCCACTGAGTCAGGTAATTTCGCTCCCATAAAAATGAACTCACAAGGGCTGAAAAGGGGGACCGAAAGATAGCAGAGACAACTGAAAACAAGACTACATTACTGAAAGAGGATTCCCTGTCTATTATTTTTGCTCTACTGTTGTTCAGTTGCTAAGTCATGTCTGACTCTTTGTGACCCCATAGACTACAGCACATCAGGCTTCCCTGTCCTCCACTATCTGCCAGTTCAATTCAGATCTGTCGCTCAGTTATGTCTGACTCTTTGCAACACCATGAACAGCAGCACGCCAGGCCTCCCTGTCCATCACCAACTGCTGGAGCCCACTCAAACCCATGTCCATTGTGTTGGTGATGCCATCCAACCATCTCATCCTCTAATGTCCCCTTCTCCTCCTGCCCTCAATCTTTCCCAGCATCAGGGTCTTTTCAAATGAATCACCTCTCTGCATCAGGTGGCCAAAGTATTGGAGTTTCAGGTTCAATATCAGTCCCTCTGATGAACACCCAGGACTGATTTCCTTTAGGATGGACTGGTTGGATCTCCTTGCAGGCCAAGGGACTCTTCAAGAGTCTTCTCCAACACCACAGTTCAAAAGCATCAATTCTTCGGCGCTCAGCCTTCTTCACAGTCCAACTCTCACATCCATACATGACTACTGGAAAAACCATAGCCTTGACTAGACGGACCTTAGTCGGCAAAGTAATGTCTCTGCATTTGAATATGCTGTCTAGGTCGCTCATAACTTTCTTTCCAAGGAGCAAGCATCTTTTCATTTCATGGCTGCAATCACTATCCGCAGTGATTTTGGAGCCCCAAAAAATAAAATCAGCCACTGTTTCCACTGTTTCCCCATCTATTTGCCATGAAATGATGGGACCAGATGCCATGATCTTCGTTTTCTGAATGTTGAGCTTTAAGCCAACTTTTTCACTCTCCTCTTTCACTTTCATCACAAGGCTCTTAAGTTCTTCTTCACTTTCTACCATAAGGGTGGTGTCATCTGCATATCTGAGGTTATTGATATTTCTCCCGGCAATCTTGATTCAGCTTGTGCTTCTTCCAGCCCAGCATTTCTCATGATGTACTCTGCATATATGTTAAATAAGCAGGGTGACAATATATACCCTTGACGTACTCCTTTTCCTATTTGGAACCATTCTGTTGTTCCATGTCTAGTTCTAACTGTTGCTTCCTGACCTGCAGATAGCTTTCTCAAGAGGCAGGTCAGGTGGTCTGGTATTCTCATCTCTTTCAGAATTTTCCACAGTTTGCTCAAATTCATGTCCATTGAGTCAGTGATGCTATCTAACCACCTCATCCTCTGCTGCCCTCTTCTCCTCCAGCCTTTAATCTTTTCCAGCATCAGGATCTTTTCCAAGAAGTCAGCTCTTCACATCAGGTGGCCAAAGTATTGGAGCTTTAGCATCAGTCCTTCCAATGAATATTCAGGCTTGATTTTCTTTAGAATTGACTGACCTGATCTCTTTGCAGTCCAAGGGACTCTCAAGAGTCTTCACCACCACCACAGTTCAAAAACATGAATTCTTCAGCAGTCGGACTTTATGGTCCAACTCTCACATCCGTACATGACAAAAACTCTAGTTTTGACTATATGAACCTCTGTCGGCAAAGTGATGTCTCTGCTTTTTAATATGCAGTCTAGGTTTGTCATAGCTTTTCTTCCAAGAAGCAAGCATCTGTTAATTTCATGGCTGCAGTCACTGTCTGCAGGGATTTTGGAGCTCAAGAAAATAAAAGCTGTCACTGCTTCTTTTTTCCCATGAAGTGATGGGATCAGAAGCCAAGATCTTAGTTTTTTGAATGCTGAGTTTTAAGCCAGCTTTTTCACTCTCCTGTTTCACCCTCCTCAAGCAGCTCTAGTTCCTCTTCACCTTCTGCCATTAGAGTGGTATCATCTGCATACATGAGACTGTTATTTCACCTGGCAATCTTGATTCCAGCTTGTGATTCATCCAGCCCTGCATTTCCCATGATGTACTCTGCATATAAGTTAAATAAGCAGGATGACAACATTCTTTGATGTACTCTTTCCTCAATTTTGGATCAGTCTGTTGTTCCATGTCCAGTCCTAACTGTTGCTTCTTGACCTGCACACAGGTTTTGCAGGAAGCAGGTAAGGTAGTCTGGTATTCCCATCTCTTGAAGAATTATCCCCTTTGTTGTGACCCACACAAAGGCTTTAGTGTAGTCAATGAAGCCGAGATGTTTTTCTGAAATTCTTTTGCTTTTTCTATGATCCAATGTACGCTGGCAGTTTGATCTTTGGTTCCTCTGCCTTTTCTAAACTCAGCTGTATATCTGGAAGTTCTTGGTTTACATGCTGTTGAAGTCTAGCTTGAAGGATTTTTGAGTATTATCTTGCTAGCATGTGAAATGAGTGCAACTGTGCTGTAGTCTGAACATTCTTTGGCGTTGTCCTTCTTTGGGATTGGAATGAAAACTGACCTTTTCTAGTCCTGTGGCCATTGCTGACTTTTCCAAATTTGCTGGCATATTGAGTATAGCACTTTCACAGCATCATCTTTTAGGATTTGAAATAGCTCAGCTGGAATTCCATCAGCTCCACTAGCTTTGCTTGTAGTGATGCTTCCTAAGGCCCACTTGACTTCACACTCCAGGATATCTGGCTCTAGGTGAATAACCACATCATCATGGTTATCCTGGTCATTAGATCTTTTTTGTATAGTTCTGTGTGTTCTTGCCACCTGTTCTAATCTCTTCTGCTTCTGTTGGGTCCTTATCATTTCTGTCCTTTACCATGCCCATCTTTGCATGAAATGTTTCCGTGATATCTCCAATTTTCTTGAAGAGAGCTCTAGTCTTTCCTATTCTATTGTCTCCCTCTATTTTGCACTGTTCAAAGAAGACCACCTTATCTCTCCTTGCTAGTCTCTAGAGCCCTGCATTCAGTTGAATCTATCTTTCTGTTTCTGCCTTGCTTTTCACTTCCCTTCTTTCCTCAGCTATTTGTAAAGCCTCCTCAGACAACCACTTTGCTTATGGTTACTATTTCTTGTACAGTGTTACAAATCTCTGTCCTTAATTCTTCAGGGACTCTACCAGATTTAATCCCTTGAATCTATTCATCACCTCTACTGTATAATCATAAAGAATTTCTTTTTAATCTACCTAAATTAACTCTCTTTTATCACAGAGTCACACTATACTTTTTGATCTACAACCTGCTTTCAATCATTTAATAACATATAGGAGATACAGAAACTTGTATTTTTATGCCTGCTACTTTATATTGCATTAAGTGGCTGTACAATAACATGTTTATCCAGTTTCTTACTGATAATCATTTAGATTGCTTTGTTTTTTACTAATATTACAAGTAATATTGTAATGAACATATATTTTTAATATATATTAATAGTTTGTGAGAGTCCATCCATGACATATACTGGATCAAAGGATATGAATATTTATTGTCAAGCTATCTTTAAAAATTGTTATACCACAGTATTCTCCTACCAACAGTATGAGTTTCTGTTTCCTCATATTGAATCTTTGACAGTCAAGTTAGTGAAAAATATTCTGTTCATTTTTTTTAAGGTATACTGACCATCTCTTCATAGGTTTATTGGCCTCTTTATATTTCTTTTCCTCCAAACTGCCCATTCCTATCCTTTCGTCACTTTCCTATTGAATTTGGCCTTTTTCTTCTTACTGACCTATAAGAGGTTTCCTGAATTAAAAGGGTTAGAAATTCATTCCTTTTTTAATATGTGATGGAATTTCTTCCCAGTGTATCATTTCTTATTTCTTCATTGTATCTTTCAAGATATAGAAATTCTACAATCAAGGTTCAAACAATCAAACTCTGTAAAGTCCACAAAGAAATTCTACAGTCAGTAACCTTTTCTTTGAATTTTTCAAGATTTTCTTTGTTGTCATGTTTAGAAAAGCTTTCACTCTATCCAAAAGTGATTTAAAAGTATATTTTTATGGGTTTTTTAACCTTTGAATCTTTGATCCATTTGAAATGTACTGTATCATCAGGAACAGGATTACCATAGACTAAAGGTATCCTTCTCCAAATTCACAGGTTGAAATTCTAACCCCAAATGTGACAGTATTAACAAATGGGGCCTTTGGGAAGTGATTATGTCTCCAGAGTAGAGTTTTTGTGAATGGCTTTAGTGCTCGTACAAAAGAAATCTCAGAGAGCTTCTTCACACCTTCTTTGATGATGAGGACACAAGAAAATGGTCACTGATGAACCAGAAAGTGAGCTCTCACTACACAGTGAATCTACTAGTGATCTGATCTTGGACTTCTCATTCTCCAGAACTGAAAAAAATAAATCTGTGTTATTGATAAGACACTCAGTCTATGGCATCCTGTTTGAGCAGACAAAAAGAATGTGCATGCCCCCTCTGTTGGAATTTCTCTTTAAATCAGGCAGTTTCTCCTACTCTTGCATTTTGCTTCCTTTCAAATACTCTTCTCCTTACAATCTCTAAAAGTAATTGCTCTTATTTTAGAATGGATTTGTTTTTATAAAAATGACACATGCTCATTATTTTTAAAAAGTAACAGAAAAGTACTAAGAAGAAAAAATATCCCCATCACCCACAATCATTAATATTACACAAACATTTCCAAACATCCACTAGGCATATGTTCAAAGTAAAAGAAAGATATACCAAAACCAAAAAAAGTTATAATTAAATGGAATACTAATTAAATGAATTAGTATTACTAGAGATGTGTATAAGAGACAGGCTTATGGTTACTATTTCTTGTACAGTGTTACAAATCTCTGTCCTTAATTCTTCAGGGACTCTACCAGATTTAATCCCTTGAATCTATTCATCACCTCTACTGTATAATCATAAAGAATTTCATCTTATTTTATTACATCAGAAGACATAGAAGAAAAACAATCACATGGCTACATATTAAGTGACAATGGGAATCTTGCAAGAGTTAGATCAGCTATCAATGGTTAAAAAAATAAAAGGGCAAGAAAGAAAAGTGGATAGATGCTTTCCAAGACAAAAATTTTTACTTTAAGAGAATAAGAAAGTAAAGCCCAGGTGGAAATTGATCAATGTCAAATACTTTTTGCAAAAGTAACTCTTTAAGACAGTCCTGCAAAAGTGAACACAAAGTGAAAGAGATAAGATCATGATGCACGCCATTTTGTCTGAAAAAGACTATCTTATTTTTTAATCCAAAAATTAGGGCACTGTGTTAAAATACTCTAAGTTTTTGTGTAAGACAAAATATTTTCATGATTTTCATTTTTTCAAGTTATAGTCCAATAAAAACTTTTGTTTGCATTTGTTTAAATTCAAGTCAGCAGATTCTCTTCAACTGGGTAAAACATGTGAGGTGAATTAAATGATCCAACTCTCTTTTTAGTCCCAAACACTGTGCCCCTAAGAGTCTAAAGTAGGAACTGAAATAAGAGATCAAGTTAAAGGTCACTTAGGCATGTTTTCTGTCCAAACGAAGCATAAATGAATGGCTAACACGGGAACATCCTTTCCTTCTTTCCCTCAAAAGAAAAGAAATCAAATCTCCAAATATGCCAAGTTTATTATTTTTTAAGTCTTATAACTGTCATCCACCAGTGTATTTCAAAACTATTTGCATTTTCACGTTAACATCTTCAGGTATTCTGTCCTCTCTGCAAAACAGTACTTGCCTTCAACTGACCTTCGCTCACAGATTGTTCTCTTTGTCGATCAAATCTAGGACTTGATGGACATATCTCAACTTCCCCTAAGTCCACCCATGAATGGGTACAGATTTCAAACACCACTACAGCATTTTCCGTGCGCCAAGCCCTACACAACATTTTGTAACCATATTTCTTTCTCCTCTACATTACTAATTAATAAGATCTGATATTTGCAGTCTGAAGGGTATTATTTTCCTATTAATTTTAGATACTTTAATTATGTCCATAATATACCTTTCAGGAGATGCAGAAACCAGCAATGCAAAAAGCATTCTAGGTACCAGTGCCTCACAATTTTCTAAAAGTTAAAATGTTTCCAATACTATTCTTAATGGAATTCAATGCATAGTTCATCTTTCAGACTAAAATCTATATGGAAATTAACTTCCAGCATGCAGAACTGTCCATTTATTTAACCTTAATGCACATTTACTTTTACTGGTTACACTGAGCCAGCCATAATCTACACAGTCTCCTATAAAATTAGACAAGTCAACTTCAAGAACTCTATGCTTTATAATTATAGCTGAGCACCATAAATGTGACAGTAGAAAAATAAAGTTATTAAATAAGAAGCCAATTCTCTTAAAATTTCACATGGTTCTTAAAATTCTTTATACAACAAATGTGAAACAGAAACTATACTACTGATTAACATTTTAAACATCTATCTGAAATGGACTAACGTAAGTACAAATGATATATCTAATAAAGGGAACAGAAACTGAAATTATCTAAGAGAAATGACAAAAACAATAAAATAGGAAAATAAGGACACACTGGTAATATAACACTAGAATTTCTAACCAAAGAGAAAAATATAAGGTCATACTACAGTTTGTAAAGAGATCTGTGAAATGGGTATTATGATGTCTAAAATCAGAAGGTAGACTTGCCCAAATTAGCTAAATAAACTGGGTCAAGTTATTTATTTTTGTCTGGATCGCAATTTCTTCATCTTTAAGATGAAGGGGGCTGGGGTTGGGGATGAGATGTTCTCTGATTCTTCTGGCTCTAAAATTCTATAGTTCTATGTAATCTCATATAAGAGGAAACTGAGAATTTCTCTGTTTCATTAACAAAGGGCTGTGTGGTTGCTGCCTACCAATACTTCTCCCTGATTCAATTTTCCAGGCACTTCTCCAGCAGTAATTAGAAGATACTAGAATCAAAGTCAGTCAGACAACCACCTTCAAATGACTAATGTGCCTCAGACAGACTCCTCATTACAAAACGCTTCACATCTCTGTTATGCCATATATAACTCCACCAGCAATAAAAGATCACAACAAAAAAAAACATTACTAAAATAGTTATGAAAACTCAAAGAAATACAATTTTTAACTTCAAAAACAACAGAGAAATCAATGCTGTCCTTAAGCTTTATTGATGAGTCTCTAGTGAGATTTAACAATGCAATCCTTCAAGTCAATAAAGAGAGAATCCTAGGGATAAATGTAACAACTGCTGTTTGAAAAAAAAATACCAGAGCAAAACTATCTTTTCAAAGTAGTTTCTATCTAATTATCCCAGAAAGGAGCCTCGCTGATGTTTACCATGCAGAGTATTCTTTAACAGTCCAAAGACTTTAAGTACTACTAAGACTAATAAGGCTAAAGTACCACTAATAAGACTAAAGTAATACTTTAATAGTCAAGTATTTCATACTTTGAACCATTTACATTTTAAGACAGGACCAGAAATTCTGAGCTTTTTCTTCAAAAATATTTTTAATCCCATCTTTTTCATACCATTATAAATAATACTCCCACAAAATATCCATTTTAATAAAATGAAAAAACTTAGGAGCCCTAATTAATTGATCACTGAAAACAGCATAAGGAAAATTTTTTTATCTTACCTCTACACTAGGGCTAAGGCTGCTTGGCAGTGTTTCTGAAGTCACAGTAGTGCTTGGAAGGCTGGAAATTTCCCAAGTATTTACAGGCTGTATTGGTTCAGACTGCTTTGAATGATCTATACATTTTGGATTATCCAGTAAGGTCACTTCATAAAATTCTTGAATATCTAGAGGTGAGGAAAGGAAAAGAAAAATTCAAAAGTAATTTGTATTTTCTAATTAAACTACGCATTGCTAAAACAATATGACTCAAAAGCAAAACTTTTACTCAAATTAGTAAAATAAATCCAATCTTATAATGTATTTAAACAGTGAGTATTTTATTTCATTACAGTTGTATCAGAACCTGCAGGGCACAGTGTAAAAGTCACAGGCTTTTTATACTTCATAGTCAGTGGTGAGTTCAAATCCCTACTTCATCACCCTACTATCACCTGTATAGGCAAGTTACTTAACCTCTGATAACTTGACTCTTATTACTGTGAATTGTTACAAGGCACACTGGCACATACACAGCTCCTAAAGATAGAAGTTAGTATCATTATTTTGAACTCTGCAGAAATAAGTCATTACTGATATTTTATAAATTTGTATCACCAATATCCAGGTTTGGAAGCTAAACCACTTAAGTGGTTTAACTGCCCTAGTAACCAAAGTTAAGACAAAAAAAAAAAATAATATTTTAATACAAAATCAAAGGATTACAAAATATTTTTAGATACCCTCACATTCAAATAGTTAAAAAAGGTAAGTTAAAATATTTTGTTATTTTAGAAACAATCAGTTAAAAGTATGGCAAAACACTAAAAGAAATGATAAAGGTACTTATAGAAGCATAGAATAATTTGGAGGATTAAGTTACTCTGTTATCAACTGGAATTACATGAATTTAATATATTAACATTGGTTATGCTACTCAGAAACTCTGAATGGTAGTTATATAACATTTAAGTACACCACTACTAGTTTTTTATTTATCTTCTGGTATAATTTTGAGTTGATATTTTTTAAAGGAGGGAAATTATTATTTAACAGCAAAGATGGTGTATTATCTTGTATAGAACCAAAGTCAATAACTGTAAATTCGCTAAGCTGTATCCGACTCTTTTGCAACCCCATGGACTGTAGCTTTCCAGGCTCCACTTGCCAGGGATATCCCATGCAGGAATACAGGAGTGAGTTGCCATTTCCTTCTCCAGTGGATCTTCCCGACCCAGGGATCAAACCCGCATCTCTTGCATTGGCAGGGGGATTCTTTACCACTAAGCCACCAGAGACGTCCATAAATAACACTTAGAAAGGATAACTTTTATTTGTTTCTCAACATGATGAAAACATTAGTATCTCCTTTAAAAAACATCAGAAGACACCAGAAACAAAGTAACTCCCTTTATAGTTTTGATAACCAATGGAACTGTAGAACTTTCTAGGTAAAAGGTTAATAAAAATTAAAGTCTGACAGTAAGGATAATATCAACCTATTTCACAAGATGTTAATATTACTGTGGAAAACTGTATGTAAAAGCATTTTATAAACCATGAATCACTATGTCAACTCTTCACATAAGCATCATGGACGAGTCAAACCTCAAATTCAGAGAGTTAGCTAAAAAAGATTCTTATCAAACAAAAATTGCTTAACCTGAATCCAAATCAAGTCTCTAGAACCAACTTCTAGTTAAAGGAAAATACAAGGGACAGAGGAACATGTTAAATGACATCAGAAAAGCAAAGAACAAAACTGATTCAGATGAAGATATTCTACAAGACACTGGCCTGGTATCTTTCAATGTCATGAAAGGGAAAATAAATTGTTTAAAAGTAAGGATTTTTCTGTATAAAGGAAATAAAAAAGACACAGCAACTAACTGCAATGTCAAAGCCTTAACTGGTGTGTATGTGGGGGGAAGGTTGGGGAGGGTGAACTATAAAAAACATTGTGACAATAATTAGGGAAAGTTAAATACAGACTACTTTCCAGAATATATTAGAGAAAAACTTTTTTTTGTATAAGATATACATGTGTGCAAGAGTATGTATATACTTATGTAGCAAAACATATATTTCCATATACATAAGAGATATCTCATTTATGTAGAAGATAAATACTTGTAGATCTACCTACCTATCTAGAGAAAGATTTTCAACTCCCTCCACAAAAACAAAACAAAACAAACAAAACACTCTTAGCATAGTATTATGCCCCCTAAGAGCACTAAATAAGTGTTGAGCAATTGGTCAGTTACCAATCTCAAGATAAATAACCCAAGTCACTACATAAAATTTTTGTATTTTCCAATACTGTAAATGAAGTTTCAAATTTTAAATTTCTATGTGACCTTTTATTCTATAATTAACAGAAATACTGATATACTGCCCTTTAATAAAATCTTTTAAAATTTTAGACCAGTTCTGTCCAAAATAACTTTCTGCAATGATAAATGTTCTATCACAGCACTGTTTATAATAGCCAGGACATGGAAGCAACCTAGATGTCCATCAGCAAATGAATGGATAAGAAAGCTGTGGTACATATACACAATGGAGTATTACTCAGCCATTAAAAAGAATACATGTGAATCCGTTCTAATGAGGTGGATGAAACTGGTGCCGATTATACAGAGTGAAGTAAGCCAGAAAGAAAAACACCAATACAGTATACTAACACATATATATGGAATTTAGAAAGATGGTAATGATAACCCTGTATGTGAGACAGCAAAAGAGACACAGATGTAAAGAACAGACTTTTGGACTCTGTGGGAGAGGGAGAGGGTGGGATGATTTGGGAGAATGGCATTGAAACATGTATACTATCATGTAAGAAACGAATCGCTAGTCTAGGTTTGACACAGGATACAGGATGCTTGGGGCTGGTGCACTGGGATGACCCAGAGAGATGATACGGGGAGGGTGGTGGGAGGAGGGTTCAGGGTTGGGAACTCATGTACACCTGTGGTGGATTCATGTCAATGTATGGCAAAACCAATACAGTAAAGTAAAAAAACAAACTAAAATAAAATAAATAAATTATATTAAAAAAAAATGTTCTATAGCTTACTACCCAATACAGTAGCCACTTGCTACATACGGCTCTTGGGCATTTAAAATGTNCTAGCTTATGTTTCCAAGTTCTATATGAACTTTAAAAATTATATGCATATACTATATTTTATAATATATAAAATATTTTATAATAGATTTAAAATAAATTGCATATTAAGGCAATACTTGAGCTGTTAGCCCAGGGCCACATGTGAGAAACATCATTCAACTTTTCCCCCAACAAGGGCCAGGATGGGAATTCTTTGTGATCACCCTGCTGTACCACAAGTTGTTTCTCTACTTTGTGAAATCCTTTCATCACTTTTTGTTCATGGAGGTCCTTAGGAAAAACCCCTGAAAGATTCCTGAGATGTACCCCTCAACCTCCACAACCAACCCCAACATCTTGCCTCAAGATAACCATAACAGGATTTTGTTCTGAATCATTTCCATTTCCTTGTAATCCCAAACATCAAAGTATGGTCTTAGCCAAAGATCTAAAGAATCATCCAAGTGGCGCTAGTGATAAAGAATCCATCTTCCAGTGCAGGAGATGCAAGAGACACAGGTTCCATCCTTGGGTCAGGAAGATCCCCTGAGGTAGGAAATGGCAACCCACTCCAGTATTCTTGCCTGGAAAATTCCATGGACAGAGCAGCCTGGTGGGTCATAGTCCACACAGTCGTAAAGAGTTGGACACACTGAGAATGCATGTCGACATTGACATTTAACAAATCACTAATTTGGACAACTGTGTGTGCCTGTGTGCCTGTGTGTCTGTGTGTGTGTGCATCCCAAGGTGAGCAGAACAGTGTGATCAGTGGACAGAGCCCCGAATCAGGGACCAGAGGGCTTGAGTTCTAATCCAGCTCAGCAGTTGACCAGCTGTGTCCTGCAGCCATCAATGCCTCTTGACCTTCATCACTTGCCTCTTAAAAGAAGAAATCCAACTTAGTCATGCTCTCTAATGATCCTCGCAGGTCAGACTTTCTGATTTTTCTACATTTCTTTCCTGGCTCCAACTCAAAGCTTGGTTATATATTCTTCCATTTCTCTACTTTACCTAGAACATTTTGTAGGGCTGAGCCTGCAGAAGTCTGGAGTGCATGGCTTTCTGGGGTGGAGAGTTTGGGCCTTAGAGGCAGATAATGTTGGCTTTGAACTTCATTTCCGCTCCTCAGCAACCATGGAATCAGCCAGTTATCTTCTCTGAGCCTTGATTTCTCCATCTATAAAGTACATTCAAGATGGTGGTACAGATTAGAGAGTGCCACCTCCCTCTCAGGGGCCTGGCACATAATGAAAGTGAGTCACTTCAGTCGTGTCTGACTCTTGACCCATGGACTGTTGCCCCCCAGGCTCCTCTGTCCATGGAATTCTCCAGGCAAGAAGACTGGAGTAGGTTGCCATGCCCTTCTTCAAGGCATCTTCCCAACTCAGTGATCAAACCCAGGCCTCCCACATTGCAGGCAGATTCTTTACAGTCTGAGCCTAACAAGTGCTCAGTAAAAAGGGAATTCTTGTAGTGGAATCAGAAAGCAATGGCAGAAGGGCACAGGATGCCTACTTCCTTACCTCCTTCGAGTCTTATCCAACACCCTTCTTCTCTCTGGGCATTCATGTCCTCACTCTTCTGACTGTGTTGTGTTCTATTGAAATTGTCTGTTGATGTCTCTATCTCACCCACTAGACTGTGAAATCCTTGGAATCCTGAATCATGGTCCCTAGTACCTGGCACGTGCATGCACTGTGACATATAGAGGTCTGTGTGTCTATCTTCTATAGGCTTCCCTGGTGGCTCAGATGGTAAAGAATCCGCCTGTGGTGTGGGAGACCTGAGTTTGATCCCTGGGTTGGGAAGATCCCCTGGAGATGGGAAGGGCTACCCATTCCAGCATTCTTGCCTGGAGAATTCCCATGGACAGAGAAGCCTGGCAGGTGACGGTCCATGGGGTCTCAAAGAGTCAGACATGACTGAACGACTTTAGATATATGGTCTTAGCCAAAGATAGAATGAATTACTAACTTGGACAACTGTAAGTGTCTATGTCGAGTGAGAGTACCCACCTGGTTACCCGCCACAGGTAGGTCTGGGAGGCCTGCAGACTTTGGGGGTGGTTTTGCCTCAGGCTCAAGCTATCCTCGGCCCACATGTTTCAGCTCTGATTGAGCTAACCTAGGAGGGTTCCTGTATGCAGTGGGGAGTGGGGGGCTCTCTGGGTAAACTGATATGAGAACTGACCATTCAGCCCAGTGCCTGGTGGAGATTCAGCTGTCAGCCAGCCAGAAGTCTCAGGGAGAAGCAAGTCCATTCATCCAGGAGATAAAGAGCCTTCAGGTGCACTGGAGAGCATCTGCAAGCGCCACTCACCAGAGAAGGAGGCTCATTTTTAATTAATTGCAGCCTCTTTCATCAATGACAGCAGGGGCCACAGTCAGCATCAGAGAATCACTTTAATTGCCTCGGAGAACTCTCCACACTTCGGATGTATTGGGAGGGTCTCCTCGGCAGGCCCAGGCAGCCCCATGGGCTCTCCTGTTCATACCAATTGCACAACTCCTCGAGGCTTCTCACAGGTCAAACCCAAGCTTTTCTCTCCCTCAAAATGCCCTCTGCCTTGGTGACTAGCACAACTACACTCCCGGGCACCCCAGCCAGGAGCCCAGGAATAAGACTGGAGTCCACCCTCCTCTCCAGGCATCTGGTTGGAGAGGGCCCATCCTGTGCCCCTTTCCCCTGTTCAAGGCCTTGACATCGCTTAGCTGGGCTGCTGTGCCGGTCTCCTCACCACTCTTGACCCCAGAAGTCCAGCCTCACCCCTGCCCGAACCTCACCCAGCTCCCTCTTCCTCGAGCATCTTCCCTCTGCCCTCACTCCCCGAGCTGACTTTATCCACTCCTGCCCTGGGGTGAACTCTCGCTGGAAGCTGCCCCGATCTCCATCACCCCTCAGTGGTCCCGTCCTCCTCTGGGTCCCTGGGCCCTGTATTTAATCGCCTAGCTGTCTGTTGATGGTTCTGTTTCCCAGTTGGATGGAGAGTTTTGGAGGGTCAGGCTGCAGGTTGCCTCCATCCCCATACCCCCACACCTGACACATTCAGTGTGTCAGGGCAGAGTATGTTGGAACAGAGTTAAATCCAACATGTTTATAGTGGAAACAGCCAGAGGAGACAGACAGCTTCTGCCAAGAAAAAGATGAGCTGTCGAGTGCTGGGTACCGCCTGATGAGAGAGGGCGTGAAGAGTAACCAGCAGCCGCCTGGTTACTGAGCGGCTCACTGAGACCCTGGTGTGCACCTGTGGTGTGGGTCTCTGCTGCCCTGCTCCCCGACCTCCCAGACCACTGGCCATCCTCAGGCAGGCCTGGGATGGGGCGACTTTTCAGAGGCCCTGGCCCTCTGGTACCCAGGCCGTAATTCACAGATGGCATAGTCCTGAGACTATATGCATGAAGGCCCCCTCCTGGCTCTTTTCTGACTTCTCTGGCCAGTCCTTGGAGGAAGCTCCTAGTTAGGGAGTTCTCCATGCACAAACTGTTGGAGATGTTGGGGGTGGGGGTGCTTGGGAAATGACCTAATCTCATCCCACCTTGTCCAAATAAGGAAATGGGTGCCAAAGGGGAAGGACCTGACTGGAGGTCACCCCAGCTAATATCTGACAGAGTAGAGGTTGGGACTCAGGTCCCTGACTGTTTGATGCCTTTTCATTGTAGAATTCTATATTAGTCTCCTCCGAGCTTTTCAGAAGTTCTTCCATCAGACCTGCTGTTGTTGCCCCCTCCTTCTGCCCAGCTTCTTTTCCCTGGGCTGTGGGCACCAGCAGAGATGGCAAGAATGGGGAAGGACATGAGCTTTGGGTCAACCTTGGGATTTGGATTTCTAGCTCTGGTGCGTATCAGCTCGCTGGTCCCCCTGGGTAAAAAGCTAACCTCTCTGAGCTTCTTAGTAGAATGAGAGCTATAGAATCTCATGAGATTGTTCTGAAGAACTAACGTATATAAAGAACCTCACACAGTACCAGTTCACAGTGAGTACTTAATAAACGGGAGTTCCGCAACATCCTAAAATAAAGGTGTTGACCCCCCAAATGGTCCCTTTTGAACGGCTTCTGTACAGGGCCAGCAGTAGATTGGTTACTACTGGGTATCAGGAGGAGAAACGGAGGAAAGAGTTTCGTGGATGCCGGACCGGGCACAGATGAAGCGTGTGTATTTCTTCTGAGCGGTGGGCTGCGTCCAGCCCTGGAGCCTTTGCGGGGATCCGCCCAGTGGCAACCCACTCCAGTACTCTCGCCTGGAAAATCCCACGGCTGGAGGAGCCTGGTAGGCTGCAGTCCAGGGGGTCGCTAACAGTCGGACACGACTGAGCAACTTCACTTTCATGCATTGGAGAAGGAAATGGCAACCCACTCCAGTGTTCTTGCCTGGAGAATCCCAGGGACAGGGGAGCCTGCTGGGCTTCCGTCTATGGGGTCGCACAGAGTCGGACACGACTGAAGCGACTTAGCAGCAACAGCAGCAGCAGCCTCTCTGGCTCCGTCCCGGGCGGAGCCGGGCAGAGACTGAGGTCGGAGCCTGGCGGGCTGAGCACGGCCTGCAGCGCCCCCTAGTGCTCGCAGCGGGAAGGCGGCCTCCTCAGCGACAGGTCTGCAGGCCTTATTCTCTGAGCGGAAAACAGGGCCCAGTTAATCATGCGGAGTGGGAGGCAGCCAGGTTGTGTTTGTGGGGCAAACTTCCCCAACTGTCCCCCGGTCGCAACCCTGCCACCGTCCGCAAAGGTCAGTTATTGCCCAGTGTTTACCGAGTTCTTGGAGTCCCCCAAGCCTGTGGTACCAAGCACCTTCTGTGTTCCATGCAGTATTCTTCCCAGTCCCCACCAAAAGGGGCAGAGGGCCGTAGCAGAGCTCCCATCTGCTTATCACAGGACTCCAATCAGAAAATCCAGAAAAATGTCGTTCTAACATGCACTTTAACAAGCATGCAAATTTCTTTTGATGGTTTGTATGATTTTGAGTAGGGCTTCCCAGGTGGATCACTGGTAAAGAATCTGCCTGCCAATACAGGAGACGCAAGAGACACAGGTTTGATCCCTGGATGGGGAAGATCCCTTGGAGAAGAATTG
>SJYT01049146.1:0-48708 GCA_006410635.1 Cephalophus harveyi
GTGGCCTTTCTATATTCTGGGAATTTGTGGAGTTCTCTTTATTACGGAGTTTCCTCTCTGTGGGTGGGGTTATATCAGTAGTTTGTCAAGGTTTCTTGGTTAGGGAGGCTTGTGTTGGAGTTCTGGTGGGTGGAGCTGGATTTCTTCTCTGTACCTTTATTTTTTAATATAAATTTATTTATTTTAATTGGAGGTGAATTACTGTACAATATTGTATTGGTTTTGCCATACGTCAACATGAATCCGCCACAAGTTTACACGTGTTCCCCATCCTGAACCCTCCTCCCTCCCCGTACCATCCCTCTGGGTCGTCTCAGTGCCTTTAAAATGAAAACTTTCCTTTCTGAGAGCAATATTCAAAGCTTTCAATTTTTTTTCAGGAGTGAAAAATATGAGTGTTACCCTCTGCTTTGCTTCCTAGTCACCTCAGAATCCGCCACAGGTTTACACGTGTTCCCCATCCTGAACCCTCCTCCCTCCCCGTACCATCCCTCTGGGTCGTCTCAGTGCCTTTAAAATGAAAACTTTCCTTTCTGAGAGCAATATTCAAAGCTTTCAATTTTTTTTCAGGAGTGAAAAATATGAGTGTTACCCTCTGCTTTGCTTCCTAGTCACCTCTCTACCCACTTTTGCTCGTTTAGTCACATTCATTACTACCACTGTTCCTGAGAGGGGCCATGGCCTGTCTCCTCTGGAACTCTGCAGCCGTGTTCACCGTCTGCAATTCCATGTCCCTGCCACTGGCGTGGCAATGGAGGAACCTTTTATAAAACGCTGATTTCCTCTGGCTGCCCCTCTGACTTAATAATGAGTAAAGGGCCAGCCCATGGGTTGCTCAGTATATGACCTGGGCTTATCTTTTCAGGCTACTCGCCTATCACACCCCCAACACTCATTTCTCTCCATACAGACTGATCACATTCATTTTGCAAAAAATTCTATGGTCTCCCTTGCTCCATGCCTTTGCTCCTGCTGTTCCACCTTCCAGGAATACTTTTCCATTTTCTGTTTGACTGGTTAAATCCTAGGAGCATACTGTAATGGAAAGAGATCAGACTTTGAGTTTGGCTGAGCTATTTACCTCACTGCCTAGTGAATATTATGTGCCTCTGGCTCCTGATCTGCAAAGTGACTTAGAAATGTCTACCTCTGAGGATTCTTATGGTATTTAATATGAAAGCATATGAAAAAGCACTGGGACTTAGCAGCAGTTGCTTCATTAATAGTTTTTCTCATTATTCATAGTATTGCTATTATTCATAAGGTTAACATTATGTTTATTGATTATACTGCCCAGATAGTCAGCATCTCTTTCTTGTCCTCACTCATATAGGGGCATTAGGGGGAATCTTTATTCACTCTTATATCCACCTAGTTCACTAGAGAATGGAGCCAAGCCTTCTGGCCAAGGTGACGATCAGCGAGAGAAGCTTCTTGCCCAGCGTACATGCCACGTGGATGTGAAGGTGACCAAACATTCTAAATATACCTAGTATCTTGTAGTACATTCTGTAGTCCATCCACGTGTCTTAATGTACCTCTGTTTTATTTGAGTGTTTATTCATATATAATTCTAACACCTGATGGTTAGGGAAAATAAATGAAGCTACACTGTTCTTTTAAATTTTATTTTACTTTACAATACTGTATTGGTTTTGCCATACATCAACATGAATCCACCATGGATATACACATGTTCCCAATCCTGAACCCCCCTCCCACTTCCCTCCCCATATTGAAACATGTATAATATCATACACTGCTTTTTTAAATGTACTTTTGTAGCCTTGGATGTGTGTGAGAGTATGGGAGAGAGAATCCTGACATAACAAAGGTTTATTTCAATTACTACATAGTTATATAGTTTATTTATATTTACTATTCTTTATCCCAGAAAAAGATTTAAGATGGCTTTATATAAACACTACCCAATCTGTCTCATTACCACAGACAGTTGAAAAATACTGTAATGATATCTTCATGGGATCCATTTATGATATGGAAACTCTAGATGATATACTTATTTTCTTTCATTTTTCATTTTAATGTTTATACTTTTATTTTTTCTTAGCTAATTTTTCATGTATTTAATGAATCACATTTCCTCAGATAATCAAGGCTCCTTCTCCTCAGATGACCCTTCCCTCCAGAATGTTTTGTCTGCTGGAACAATCTCCCTCATCCATAGGCTTGCAGAAATCATTTCATAAATCCAAGGTCTTTCAGAACTCCCCAATACCATTTGGATGGACACCAAGACCCTGAACATGGCATTTTTAGGATCCTCCAACTATATAGTGCCAATCCCCTGCATTAATTTGTTTTACATACATTGATTGAATGCCAGCAGTATACTATATGCTGGGGTATTTGCAAGCAATACTGTGATAAACTTGACCATGGTTCAAAGTAGCTTACTAGTGCAAAGGGGGAAATAAGATAAATATGGTCCAAAGAATAGGAAGGAGAGATGATTTTTGATTGTGTGGTGTGTATATGGGAAGTGGTGACCAGACAACTCAGTTATGCACACATAGTAGGTGCCTACTCACTGTGATAGGCACATGGATGGAAGATGGGATGACCCAAGCTGTTCTCGAGAGGTTAATAAGATAGAAGGGACTGCAGTGGGTCTGCTGTACATAAGGAGTGAGTGAGTGAGTGAAGGTGCTCAGTCGTGTCCGACTCTTTGCGACCCCATGGACTGTAGCCTACCACGCTCCTCCATCCATGGGATTTTCTAGGCAAGAGTACTGGAGTGGATTGCCATTTCCTTCTCCAGAGGACCTTCCCGACCCAGGGATCGAACCCGGGTCTTCTGCATTGTATGCAGACACTTTACCGTCTGAGCCATGAGGGAAGTCCTACATAAGGAAATAGCATGCAATTGATCAAAGGAGATGCAGGGAGGTGTGAACCACAGGTGCCTTTAGGGATCATCAGTGAGAATAGGGTGCAGACAACCACAAATGGAGAAACTGGTAGAGAATCAACAGGATTATCTGAGAGGAAGGGAATATTAAAGATGCCAATACAGTTTCTAGTCTGGCACAAAGGCACTCCTAGTATGAACAAAAGGGAAATCAAGAAGGGCCTTAGGAGAAGAGCTTTGGACAACTTGACTTTGAGGACCTCAGTGGGTCATTCCAAGGGAGTATTCTAAGATTGCATGGGGGAGAGTGTAGACGTTTGCTGGAGTGGAGTGGAGTTGACAGATGGGGCTGTCTGTCCTGGAAGGCGTGGTCAAGCCAGAGGCAGGAGTGGGGTTTCTCAGGCAGAGTGTGTGGAAAGGGAATCATTTCTTCTCACCTCTTGGACCTGTGTTCAGAGCCCACCTGCTCTGGTTTTGCTCTCCACCCACCTCTGGCATCTTCCTTTTTACTTAAGTGCACCAGATGGCTGCTGAGTTCCCAGGTATTTCTTTATCATGAGCTACATACTGGGCACTTAGCTTGATACTACAGCAATGGGTGTTTACGATGCTGTCCAAGCCCCAGCCCCACTGACCTTTCTTTTTTCTTAAGCTATGTAGCATATCCTGCTTAATGTCTGACATTTAGCACAATGACTCCCGATATTTGTATTCATCTTTGTTGGATTTGTTGGATACCATGCTTCCATTGTGGCTCAGCAGTAAAGCGTCTGCCTTCAATGCAGGAGACCTGGGTTCAGTCCTTGGGTTGGAAAGATCCCCTGGAGAAGGGAATGGCAACCCACTCTAGTATTCTTGCCTGAGAAATCTCATGGACAGAAGAGTATGGCGGGCTACAGTCCATGGGGTCACAAAGAGTTGTTAGATACCAGGCATCTCCCCATCTAAACAGTGTTTTCCTTGAGAATGTTCTACTCTAGTTCGAATTCCCCAAAATCCTAACACAGTGATCTGTATACAGTTGGTCTTGTTTCAAAGACTATGTGAGTCTGCTTTTATTTACTAATATTCTCTCCCCTGCCCCATTGCTACCCAATTCTTGATCTCTATTGGTACCACTTCTTACATATCAAATTTCTAGTTTGATGCCTCAAAAGTCGAGATGAAAATATAACTTGTTATGACTCACAAATTATAGAGAGAATTTTAATAGATACTTCTGCTCTTCCTGTCATTCAAAAAATTAAAGTGCTTTCTACACGCTAAATATATGAAGATGCTATAAACACCACAGTGAAGAATGATGTGATAATTAATACCTCAGTAATTAAACACCCAGCTCAGTCCAAGGTGGGTGCTTTGGTGCAGTTGCCGATGTTAAAATCATTCTCCTTTTGTTACATTGACAACACTGTAAGAGAAATCTGGATTATTTTTTCTCAAAGATGTGAGACCATGGAGTCATAAACTTGAGATCTTTGAGGACAGCATATACTTGTCTAGCAAAGGGTAAAATAATTCTTTCTAAGGAGCAACTGTGAGTAACTGAGAGAGCATTCATGACACTGTCTTAATAGGGTCTTGGGTAGAGTCTGATTAGTGAAGAAGTAGGACAGACAGTGGCCGCTGCAGATGAAGGTCGTCTGAGGACATGCTTGCTTTCTTGGGCTGTATCCTTATTCTACAGATGATGAAATTCAGCGTTGGCAAAGAGACACGTTCAATAAATGAACATTTATTGAGGCCTACAATGCTCTAGGCCATTTACCGTATAACATCATCCTCCCCAGCACCGACACACCTTATTCAGAAGGAAAAGTATTTCAGAGGTCCTTATTACAAGACACGTGGTACAAAGTACATAGCCATTTCTGTTTTCTCATGTGCTAGAAAGAAATAAAACACACGTAGGTATTTACTTTCAGTTTACCCACCCAGCGAAAAACTGACTGTTGATTTCTCATCCTACCAAGCTAAATGTCATTACTTTTCACATCTTTGGATTTTCACAAACGTCACATCTCTGCCGAGGAAGAACTTCACTCACATTTTCAAGTAAGACTGTCTCTGCTCAAGATGGAAGCCCTAAACCGGGGTGACTAATACCCAGTCTTTTGAATTTCAGAACAAGCAGAGACTAATTCATGAATTTGTTCATTTTTCTTTCCCAGCTACAAAGCATTTGGTAGACATTAAGTTCTCGGTTAGCTCACACGTTGGCTTCCCCCGAGTGTTTTTAGTCTGGATATTAAATAGTCTGATACAGATGGTAGAAGGATTCTGGCTTTAAATTTAAATTTTAGATACTTTAATAGGCATGGCCCAGGTATATAGCACTGTGATTAATGGAGCATCTGAAATTATGCATTATGTTCATGAAATTTAGATTGGCCTGTTTGCTTGGATCTATGCTCAGTTATACCCAAGGGAGAGAACTCTGCAGAAGGCCCAAATTTGAAACCAGGCTCTGTCTCTTGGCTACTGTATAAGTAAGTTTTGAAAACTTGTTTTCAACGTCTGTTTCTTCATTTAGAAAATAGGGGCCATAAGGATGCCTACCTTTTAGGGATACTATGAACATTAAATACATCTTTTGCTGGAGATCATATCCAGTGGCCTCTCATCAATTTTAATTATCTGTTGATATATAACAAATAACCCTCCTGGTTCCATAAATTAAGGTGATACTGGGTTACTGTGTTCCATGATTCTGGCAGTTGGCTGTGCTTGACCGGGTAATTCTTCTACCCCATGCTACTAAGGGGATCATATGGAGGCTTTGGTGGTGTGGGACATCCAAGGTGGCTCCCTCTCAGCTGGCAGTCGGTGCTGTCAGCTGATCTGGTGTGGCTGCCAACCTGGGTTCTTTATGTGGCCTCTCCATGAAATGCGACAGCTGGGTTCTGAGAGAGAGTGCTCCCAGTGCTCAAAGGGGAAGGAAACAAAACCAACCTTTCTTCTTGAGGTCTGGAATTAAAAGGTCCCTGAATGTTGCATCAGCGTATTCTGCTCTCCCATGGCCACCCAGGTACAAGAGAATGGGAAACAGCCCCACCTCTTACTTGGAGGAGTGGCATGTGTAAATGAGGTGGGGAGGAATTTGGGGGGCCACCATTGGATGCTCCGTGTCACCTGATCACATAGAGAATAAAATCTAAAATCTTTACCCTGACTTCTTGGGATCTCTCCCTATCTCCCAACACCTCTATACTCTCTTCTTTCCCTTGCCTCCAGCCATACTGATCTTGTTCTTCTGCAGATATGCATATTGTACTCCCGTGTTGGGGTTCCAGCGTGTTCCTTTTTCCTGGAATATTATTACTGTAGCTTTTAGCCTTGCTCACTGACCTCACTTAGTACTTCACTCAGACACCACCTCTTCGAGTTTTTTCCTGACCATCTCATCAAAAACAAGTCATGAAAGTCTCTCCTCTATCATTATTTTAGTTTTCTTCACATTTTTTAGTTTCTTCAAAAAGTCTGTGGGATGAGAACTTGTGAAATAACTGAACACTTTAGTTTTCTTCTGTTACCAGCCACTATTGGGCATTCTGCTTCCTTTTGCACACTGTCTTTTCTACTGGAAATAAGCTCCATGAAGGCAGGGATATTCTTGTCTTTACTAGATATTTTTAGTGTATCTAAACCCAGTAGATCTTTATGTGTGGGCATACATACATACATATACATGCAGGAATGAACTGAATGAATGTGAAAGGACTTTGTAGCTTGTGTAGAATATTGTTTTTGTTATTGGCTAAAGACACAGCCCACTCTTCTTCTTTCTTGATGTATTCTTTTTATTCATGAAGACATTTACTGAAGGCATGCTATCTGTAAGACTCTACGTTCATGAGTAATTGCTTTAAGAATTAATATGGATTCATAGCATTTGATTTATAATTTGTTAGATTGTATTACACATGATAACAAAGTCTGGATTAATTCTCGCAGAGGGTTTTCATGTAATTGTCCTCCACAGATGTGCCTTTTAAATCCTACATTTCAACCTTGCTGTTACATGCCAAAATATCACATGCTAGCTTTGCAATTAAATGCCTCAATATGGTTATACCAGTACAGATTATGCTGGCCTGGAGGAGATAAAACTACTGTGTATTAAATGTCTGAAGTGCCCCATGTATGTCTGTATCATGTATGTCTGTATCTTACCAGCTCCATAGCCCTGTGAAAGAGAACTTATCCCCAGTTTATAGATAAGAAAATAGAGGTTCCAAATGCCTTGATTCTTCCAGTTCTCTAGTGCTTAGCTCAGTATCTGGCGCTTAGGTGCTCAATAAATATTTGTTAAATACTGAACAAAAGACAAGTTAACTAAATTAAAAAAAAAAAATCACCCAGAAGGTGATAGACCTGAATTTGCACAGACCTGAATTTGAACCCAAGCTGAACACACTCCAGAGCTAAAATTATTTCCACCAGTCCAGAGTGAGCCCTGGTGGTCTTAGCATCAGTGTCAACTCTAAAAATTAGAGCAGAGGGGGGATCTTAGAGGTGAGAGTTACAAATCCATTTTGAAAGTGGAATCGCATCAGGAAATAATATAATTATTCTAACTGACAACATTTTATATTAGATGCTTCAGTTGGTTCAATGTGGGACATCTGTTCAACATCATACACAAAATAAAACTTTCCCTTTGACATATTTGGTTCTTGAGTCTCCTAAAAAAAATGCTGGTGATCTACATCCTTTGAATATTAATGAAGCAAATTAGCTCCAAAAATGCCCTACTGTGTCTCAACTCCAGGAACCAACACGACTTATTAGACTCCTGTTGATTAGAAATGTTAAAGTGAGTTTTCTTTCTTTTCATTTTAATTAAATAAAGTTGACAGGCTTTCTTGATTCCCAGTTGGCCAAGCTTGCTGAAGTGTGGAATGAAGGGAGAATGGTACCTTCTTCTGAAAAACCTTTGTAGGGTTGCATTGGGTTGTATTCTGTCTTAAAGGACTCAAGGAAGCAATCAGTAAGTTACGAGACAAATGGAATCCAAAGATTTTAGCTCTTGAGAGAAAAGGTAGAGAGACAAAAAGAAGATAACCCCTCATATGATTGCAGATGAGTGGATGTGGAGATTACAATTTGGGTCAGGCTTACTGGCTGAGTGTCACAATATAGTATAAGCAGTAAGCAGGATTTTAAGTCTTCACCACCCAGTTGAACCATACCTAAAGACCACAGTGATTCAATGGCACTTAATTTTTCTGGTTGGATGGATTGATGCACAGCTGTAAATACCTCATGCAAGATCATAGCTGAGAACTCATCATCTAAGCTGCATGGAGCTGGGGAAGACATATACTTTGATTTCTGTCTTTTATTTCCAGTCTCACATAAAAGCATCCTAACCTTAAGTTGTACTATTTTTTGGTCAGTTTATAACCATATAAATACCTCATGAGAGTGCAACCAACAATGGCAGGATATAATGACCTGGAGAAGGACAGTTTTGCAAGGTGTAGGAAAAATTTATTACAAGGAGGTCAGAAAAGAAGAGGTGCACCCCTATAGCCCAGGTCCTTAAAAGAGAGGTGCTCTTTGGACTAAATCTGGAAAGATTCCAGCTAAGTGATTAAGGAAGGCATCTGAACACCATGTTTTTCAGACATCACATTAGAAACGAATGTGTGTGTGTATGTGTAAACTATTATAAAATAGCTTCTATAGAATCATATAACCCAAAAGGTATCCTCCAGGGTCTAGACAATGTGATGTCTGCCTTTCCAGAAAAGCACCCATTTTCTCCTGAGGAATTGCTCATAACTTCTACCCCGCATTGTTCAAGGGTGAACCCACAACTCTGGGGTGCACATTTGACGACCTGTCACTCCCTACAGGGGTCCCACATGACTGTGGCAGGGAAGCCTGAAAACTAGAGGGACATAGTGCTAGCTTCATGAAGTGAGAAAGGTCGCCTTTCCTCACACCTGACCCCAGCTCACATGAACCCATTTGCCTCAGCAGTGGCTAAAATAAAAAGTGGGGCTGAGAGGATTTGCCTGGGTGAACTTTCTAAGTGTGCTGTCAAACCTCCAAATAACCCCACATAGGTAGATGGGAGGCTTCCCTGGTGGCTCAGTGGTAAAGAATCTGCCTGCAATTCGGGAATTGCAGGAGACAGGTTCGATCCCTGGGTCGGGAAGACCCCTTGGAGGAGGCCATGGCAACCTACTCCAATATTCTTGCCTGGAGAATCCCATGGACAGAGGAGCCTGGGTGGGCTACAGTCCATAGGATTGCATGGAGTTGGACACGACTGAAGTGACTTAGCACACACATAGGTAGATGGAAGAACTAGGCTCAGGAGGGGTGAACTCTATGGCCCAGGACATACAGCTCACTCAGTAGGAGATTCAGGCCCCAGACCCCCTGTCTGTCTCTCTGGACACCCTTCTGAATGCGCATATTTTACCTGCTCAATTGCTTTCATCAGAGACTAGATCTAAACTTGCACCCTTGCTTAGGGAAAGAATTCAGGAGCCAAACCTGATGATTGCTGAAGGAGAATAGCTGGATTTACCTGAAACCAACAGTAAAAACCCCCAGTGAGAAATGTGTTATAATATTGATGGTTCAGCCAGAGGCGAGAGATTATCAATTGTTTATTATCTTAAGTATCATCTGATCTCATAACCCTACAAGCATCGTTCCTTTCCCTCCCCCAACTCCCAACCCACATACAGCAGCTTTTACCAAAATAGCTTCAGGATGTTTTCTCCTCTTCTCTTTAAAGCCGGCACATATGGTAGAAGTGAATATGGAGTCTTTGGGAAAGGGGGAAAACTGCCTTACACAAAATTGCTGTGGAAACAAGTCTTGGTGGAAGGGAAATATGAAAATAGCTTGGTTCCCATTGTCACCAGTGTACAAATTGTCTTTTTGAATTTTTCTGCAGTTAAGCTGGGGTAGAGGAGGTGGGTGCTAGGAGGACCATTGAATCCCTAATTATTCCTCTCTGGGGACTTATTGGTTAGGCCAGGGGACATGTTCACTTCTGCTTATTCATTTCTGTGGCATACATTTGAGGCAGATTATATACACATATGTTCCTGTGGCTTTTCTTCTCTGGTTATATTTATAAGTCTAAGCATCCTTTTCATGCCCCATTGGAAAAGCCTCATGTGGTTGTTCTTGGCAAGGTTGCTTTGACAATAGGAAATCAAGCAGCGTTGGTAACTGCCTCTTGCTCCTGCTTTGGTTTAGGTAAATATTAGCAACCTGAGAATTGCCTGGAAGAAGAATAGTGTCACTTTGGAGTGTTGTGGAAGGAAGAGTTGGCAGAATTTCGTGTTATCTTCTGTTGTGTTTTTCTCATCTCTTCTGTGGGCTCTGTGACCTTGGGTAGGTTGCTGAGAATGAAAAACTCTACTGATTACAAATGTTAAATAGAGTTAATAATCTCCACCCCACTCTCAGGGGCTCTAGGAGGGCAGAGTGAGGCAAATGCACTGGAAAAGACCTTGTATACTGTTAAGTCCCTTGTAAACTGTTAAGTGCCATGCTGTCTGAGATTCAGCAACTGCTAACATTTTTTCTCTTTGACCTTCAACAAAAGAAAAGCTAAGGGTGTGAATTTTTGTTGTAACTCAGTCAAGGCCATGATGTGGGAGAAGAGACTATCATCCAGGTGTGTGCCAGATTATCCAAGGCTAAACGTAAAGAGCGGAGAGAAATGATGTCTTTTTGCTTGTCTTTGGGAAATAACTCATGATAGTAAAGTTGTTTGGTCATTTGCCATGTGCCAGGTTCTATGCTAAGTGTTTTCTATACATCCCTCATGTATGCTATCAACATGAACAACAGGGAGGGGGATGGAATGAGAAACAATCACAAAGCCAACTACAGCAAGGTGGGTGAGGACGACATAGCACTCATTTATTCCACTAATGTTTGTGGAGCCCCTCTTGTGTGCCAGACACTGTCCTGCATAGCATGCATCTTCATGTTTGTTATTGAGACTGCGGTATGATGACATATGGCTGTGCAGAGAGAGGCAGCTGTGAGGCTATACGGTAGGCAAATCCTGGAAAAAGCATCTGTTTCCTACTCTAGGCTGGGGAACCCTGGCCTTCATTTTGCGAATCAAAACCCAGGCCAAAGGCTTGGAGCTGCTTGAAGATCAGTCCTCAGAGGTTACTAAATGCTGCTAAGTGGGTGTTTCCATTTTCCATCTGTCACTCTAATCACAGACCCTGTGCTTTTTTCAGTCTCAGCAAGCTCCCACCTCTGGGGGACATGGGAGCAGACAGGACCCCCCTTTGCCAGCTCTTTGTTAAACGTGATTCTCTGAAAGCTCCTCTCCAAACTCAGAAGGAACCTGGAGCTGCTGGCCTGGGCTTAAGCTCCCAACAGCAGGAGCTCAAAGATGTTATGTGGTCTCCAGTAATTAGGCCCGCCAAACCCATCACCAAGGAGAGCCAGCGCACTTAGGCAATTAGTGATAATTTGGCTAGTGTTCACCGTTACCAGATGGCCTCCACAAGTCTCCTGCTTTCTCAGAGAATTTATACATGAAGGCAAAAAACATGTCCTTCAAAGGCGTGGACAGAGTAAGCATTCTAGACATGCAGTGGGAAGAAAAGATATGCACTCTTTATCAACATCAATTACATGGCAGGCTTGGAGGCTCGACATTTCCTATGTTATTATGTCAATTCTAACATCATCTGTATGGAGTAACTGCTAAGATTATCTTAATTTTACTTGAGAGAAAACTGAGGCTTTGAGAGCACATCCAAAGTCAACCAATAAGAATATTTAAAGCTGGGATTCAAACTCAGTTTTGTCTGGCTGCAAAGCACACTCTGGAATCACATAGGCCATTCTGTGCTAATGTGGTAGGAAGACCTCCTTTTAATATGTCACTTTCCCATCTTAGATTATGCCCCTCTGTTACATGCTTTTGTAGCATATATGAAGTCTTTTATTTATAGCTGTAACTGTCATATGTTTAAGGCCTATGTTCCCCATTCGATTCAGTCAAGACAGGACCTTGTTTTCTTCATCACTTTGTCCACAACTCTCTGCATTGTGCCTGGTATATAAAAAGTGGTCACCAACTATTTATTGAGTGAATTAATGAAAGCAAACAGGCAAGAAAGAGAGTAAGAGAAAGAAGACAGAACTCATGAGAATATGAAAACATAATTGGGTTTCATATTTGAAAATATGTAACAGTGGTTTCTGGTTAACCAGGTCTCTGTAAGAACTGACTCATTGGAAAAGACCCTAATGGTGGGAAATATTGAAGGCAGGAGGATAAGGGGACGACAAAGGATGAGATGGTTGAATGGCCTCACCAACTCAATGGACATGAGTTTGAGCAAGCTCTGGGAGTTGATGATGGACAGGGAAGCCTGGCCTGCTGCAGTCCATGGGGGTCACAAAGAGTCGGACATGACTGGGCAACTGAACTGAACTGAGTTCTCTGCAAAGGGGAGAAACTGCTCTGATTTGTAGCATTTGTCAGTTTCCATGGTGTAAATACTCCCACCATGACCAGGTTCAAACTACAAACATGTTGTCATTGAATGCAGAGTTGGGAAGAGATGCACAGTACTGGCTCTTGCCAGATCCAGCAGGACTTTGTCAAGTCGGTGAGAATCCAGAGGAAGTCAGTCTCCTATCTGATTTTCATTTTCCCCTATCTATAGATTGAAGAGTCTAGACTATTGATTTCCATATTCTCTCTCTCAACTATGACACTCTTTAAGCAGACATATGATGCTTTCCATTCTCTCACTCGGTTGGGGTGATATGAGCGAGGAGGAGGGATGATGAAGGACTGAACTTCCATAAGACAAGAGTGAGGGTTCAGACCGATGCGCTGCTGTAAAACCTTGGCTCCTTGTTTGCCTTTCTCAGAAATATCTCCCAGTGCTGTAAAAATAGGTCACATTTTTACATCCAAATGAAGGAATCAGCCTGCTTGCATCCCAAGTAAAATACAACTGCATGTCACCAATTTCTGAAGTCAGTCAAGCTTCAGTGGATTTTGGAAAGCTAGTGCCTTTGCATTAGAAATCAGCTAAATAGAAAGCATCCTGTTACAAAGTGTTAGATAGTCATAGAGAGACTTACAGGTTCTCTGTTTGAGGAAGACAGATGGATGCAATGAGAGCAAGGTGATGCCTCTATTTTATGCCCTCTGCTTACTTAACCACCCCTTCTCTTCTTCTACCTTTTATAGTACACAGGCTCTTCATTCCAATGTGAATTTAGGATGTTGCAGAATAATTTAGGAAGAACAGGAAACTGTTATTGGGATTATAATCTGTAAGAATTGCATTTCTGCCTTTGCAATATTTTGAATGGTCTTAACATCTCAGTATTACAGGACTGCTAAGTCACTAGCTCAAGTGTTCATTCTGTAGAAAATTGATAAACAGTCTTTCTAGAAACAGAGGTTCTTTCAAGTAAAGTCACTGTGATTAGAACAATTCTGCACAGACAGTCTATTTCAGGAGCTTTGGAGACAGAGGATGCGCTTTAGACTTTTGCCCTCTTCTGGGGCGCAGTGAAAAGTGGATCATTCAGAACGCTGGCAGTCACTCAGGCTAATTAGATCTTTGACCTTGAAGTTTGTCTCCACTCCTTGCTCAGTCACTCAGTTGTGTCTGACTGTTTATGACCCCTTGGACTATGGCCCATCAGAATCCTCTGTCCATAGGATTTTCCAGGCAAGAATACCGGAGTGGATTGCCATTTCCTTCTCCAGGGCTCCACCCGTTAGTCTATATGTATAGTGCATGCATTTCAAATTCAGACATAAGTCATCTGTTGAACCACCAGTATTTGTCAGGCATTTTGGAGGGGTAAGAATAGGGAATAGATGAAAACCAACTTTGCTCTAGAAGTTCTCAGTATGGTACTAGAGGACAGAGAGATGAATGAGCAGTCAAGGAGGACTGTGACTGGAATAGAAACAGAAATGTGTAGGAGAAGCACAGGTCTTGGGGACATGTAGTAGGGAGAGAAGCCTCTGGAGTCGCATCAAATTTCTTTTTTTGTGACAGTAAGGGCTTCCCTAGTGGCTCAGAGGGTAAATAATATGCCTGCAATGGAGACTTGTGTTTAATCCTTGGATCAGGAAGATCCCCTGGAGAGAATGTGACTTTCAAGAAGTTCCTATATATAAAAAGGAGAATAATAATCATGCCTATCGATCAAATTGTTTTGAGGATTAGTTGAGATGACACACGTGGAACACTCATACAGTTTGTGACACATAGTGAACATTCAATAAATATCAGTTGTTTTTAGTTATTTTCCTTTGAGTAACATTTGGGGTGGGGTAAATGGGAGTGGTTATGGGTAGAGGTGGGGATGGGAAAGGGAACTGCAGGCAGAGTGACAAAGACATGAAGATGTGAAAGACCATCACGTATATGTGGATGATATTTAATAGACCATATTCATCTGACAAATATTGGGAAATGGGAAGAAATGGATTTTAAAACAGAAGACTGGAACAAGCTTGAAAAGAACTGACAAGACTGAGTAAAGAAAGTAACCTCACCTGAAGGCAGCAGGACCCTCTGGCATTTTTATGGCGATGGTCACATCTGCTTGGGTGACACTGTGAATGGGAAAGGGGGGAAGTTCTGAGGCAGGGAGTCTACTGAGGGGCTTGTATCTGGAAATACACATTAGGAGACCATTGGTATTGAATGGCAGTTGACACCATGGGAGTGGGAGAAGGACTCCCACAAATAAATGTAGAGAATCAATGCTAAAGGCTTAGGGAACCCCATATTTCAGAAATGCCAGCAAAATAAGTACTGAAACTAATAAAAGAGATAGCAGGGCAGCCATCACAGATCTTGGATGAGAGAGAGAGATCAGGCTTCATGAAGACAAGGATAAAGGATGTTTCTGGGAGGATGGAGTGGGTTAGCATTGTCAGATACCACTGGGATGCCAAGTCGGCTGCGATTTGAAAAGAGGCCAAGAATTGAAGCAATTAGTGGTTCATTGATGGTCTAATTAGAGCAGTTTGATTGGAGTCCTAGATTATAGCTGAAAAGAAAAAAAGAGGGGCAGAGAGGGAAAGGAATGAAGTAGTGAGTGTATACAACTCTGCAAGGAATTGGAAACTAAGGGATGAAGAGACAAAGGTAAGTTTGGGGCAGTGTAAATTGGAAGTTAAATAACTTAAAGATTGGGATGTTCCAATGCTTTTAAAGACATTTGGTTAAGAAAGAGGGATTGAAAAGACAGGATAGATGCCTGCAGAGCTTAGAGAAGAGTAGATCGAAAACTGCAAGTAGAGAAATTGTTGACGGGAGAGGAGACTGTCTTCCTTGGGTCAGGAGGGAGAAAAATAACACATAGGAGAATGCTTAAATTGGAGGTGGTGGCATCCTGGCCTGAATTTGCTCTCTGGAAAACAATAAGTTGTCTTATGAGTGGAGGGAAGTACAGGTGGATACTGGATACTTGAGTAGATCAGTGAGTTTTGGAGTAGCAGCATGGACAATGAAATGTGAATAGAGATCAAGGAGAAGACTTAAAAAACACTGTCAAAGCAGAAAATTTGATACAGCCAAGATGGCTTCATTTTGATTTTTCTAGCATTTTGTGGGCATCCTGGGAGAATTTTCAGAGAAAATATATATGTAGGATGGATTCAGGTAAAGATTGACAAGAGAAGGACATGGCAGGAGGCTGTAGGGTAGAAGAATGGAATCTCCAAAGGGTTATTATTGATGTGGCTATAAGTGTGGGCCAGACTGTCAGGGGAGGAAGAAGAGGTGGAAAGGGCTCAGAGGCTGGTATACAAGCACAGTAGGGAATAGAGAAATGTGAGGATGTTCCCCTTGCCATCTTCCCTCCCCATCATTCCCTCAAGATGCCACTATATCATCTGTGAGTGTATTTCCATCAGCAGTGGACTTACGTAGGAAAGCAAAGTAATCAGTGCTGAAAATAAGTCCTCTAGAACATCCTATGGCAGTGGAGGTAATGCTGTTTATTCACTGTATACCTTTTATTAGAGCCTTTTAGAGTGACACAGTATTGCCATGAAAATGGAACACTCCCTTCATCCAATAATCTTACAATTTGATTTCTAGCCTCTCTGGAGGGAGCCTGCCTTTATTTTCCTCTTTACTTCTTCCCCATTTTACAAGTATATTCACAGATTCAAGCAAGCCAAATGTTCCCGTGAGGTGTCTTAGTGGTCAAAGGAGGAATTGGCAGGTCAAAGTAACTTGGCAGGTTCCGTGGACACCGATCTACTCATGCTTGCCTTACAAATGACCTCAGAAATTCCTCCAGTGGTAAATTCCAACGTGTGATTAGGCATTTTCCTCTTGCTCGTCAAAGTCGAACACGCTCTGGTGGAGCTGTGTCATTATGCCTTGAGAGTGAAAGTTGCTCAGTTGTTTCCAACTCTTTGCAACTCCGTGGACTATACAGTCCATGAAATTCTCCAGGCCAGAATACCAGAGTGGGCAGCCTTTCCCTTATCCAGGGGATCTTCCTGACCCAGGGATCAAACCCAGGTCTCCTGCATTGCAGGCAATTTTTTTACCAGCTGAGCCACCAGGGAAGCCCTTCATTATGCCTTAGTGTGAGTAAATTTGTCAGATGACTTGTGGAAACTAAGGATTATAGAGCTTAAATTCTTTGACTGACTCATTAAAGAATTATAATTGTATTTGATAGGACAACTTGACAATAAACTTACTAACAGCATAATCAAGTGCTGTTGATCTTGCCATCGTTGGCAAGAAGAAAAGGGGAATACTATAAACAGACTGTCTAGAGGTGTAACAGTCCTCAGTTCAGTTCAGTCACTCAGTCCTCTCCGACTCTTTGTGACCACATGGACTGCAGCATGCCAGGCCTCCCTGTCCATCACCAACTCCTGGAGCTTACTCAAGCTCATGTCCATTGCATCAGTGATGCCATCCAACCATCTCATCCTCTGTATCCCCTTCTCCTCCTGCCTTCAAACTTTCCCAGTATCAGAGTCTTTTCCAATGCGTCAGTTCTTTGCATCAGGTGGCCAAAGTATTGGAGCTTTAGCTTCAGCATCAGTCCTTCCAACGAATATTCAGGACTGATTTCCTTTAGGATTGACTGATTTGATCTTTGTGCAGTCCAAGGGACTCTCAAGAGTCTTCTCCAATACCACAGTTCAAAAGCATCATTTCTTTGGCACTCAGCTTTCTTTATAGCCCAGCTCTCACATCCATACATGACTACTGAAAAAACCATAGCTTTGACTAGATGGACCTTTGTTGGCAAAGTAATGTCTCTGTTTTTTAATATGCTGTCTAGGTTGGTCATAGCTTTCCTTTTGAGGAGCAAGTGTCTTTTAATTTCATGGCTGCAGTCACCATCTGCAGTGATTTGGAGCCTCCAAAAATAGTCTTTCACTGTTTCTATTGTTTCCGCATCTATTTGCCATGAAGTGATAGGACTGGATGCCATGATCTGAGTTTATGTGATGTTGAGCTTTAAGCCAACTTTTTTACTTTCCTCTTTCACTTTCATCAAGAGGCTCTTTAGTTCTTCTTTATTTTCTGCCATAAAGGTGGTGTCATCTGCTTATCTGAGGTTATTGGTATTTCTCCCGGCAATCTTGATTCCAGCTTGTGCTTCATCCAGCCCAGCATTTTGCATGATGTACTCTGTATATGAGTTAAATAAGCAGGGTGGTGATATACAGCCTTGATGTACTCCTTTCCCAATTTGGAACCAGTCCATTGTTCCATGTCTAGATCTAACTGTAACAGTCCTACAGAAGTTTAAATCTTTACATGCTTTGTTTTTCTCTTTAACTATTCATTGTTTAATTATACTTTTGTGCTGCTACCAAGGGGTATAACCTTTTACCAAACAAACTTTTTAAAAAACATACTTGTTATTAGAAGATGTATATGTTATTATAAACTGTGACATACTGGAGAAGTAAATGGCAACCCAGTCTGGTATTCTTGCCTGGAGAATCTCCATGGACAGAGGTGCCTGGAGGGCTACAGCCCATGGGGTCTCAAAGAGTCGGGCACAACTGAGCAACTAAGCACATAACAAATAAATATTTTGGAAAGTTAGATTTTCTCTGTTAGGCTACAGGGGCTTCCCTGATGGCTCAGATGGTAAAGAATCTGCCTGGAATGCGGGAAACTGGAGTTTGATCCCTGGGTTGGGAAGATCCCCTGGAGAAGGAAATGGCAACCCACTCCAGTATTCTTGTCTGGAGAATTCCATGGATGCAGGATGCTGGTGGGCTACAGTCCATAGGGTCACAGAGAGTCAGACACAACTGAGCGACTTTCACTTTTCTTAGACTATGGATGATCTCAAAGCCTCGTGGTGATTAACCTGCCTTGCGAGAATAAACAAACTCTTTATTGATCTACTATTATATATGGTTACGTTTCACTCTAAGGTAGCAGTATATCTTTCACTACTCTTGATAGCCATTATGACAGGTATGAGGTGATACCTCATTGTGGTTTTGATTTGCGTTTCTTTAATAATTAGCAAAGTTGGACGTCCTGTCTTGTGCCTGTTAACCATCTGTGTGTCTTCTTTGAAGCTCTTTAGGTTTCCTGCCTACTTAGATTTGGTTGTGTTTTTTTCCAGTACTGAGTTGCATGAGATTTTATATATTTTGGTTACTAACCCCTTGTCAGTCACATTTATTTGAAAATATTTTCTACCATTCTGTGGGCTGTCTTTTCATTTTGTTAATGGTTCTGGCTCAGAGGTTAAAGCATTTGCCTGGAATGCTGGAGACACAGGTTCGATCCCTGGGTCAGGAAGATCCCCTGGAGAAGGAAATGGCAACCCACTCCAGTACTCTTGCCTGGAGAATCCCATGGAGGGAGGAGCCTGGTAGGCTACAGTCCATGGGGTCACAAAGAGTCGGACACAACTGAGCGACTTCACTTCTTCACTTCAATGGTTTCCTATCCTGTAAAAAAGTTTTTAAGTTTGACTAGGTCCCATTTGTTTGCTTTTGCTTTTATTTCTTTTGCCTTGGGAGACTGATCTAAGAAACTCTTTCTACAGTTTATACTCAAGAATATTTTGCCTATGTTCTCTTCTGGTGTCATGTCTTATATTTAGGTCTTTAAGCCATTTTGGGTTTATTTTTATGTACAGTATGAGTGACTTCTAATTTCTTTAATTTACATGTAGCTGTCCAGCTTTCCTGACATCACTTATTGAAGAGACTATCTTTTCTCCATTGTATATTCTTGCCTCCTTTGTCATAGATTAATTGACTATAGATATTACCCATTAACTTTTAATGTGTGACTGTTGTGACATAAATTTGTGCAATCAACCATGAATGTTTTCTATTTCCACTTTTTGAATTTTTGTTTTATTATTTTTAAATGAAGTATAATTTACTCACAATACTATGTTAGCTCCAGGTGTGCATCATAGTGATTTGATATTTCTGTACATTACAAAATGATCACCACCATAAGTCTCAGTCAGTTCAGTCACTCAGTCGTGTCCGACACTTTGTGACCTCATGAATCACAGTATGCCAGGCCTCTCTGTCTATCACCAACTCCTGGAGTTCACCCAAACTCATGCCATTGAGTTGGTGATGCCATCCAGCCATCTCATCCTCTGTTGTCCCCTTCTCCTCCTGCCCTCAATCCCTCCGAGCTTTTCCAATGAGTCAGCTCTTTGCATCAGGTGTCCAAAGTATTGGAGTTTCAGCTTCAGCATCAGTCCCTCCAATGAACACCCAGGACTGATCTCCTTTAGGATGGACTGGTTGGATCTCCTTGCAGTCCAAGGGACTCTCAAGAGTCTTCTCCAACACCACAGTTCAAAAGCATCAATTCTTCAGCACTCAGCTTTCTTCACAGTCCAACTCTCAACATCCATACATGACCACTGGAAAAACCATTAGCCTTGACTAGATGGACTGTTGTCGGCAAAGTAATGTCTTTGCCTTTTTTTAAAATTTAAATTTATTTATTTTAATTGGAGGCTAATTACTCTACAATATTAACATGCTGTCTAGGTTGGTCATAACTTTCCTTCCAAGGAGTAAGTGTCTTTTAATTTCATGGCTGCAGTCACCATCTGCAGTGATTTTGGAGCCCAAAAAAATAAAGTCTGACACTGTTTCCACTGTTTCCCCATCTATTTCCCATGAAGTGATGGGACCAGATGCCATGATCTTAGTTTTCTGAATGTTGAGCTTTAAGCCAACTTTTTCACTCTTCTCTTTCACTTTNGCATTTTTTTCTTAAAAAAATACCCAGAAGTGATTTAGCTGGATTATATGATAGTTCTATTTTTAATTTTTGGAGGAACCTCTATGCTCTTTTCCGTTGTGGCTGCACCAATTTATAGTCCCCCCAACAGTAGTGTTCAATTTTCTCCACACACTTGCCAACACTTAACTTTTTGATAATAGTCATTCTGACAGATGTGAGGTGATTTCTTTGTGGTTTTGATTTGCATTTTCCTGGTAATTAGTGATGTTAAGCATCTTTCCAGATATCTGTTGACCCTCTGTATGTCTTCTTTGGAAAAATATGTGTTTTTTTAAATCTGATTTTTCTCTCTTTTTGATGTTGAGTTGTCTGAGTCATTTGCGCAATTTGGATGTTAACCTGTTACCAGATATATCATTTGCAAAAATCTTCTCCCATTCAGTATGTGATCTGTTTATTTCATTGATAGTTTCTTCCCCGTGCAAAATATTTTAAATCTGTATTTGTCTTATTTATTTTTACTTTTGTTTCTCTTGCCTAAGACATAGGCAAAAAAAAAAAAAAAAAGAAAGAAAGAAATATTGCTGAGATAATACTGCCTATGACTTCTTCTAGGAGTTTTATGATTTCAGGTTTACATTTAAGTGTTTAATCTGGTTTATATTTTTATATGGTATGAGAAGGTCCACTTTGTTACTTTTGCATGTAGTTGTCTAGTTTTCTTGACAGTGTTTATTGAATAGGCTGTCTTTTCCTCACAGTACCTTCTTACCACCTTTGTCATAGATTAGCTGCACAATAAATACATGTGGGTTATTTTGTTCCATTGATATATGTGTTTGTTTTTGTGTAGATACTATATTGTTTTGATTACTGTAGCTTTAAAGTATAGTTTGAAATTAGGAAGCACTACACCTTGAGCTTTGTTCTTTCTCAAGATCATTTTGGCTAGCTTCAGTCTTTTGTGTTTTTATACATATTTTAAAGTTATTTTTCTAGTTCTCTGAAAAATGCCTTTGGTGTTTTGATAGGAATTGCATTGAATCCATAGATTGCCTTGGGTAGTATGGTCATTTTAACAATATCATTTCCTCCAACCCATGAGCATGGCATATTTTTCCATTTGTTTGTGTCATCTTTAACTTCTTTCATCAGCGTTTTATAGTTTTTCAAGTATAAGGCTTTTATCTCCTTGGTTAGATTTGTGTCATGGTATTTTATTCTTTTTGATGCAGTTGTAAATGGTATTGTTTTCTTAATTTCTCTTCCTGGCAGCTTGTTGTTAGTGTTTAGAAATGCAATGCATCTGTTGATTAATTTTATAACCCGCAACTTTGCTGAATTCATTTATTAATTCTAATGGTTTTTGGTGGTGTCTTGAGAATTTTCTTTATATAGTGTCATGTCATCAGGCAACAGTGACTGTTTTACTCCGTCCTTTCTAGTTTGGATCCCTATTACCCTTTTCCTTGTCTGATTGCTATAACTAGAATTTCCAACACTGTGATGAGTATTCATGATGAGAGTGGGTGTTCTTGTCTTGTTCCTGATCTTAGAGGAAATGCTTTCAACTTTTTGCCATTGAATATGATGTTAGTTATGGGCCTGTCATATATGGCCTTTATTAACATTGCTGTATGTTCCTTCAGTAACCACTTTATTGAGGGTTTTTTAAAATCATAAGTAGATGTTGAATTTTGTCAAATGCTTCTGCGTCATCTGTTGATATGATTGATAAGATATTTTATTCTTCAATTTGTTAATGTTTTGCATCACATTGACAATCTTACAAATATTGAACCATCCTTATATCCTTGACATATGTTCCACTTAATCATGGGGTATGATCCTTTCAATATATTGTTGAATTCAGTTTGATAGTATTTCTTTGAGAATCTTTTCATCTGTGTTCATCAGTGGTATTGGCCCAGGGCTGGTGCCAGTCCCCAGGTGTGTGGGGGGCTGTGGGTCCCTGTGCTCCTGGCTGCTTGGCCTTGGTGTCCTGGGATTGGTACTGACTGCTGGGTGGGTGAGCCTCCAGTGCTAATAGACTAGTGTGAGGACTCCAAAATCGTGTTTTCCAGCCCCACTCTCCTTGTGGTGGAAAGCATGCTCCTTTCAAACTGCTACCTCTGCACTGGGACTCAGAGCATGTGAGATTTTGAGTGATCCCATTACAAGTGGAGTCTCTGTTTCCTGAAGCTTTCCATCAAACCCCACTTGCCTTCAAACCAGACATTCTTGGGACTTGTCTTCCCAGTGCAGGAGAACCATGCTGGGGATGGGGGAGCCCAACGTGGCTCTCAGACCCCTCACTCCTTGGGAAGAACATCTGCAGCTGTGATTATTGTCTCATTCATTTGTGGGTTGCCTAACTTGGCATTTGGGTCTTATCTAGACTGCTGCTCCTACCTGTCCGATTGTGTTTCCTTCTTTGTATCTTGAGTTGTGGAAAGCTTTTTCTGCTGGTCTTCAGGTTGTTCTCATCAATAAGTTGTTCTGTAAATAGCTGTGATTTTCGTGTACCTGTGGGAAGAGGTGAGCTCAGGGTCTTCTTATTCTGTCTTCTTGGCCATTCATTCTTTTGACACTTTTTAACAGCAGATTGTCATCCAAGTTCAAATTACCCAGAATTCCTTTTAAAAACACGATAATTGCTCATGTTTTAAAATCCTGCAGTTACTTCTCCAGCTTCCCCATGTCTGCTCCTCATTCTGATGGTGCTGAGCTGATCTCAATACTGAGCTTAATTATTTAGGGAGCTTCCCAAGGGATCTTTTCCCTTCTGATGCAAATCTGATCTCTCTGTGGCCTCCATTAAAGAGGTGCCGAGATGCAATCACTGTGAACTATTTTTAATAGGTATTTCAGCTATATGGAAGACGTGAAGAATTCTGAGAAAACAGAGTCCCATCATCTGCAAAATGATGTTTCCTCAGCCTGGAGTTTTATTTCTCTGCAAGAACTCTTAAGTCCCTGGAGCTGTTTTAATCCTGCCTCATTAAAAGTTAATATAATTTGGATTGGTGCTATTTGTTTTGTATCTGGACACCTCATTTACCCAGCTCAGGCTGGGTTTCTGTACACCAAGCCCATGTGAAAGTGCATGTATCCACCTTACCTTCATTCAAGTTGCAGGCCCAGATGGGAGTAATCAATAGCTGATCGTTGATAAATGGTTATCATTACAGAGAATACAGATTCAAATGTCAGCCAAAGAATGGATGCCAGCTATTTGTTGCTATATAATTCAGGACTGTCAGGAGGTAACAGAGAGAGATTGCTATGCTGCGTTCATTACCCAGCCCAGGGGAGGAGTGTTAAACATTAATATTTGAGCTCTGAAAGTATCAGAAACTTGATGGCCAGGAAAACTTTNCAGCCAAAGAATGGATGCCAGCTATTTGTTGCTATATAATTCAGGACTGTCAGGAGGTAACAGAGAGAGATTGCTATGCTGCGTTCATTACCCAGCCCAGGGGAGGAGTGTTAAACATTAATATTTGAGCTCTGAAAGTATCAGAAACTTGATGGCCAGGAAAACTTTGTGAAGGGAATGGGAGGAAGCTTAGTAAGCCCACATTTCTCCAGCATGTACTGCAAAGGATTACTAATGTCTGAAATCCCTATCTTAAGAGTTAAATTCTTTGTCCCCAAGTCCTCTATGGTGGGACAGTGTATGATGGAGAGAAAAAGAGAATAGGCAGAGCAGTATTTTTAGACTGAGAAGTTATCCATGCGAACTGGAGGTAGCTTCCTGTGTTATCATCATTTCCTTTGGGACCCCCACAGTCATTCAGTTCATTACTCATTTGTATCTTTCCTTTTTTATTCATTTATCCAAAACAATCCATGAAACTCCTACCATATTCAAATACTTGTTGGGACAGGAATACAAAAAGATAACAAAAGCTAAAATATGAATCTTTCCTCTGTAGTGCTTATGTTTTGTATAGCTGGAAGACAGATTAAAGCATAATAGTTATTAAAATATATATAATATGATAACTTATGGGGTAGAAATCCATGGAATTATCAGAACATAGATCTGAGTGTATGTGAGGTGAGTGATAAGGGAGTGGCAGAAAGTGTCCTATATGAAGAAATTTTCAATATTGATCTTGAATGAGAAAAGCTTTACCATTCACTGGGTGGAGAAAATAGACAAAGCAATTTTCCAAAAGAGAATAAGTTTAAGAGCTTTCTGCATGTGAGCAGGAAGATTCATTGGCTTGAAAAATAGTGGTGTGTGAGTTGATACAGTGTGGATTGAAAACAGGATAAGCAGGGAAATAGTACCATGCTGAGAAGTGTTATATTTTGGTCTTGTGTCAAATGTCTCTTACAGTTTTTTTTTTTTTTTTTTTTACTTTATAGAAGCAATAGAAAAAATGAGTCGGTATGTTTCCACATTGTATACAGAGCACTCTCAGGAAGCATATGGTGAATACAAGGCAGGGTGGAAGCATTTAGGTTTTTGAAGCTAGGACTTTTGTAGTAACCCAGGTAAGAGGTGTTGAGGGCAGAACAAGCAGGTCTAATGTTGATGTTTTTCACTGAGATGGAGAACATGGATGAGGAATAGGGATAAAGATGTCCATAAGGAGATTGGGGAAAGCACACACTGAGTTCAAAAACTCTGAAGGAATTTCTGTGAGAGTGGATGGAAGGACTGGAAGTTGGGGGTTAGATCTTAGCAGAGATATCAGAAAGCAGTGTCAGGGTTTGAAATAATTATAAAATGGGTCAATGAAATGGTGAGATTGAGGAATCAGGGGTAAGTGAGTGGGGGCCTAAGAATGAAAGCATGGTGAGTCTCCATAAACACTGGGGTGAGCAGAGGATAAGCCAGGAAAGGAGACATTGTGGAAGTGATCAGAAAGTCCGAGGGCAACTGTGACCGCGACCCAGAATAGGTGCTTCCGTCTTACAACAACAATAATACAATTTTCAAGGAAGGAAAACTTAAGTTGATCTTTACAATGAATGTAGTCTATTAATTACTTGTTTTTTTTCCCATTTATATGAACAGTCTCTGTTGATTTTTGTTGACCATCGACATTATGCTAATAGATGATGAAATTGAGTTGTGGCAGTGCTTAGTAATTACTTCAGAAGAATGTAGAAGCACATTAGTAAAGCAGAATGCAAAGACTTCCACTATCATTATCCGAGAGTTTTATTTGCTCCTCACATAAGGAGAAGCCCTCATTGTCATACTTACAAAGGTGATGGGTTTTAATGACAAAAGAACCTTTCAAAGGAGTGGTTCCTCCATTGTATTTTGTAATTAAGCTTGGGCTGTAACCAGAGGGAGTATGTGTCTCAGTTGTGTTTTGTTTTTAATTTTTATTGAAATACAGTTCATTTACAATGTTGTGTTCATTTCAGGTACACAACAAAGTGATTCAGTTATACATATATGTGTATATTCTTTTTAAGACTCTTTTCCGTTATAGATTGTTACAAGATATTGAGTAGAGTTCCCTGTGCTGTAAAGTAGGTCCTTTTGGGTTATCTATTTTCTATACAGTTACTGTGTATATTGTAATGCCAAGCTCCTACTGTATCCTTTCCCCCTCCCCTCTTTGGTAACTATAAGCTTGTTTTCTCTGTCTGTGAGTCTTTCTGTTTCATAAATAAGTTGATTTCTTTCAGTTTTAAAAATTCCATGAATGAATGAAATCATGTGATATTTATCTTTCTCTCTCTGACCTACTTTACTTAGTATGATAATCTTTTGGATCCATCTGTGTCCCTGCAAATGGCAATGTTTCATTCTTTTTTATGGCCGAGTAATAGTCCACTGTGTACATATACCAGTTCTTCACGTCTCACTTTTATACATGGTCTCTTGGCACTGAGTGATTCAGGTTTATTGAGTCTTACTCGTAAGTATCTCATAGTTAGACAGGAAGGCTTGATAAGTAATGTCTGATCTCCCAGCATACTAATTCATGCAGCAAGGTTTTTTGTTTGTTTGTTTGTTTGTTTTTACTCTCTAGGGATTATTCTAGATTTGAAAAAATACAGTAAAAAAGCAACATCTCTCCTCTCCCAGGGTTATGTTTATATGATGCCAGAGCAAGAAATGCAAAATCAACCAATAAAACCCTGATACTGTTAACTGCTGCAACAAATCATAGTAGAATGGGGGGTCATGATCAGAACAGAGGCCTCTGGGTCTCACACCCTGTGATGTGTCAGTGGAGGCTCCAGCCAGTGGGGATTCCCTGGGGATAACACTGCTCCTGAGCCCTTGCTCTCAGCAGAAGCTTCTCTTTTCCATACTGGCTCCTTTCTTCCTCTTCCATGTTGAGCCCCGTGATCAGCAGCTGGTCGGCCCCAGGAACGCACAGAGCACTACTGTGAGTCCTCCAGTTCTTCCGGCTCTCGAGCAGCTCTCCTGCCACACTCGACACTACACAGTGAAGTACGAATTCGTGGGGTCTCTCTCCTGTCGAGGGACACCCGAATGTCATTAGGAGAGATCGACACATAGGGACCGGTTGATCGAAAGTCATAAATGTAAATTTGATCAAATTTTTGACATTGTCATTATGTATTGTGACCCCTTTGTAAGTTTGTTTTTTCTCCTCGTAACTTTATGTAAAAAAACAGAATCTGTGAAGAGGAACCAGAAAGGTTGAAGTTGGATGAGGGATCTTCCATATTGGAAATTGTCAAAGAAGACATAAAAAACAACACACAGTCTCACTCTCCAGGTCCGGACCGGGGGTGGGACGTTGTTTGTGACTTTACAGAATCGTTAGTAAAAAATAACCCTACACCCAAGATGATTCGAAACTAGAATCAATGAACTCTTGAAGAAACTTATATTCCAATGAGAATATCAGAGTAAGAGGTCCAGGCCTGACCCCAGGACCCCAAATAACAGCAATGGGGTGTGAAATAGCAGACTTTGGGGACTCCCCCTGTGGTCTAATGGTTAAGACTTGTGCTTCCAGTGCAGGGGGCCTGGGTTTGAACCCTGGTCAGGGAGCTGGATCACAAGTGCCACAGTGAAGATCCTGTGTGCTGCAACTAAGAAAGACCCGGTGGAGCCATAAATAAAGAAATAAAACCCCAGACGTAAGAGAGGAAACTGACACGAATATATAGGCTTGTAGTGGCAAAGATGATCCTGACATGGTCCCATTCCAGAACAAATTGTGACATCACTAGTTCGCTCTCTTCTCTGCTCCCAGACCTCACTGGTGATGCACATCTGGTCAAGCTGGATTGACTCCCCATCCTCTTGGTCCCCCCCAAGAAGAGTGAGCTCTGTGTCTTCAAATTTGATCCTTTTCTATCTCAGGCCAGTGAGGCCTCTAATTTGCATTAAATTAAATAGGCTTCCTTGGTACATTTCTATTAATTGCACCTTTTTAAAAATAAGTTTTTAGAAAGAGAATTGTATATGATCACACACAGAAAGCCAGTACACATTTGAATAAGTAGGATACAACCGTAAAGATGCAACAAATAACATTATTAAATTATAGCTAGATTCCATTGCCTGCCAAGTCTCTGAGCCTGAAACCCACTGTTTCTTTGTGTACATGTGGTAGCAAGGGGAGAAGCATTAATCTTTCAGATATTTGAAAGAAGAAAACAGCTAAAGCCAATGTATAAAGATAATTAAGTATCTTTCTCCATAAAGGGTGCACCACTCAGGCTCTTCAGAAATTTATGGGATATACAGCTGCAAGTATTGTGGTCAGTGGACAGATGGGCTTTCAGCTCCTTCAGGGTCTGACTCAGGGCAGAGAGCTCCCCAGCCCCAGTTTGTGTCCTCAGAGCAGTGCATACTGAGCCACCGAGCCAGTCTGGGGGTTTTGTTCCAAGGAGAGATCACTCTGACTGGTATCATTAGCACTGGAGCTTCCTGCCAGGTTGACTGGGGCTTTCTTGGGTCTTCATCATTAATTGACTTGTCCCTCTGCTCCTGATTCCTTCCTTCCTGTTTGTTTGGCAGGAAGTTTTCACTTTGGTCTCAGGTTCAAAGGATTTTTTTTAACAAAATAAGTCACTCGTTCTATACACATAAATAGTACCAACATTTATTAGAGAATTATCTAGCTTTTTTTCAATATACTAACATTAAAAGAAAAGGAAAATAGAAACAGTGGAGGATACATCATCAAATTGTGTTTTGACCAACATTCAGACTCAAACAGCCCTGGGGAGTCCTGTGCCAGAGCACATCTGGAGTCCCAGTTGGAAAAGGTCCCAGGCAGCACATGGTGAGCCCACAGGGTTCAAAAAATGCACTCCAGGGTTCCTGCTTATAATCCCAGGATACAAACTGATACCATCATCAATTTGTGAACATATTGCAGTTCTGGTTTCATATTAATGCTGTTTGTTCTGTCATGTAAAACTTGGAATGTTAAGCCTGGGGCTTAATTGGCCAGACCCTTTCCAGGGGCTCAACAGTCTCAAGATTGGTCCCCTGTCTTATCTATGGTCACAGCAGGCAGTCAGGACACTCACAGTAAGGGCAGTATTAGAAGCAAAGTCAGAGGCCTGGTTACTCACAGTAAGGGCAGCTTAGCAGCAAGGTCAGAGGCCTGTTCTGCTTGTCTCTGAAGCCTAATCAAGACTATGTATTTAATTTCCCTAACAGTCTTTCTTTACCAGATGCTGATTCTATTTTTTAAAATTTATTTATTTTTAATTGGAGAATAAAGGCTTTACAATGTTATGTTCGTTTCTGCCATATATCAGCATGAATCACCAAAGATAATACACATCTTCCCTCCCACCTCCCACCCCATCCCACCCATCTAGGCTGTCACGCAGCAGGGGGCTGAGCTCCCTGTGCCATATAGCAGCCTCCCACTGGCTATTTTACGTACGGTAATGGATATGTTTCTGTGCTACTCTCTCTTGCATCCTGCTGCTCCTTCCCTCCCTGTGCTAGATACTGACTGTAATAAGTGAATCACACCCCAAATTGCATCTTAGCATCTGGAATATCCAACCAGAGACAACGATTTAATGTTATTTATTTTGGGGTCAGTTTGTCACCAAATTTGAGTCTGGTGCAACCAAGAGAACCTAAATATGGAGTCAGACAAATGTAGAAGGCAGTATTCTTATTCCTTTATATGAGATTTTTAGTCTCCAGAAATTCCCAATTTTATTAAATCTAAAATAATAATAATTCCTCATGGAAACTTATACACTGAGAGAACCCAGAGGAGGAATTTAGGGCAGGGACTTTCTCAGGGCATATTCTGGATCTAGGTCATGTACTATATCAGTGCTGTCTAATAAAGTTAAGCCACACATTTGACTGACTGACATAGCTAGGCTTCCCAGTTGGCTCCGTGGGTAAAGAATTCGCCTGCAATGCAGGAGATGCAGGAGACATGAGCTCCATTCCTGGATCAGGAAGCTCCACTGTAGGAGGGCATGGCAACCCACTCCAGTATTCTTGCTTGGAGAATCTCATGGACAGAGGCAGCCTGGCAGGTTACAGTCCATAGAGGGTCACAAAAGAGTAGGACATGACTGAAGCAACTGAGCACACACATGCACGCATGCCTTTAAATTTTCTAATGGCTACATACAAAAGGTAAAACACAGTTGAAACTAATTTTAGTAATACATTTTACTCCACCCAATGCTCCCAAATATTATATCATTTCAACTTACAGTCAGTAGAAAATAATTAATGAGATGTTTAATTTTTTCTTTTTAGTATTAAGTCTTAGAAAACTGGTATCTCTCTTACCCTCAGAGCTCATTTAATTTGGACAAGCCATGCTTTTGATGCTCAAAAACTATATGTGATTAGGTGCTGCTAGAATAACAGCACGGTTCCAGAACAAATCTTGTTTTATCTCTAGTCTGCTGTGAACCATCAATGAAAGAGAATTATGGGGGCTAAAATGGCATACAAAATCTAGACAAGGCCATACTGGGATGAAGTCAGTGGGAGGGGTTTCCTTCATAGGCCTTACCTTCTCTCATAAATACACTTTATCTGTAGAGGCTCCCAGGTAGTATACTAGACAGATAATTGGAACATAAGCACCATTAATTTCAGAGTAATTACTTTCCCAACTTTAACAGAAATATGATTCAGGGTTATATGCATAAAATTGCATCCTTCATCAAAGATCTTACTTATAGCAAAATGTGAAGAAGTCTTATTCTCAAGTGATCAGAAGGGAAGTAAAGAATTTGAAAGGAGGTTTGGATATAAGAAGGTAGACTGCAACTTCATGATTCTTTTGGAGACTGGCAGAGTTAAAGCGATGCTTTTTGTGCTATATAGAGGGTATTGAGGAGGCATTAAAAGAGTTATTCAGAGCAGAAAAAATATTTTCATAAAAAAGGAATATTAGCCTATTATCACCCATACAGTCACTGAATCAACAATTGTTGCTAACGAAGCAGGAAAGTGTTAACCTTTATTGAGGGCTGATCACCTGTTACTCACTGTTTGAAGTGCAAAGCATGGATTAAACAAAACTTAGGTATGATTATAATCCCAATATGATGTTGGAGGAGACTCAGATGCAGAGTTTAAGCAAATGCCAAGGGTCACACAGCCAGTCAGGGACAGAATCAAGACTCCATCTCAGGTATTTTGTTTCTAGAACTGCACCTTTAACCACCATCAGATGGTTTATGGAAAATCAAGATGAATCAGAGTTAGATCTTGCTTCTTTTTGTACTGGAGACCTAGCAGGAGTGATGTGATAGGCATATAAATAAATGGGATAGAAAATAGTGTAATAGTGTAAAATGTATGATGGAAGGAAGTTCAGGGAGGACTAAGCAGAGCATCTGGATTTGTTTAGGAACTCTCTCCTTGTTTTACAGATGAGGAAATTCAAGTCAAACAATAGTTTATTAACATATCCAATTACTAAGTGACAGATCCCTTTTAGAACCAACTCAGTGTTACCTGGGAGAGCATTGAACCAATCTTTGTACCCTCTTTCTGAAACAGAGGCTATTGTTTTAATAATAGCAGATTTCATTTTTTCTTTTTATCCATGTGCCTCATGCACAAGCTTCCTACATTGTTAAAGTTTCCACTTTGTTGAACACTGTTTGATTAACATTTTACAAAACCAAATCATTTGCAAATACTATCAGTAGTACCTGAAAGTAATAATTCAGAAAGTCAATATTGTGAATATGAGGAAAGAAAATTGTCTCCCCTCCCCATTGCACTCTGTTCACTTGAGAATATGTGTGGGTAAGAATTGAGGGATATATATATATATATATATATTTTTTTTTTTTAGCTGAAAAAATGGAAGGATTTATTGCTCTCAGATTGTCATCTCACATCTATGAGGGTGGATTTTATGTTTTTCAAAATATCTTGCTCATGAAGATAACTCATTTTAAATCCAGGCATAGTTCCTCTGATTATCTTGGGAACTATGTCTGCAGATGTTGCATTGAAACAACTGGGGACCCGAGGGCCACATTTTTCAACACACAAATACTCTGTCATTCCCTAATAACACTGTGTCACCTAAAACTGTTCTTAGTGGCATGTTTGGATAGTGAAAAGCAGTATTTCTCAAACTGTCTCTAAAGTTTCCTTGGGTGAAAAATAAGAGTTCCATAATCCAAGACGTTTGAGAAATAAAGTCAACAGGTTTCTTTACTCTAAAACCTCTCACTTTAATATGACTTTAATATGCTAATGTGGGTGTTTAATCTACAAGGATTTGCCTAAAATATTTTATCTAAAGCTCCCCCTCTCCCATCACCCCTTTTGATTTTCATTTATTCAGGGACAGTTCCTAGATCTAGAGTTGGCTTAAACACATTAATTTAAACCATATAAAATTGCCAATATCAGATCACTTTTATCCTACAGAAAGGTAAGAGAAACCCAAGTAAGACAGTAGGTACTGAGAGAGAGGATCAGAGGGCAGACAGACTGAAAGTACAGTCACAGACAACTAGCCAATCTGATCACACGGACCACAGCCTTGTCTAACTCAATGAAACTAAGCCATGCCGTGTAGGGCCACCCAAGATGGCCATGTCATGGTGGAGAGGTCTGACAGAATGTGGTCCACTGGAGAAGGGAATGGCAAACCACTTCAGTATTCTTGCCTTGAGAACCCCATGAACAGTATGAAAAGGCAAAAAGATAGGACACTGAAAGATGAACTCCCCAGGTCTGTAGATGCCCAGTATGCTACTGGAGATCAGTGGAGAAATAACTCCAGAAAGAATGAAGGGATGGAGCCAAAGCAAAACCAACACCCAGTTGTGAATGGGACTGGTGATGGAAGCAGGGTTTGATGCTATAAAGAGCAATATTGCATAGGAACCTGGAATGTCAGGTCCAGGAATCAAGGCAAGTTGGAAGTGGTCAAACAGGAGATGACAGGAGTGAACATCGACATTCTAGGAATCAGCGAACTAAGATGGACTAGAATGGGTGAGTTTAACTCAGATGACCATTATATCTACTACTGAGAACTAAAGAGCCTCTTGATGAAAGTGAAAGAGGAGAGTGAAAAAGTTGGCTTAAAGCTCAACATTCAGAAAACTAAGATCATGGTATCCGGTCCCATCACTCATGGGAAACATGGGGAAACAGTGGCTGACTTCATTTTTCTGGGCTCCAAGATTGCTGCAGATGGTGACTGCAGCCATGAAATTAAAAGACACTCACTCCTTGGAAGGAAAGTTATGACCAACCTAGATAGCATATTCAAAAGCAGAGACATTACTTTTCCAACAAAGGTCCATCTAGTCAAGGCTATGGTTTTTCCTGTGGTCATGTATGGATGTGAGAGTTGGACTGTGAAGAAAGCTGAGCACCGAAGAATGGATGCTTTTGGACTGTGGTGTTGGAGGAGACTTTTGAGTCCCTTGGACTGCAAGAAGATCCAACCAGTGCATTCTAAAGGAGATCAGTCCTGGGTGTTCATTGGAAGGACTGTTGTTAAAGCTGAAACTCCAACACTTTGGACACCTGATGCAAAGAGTTGACTCATTTGAAAAGACCCTGATGCTGGGAAAGATTCAAGGTGGGACAAGAAGGGGATGACAGAGGATGAGATGGTTGGATGGCATCACTGACTCAATGGACATGGGTTTTGGTGGACTCCAGGAGTAGATAATGGACAGGGAGGCCTGGTGTGCTGCAGTTCATGAGGTCGCAAAGAGTCAGACACAACTGAGCAACTGAACTGAACTGACCACTTTTATGCTACAGAAAGGGAAACATCATTACTGCTTACTTAAATAATTTTGGGAAGCCTGTGTTTAAGCTTAGTTCTGAGAGCTATTTAGAGATTTGTATTGTATTCTGGTGCCTAATTCACCATCTTTCCTCACCTTTACCCCTAACTGAAACTAGGCCTGTTCTCAACCTATATGATAATTCTGCCTAACAGAGTGTCTCTGTAGGTATTACCCCGCTTAGGTGGGCCTCTTGTGAGCAAGTGGGAACTCTTGATTGTTAATATCAGACTAACTTCATTATAGTCTCACACCTCTAATGATCTGTTTTATTGGAAAAATTCCGCCCTCAAGGAAGGCTTAGACAGTTGGGTGTAAACTCACTACTCTATTGCTAGGTGCATTTAACTTGTAGAAATCAACATTCTCAGTGAAAGGGCCAATTGTTGTTCAGTCCCTAAGTTGTGTCTGACTCTTTGCAACCCCATGGACTGTAGCCCACCAGGCTCCTCTGTCCATGGAATTCTCCAGGCAAGAATACTGGAGTGGATTGCCATTTCCTTCTCCAGGGGATCTTTCCAAATCCAGAGTTTGAACCTTCGTCTCCTGCTTCACAGGCAGATTCTTTACCACTGAACCACCAGGTAAGCCCAAAAGGGCCAATACAGATAATAATTTTTTAAATGTATACAAAACACACAAAAAGTAGTTTGAAAATCTAAACTCAACTCACATGGTCACACAAAGGGATAATTTTATGGAGTATTTCCAGGGGAGAGGGAATACTGATTGGATTCTCGGAGGTTGGAAAATATTTTGATGGTCTCTGGATAAAAGCACAAAATACTTGAAATTGGATCTACTTTAGGACATCCAGCCTGTGTGCTCCCAGAGCTGCCTAAGTGCTGTGCCATCCTTGTCAATGGCACCGGTGTTCTGAGTGGATTTACAGCACAACCTGTCATCCTGGGCTCCTTGTTTCTTCATCACCAACTGTAGACTCCACCTCCAGAGCCATACTCTCTAGCTACCAATACAGCATTGTAAAGTAAAATAAAGTAAAAATAAATAAATAAAATCTTTTTGAATTGAATCAAATCTTTCTTTCCCTGTCCACCTTCCTGTGGTTAGGACATTAAGTAATAAATTAGAACAACCCAAATTGGTGGAAAGAAAACAAATACATTTCATTACTTAGATAAACGGAGAGTGGTGTGTAGGTTGCCTGAATTCCCCAAATTACTTCCCCAGTCATTATTTTGCTTAGCATATGTTAGAGAAGGCTTAATTGAACAGACTTCCAACAGTTTGGCTGTAGCAAATATCCTTTTTTGCCCTAGTTTTCAAGTGGAGACCAGACAGACGTGTGGTCTTGCTCTTGAGAGTTCTGTGCAAGGAAGTCTTTTACTGGTGTCAGATGCATGTGTTAATTGAGTGATTTTTCCCAACCTTGATTAAAAACCCCATGATGCCCTGAATAGATTTGCCTTAGAAACTACCTTGATAAGGTTTATAGATCAATTTCACTTGCAGAGCTTGGGCTTTTGTTTGGAAAGGGGTTTTCATTTTTTGCTCATTTAATTTCTTCCTGGTACCCATCTGAACAGCATCCAGAAAACAATGCTACACCTAATTTGCTCCTGCAAATGAGAGCAATTAAAATAACTTGACAAAAGTGATGGAGGCTCTCACATGATTTACAAGAGTGCAGTGTAATAACTCTGTTTATTCCTTTCTCCTCTGACTTGCCAGTGGCCTTGGAAGTTTAGGTGTTAAGTGCTCGCAGCCCAGTTTTGACTTGCCTGCTCAGTCCTGGGTCCCTACTGAAGACAGGCAGATTTTGGTATGACCTCTAGTGCTGGAGGAAATGGGTTGGATGATCCCAGGTAATCTTTACAAAAAAAATACTTTCAGTCAAACCATAAGGATCTGCTTCTAAACTGCTCTCCCTGGTTCAAGAGAAAGATGTGTGTGTGCATGCATACTCTCTGTTTCTTAGTTAAGGAAAAAAATAAAAATAAAAAAGAGGTGGCATGTATAGCAGGAAGAGTAAGACAAGCCGATGAGCTTTGGAGTTTGATGGTCCTGGATTTTAATCCAGTTTTGATCACTACATTGGGATCTTCAATTCTGTTGTTTAATCTATGAACCTGTTTCCTTGGGCATGACAGTGGCCAGCATGAGATTTTCCTTGTGTGTTTCCTTTCCACCTCCCCTCCCCCCACTCAACAACTCTATCTCCACAATGACCTTATTTTAGTGCCCCGAACAGGCTGAATTCTTTGTACTTCCAGACATTTACCTGTGCTGTGCCTCTTGTTTACAACCTCTCTCTCACCTCCCATCCTATCTCTATCTGCCTACCTCACCCACTCATCCTTCAAATCTCAGCTTGAATGCCACTTACTTCCACTGGTCTTTTTTTTGACACTCTCCCCACAGTCTAAATTAAGTTGCCTCTCATTGCCTATGTTTTTATAGTCTTCTCAATTAATTGTCATAGAATTAATTGTAGTTCACAGACGTGTTCATATGGTAATCACCTGACACTCTTGATTATATCTCCCTATCTCTCTGTTGTAATTCTCTTTAGAATGCTTACTAATTTCTTATTAACTTTTGTCCAACTTATTATTGTCTACTCTTCCTCAGACTATAAGCTTCAGAAACCTAGGGACTTTGACTGTTCTATTTACAGCTGCGTCCTCAGCGCTCAGCACAATGGCCCTGGAATGAAGCTGGAATTAAAAACATAAAACATGTAGAATGAATGGATGTTTGAATCAATGGTGGGTGGATATGCCCTTTGCTAGTAGTTGCGAAGATCAGAGAAGGTGGGTATCAAGCACCTAATATAGTGAGAGACAGTCTTGGCAGTGGAACACAAGGTGGTTGCTGTTACTGACATTTATGAAGAGGCATATCACAAAGAAGACAGGAAGGGTTTAGTCCAAAAAAAATCTGAGTGTATTTCTGGACTGTGAGCATATCTAGCATAATATCCTATACCATCTCCCTAAAGGGGTCTGCAAAATCCCTACCGTGACCCTTCACCCACGCCACCTTACTCCATAGCTGCACTCCCTCTCCGGCAGATGGGACCATGCAGAGTTCATTGGGCAGCCACGGAGTTTCATTCTTCTAGCTTTTGCACACTGCCTGAAGTTTTATCCTTCTGCCTGAAATAGCAGTTGGGGTGGGCTGAGTTAACCCCCACCCCAACATACAATTAGGGATTCCTGATTTTACAGGTGAGTTTCACAGAATCCCAACTTTTAGTCAGGGCCAAATGAAACATGTCTCTGTCAAATTCTTGATAAATTTTCACAGCTATTACCATAATACCAGGTCATTGATCTTTTTCTCCTTAGTTTTCAGAGACACCCTCTATTGAGTTTGTGAAAGATCCCTTTACTAAGATGGAAGACTTGAGTCTACAGTCTTAAAGCTAAGATACTGAACCAAAAATTACCTCTATCCCCCTTCTTATGCTCTGAATTGAGAAAATAGAGAAATAACAAGCCCAGGATACAATGAGATACTATGCATATGCTGGATACGATGTAATGGGGCTTCCATGTTTGAGTTGGGTCAAGTGAGGAAAAAGTCATTAAACAGAACTTTAGTTTTAATAATATAAATAGTCTTTTCTCAGTTAGCCATTATTTTTTTTCCCCAGTAGAAGTAGATGGATAGTCTTGCTACATTAATACTATATTACTTGGCAGCATAATATCAGAAGATCCTTTTTGGAGGAGGAAACTGAGGTTCACAAAATCATCTTCATTATAAAAACATCAACACTGCTTGACTTGGTGGAGCAGAGAAGCTGTGCTACCGCTCCGTCAAGCAGGTTAGTAACTCAAGTCCCTACGAAGTTAAGCTGGTGATGTATGTGTGAAAAAAAGATCAGCTTAAAGAGAAAAGTTTATTTTCCAGTGACAAAGAGTGCCTGTTCAATGATAAATGGCAATGGTCAGCTGACTTGAGAGTTTGAGGAAAATAGGGAATGGTAGAGACTGTGACCAATCAGAAACTAATCTGAAAGAGGTATCTGCTGTTAGACCCTACCCAGTTGTTCCAAGAGGATGAGCCTGATTGTTGTCAGGTCTTCAGGTGCTTCAGTACTACCTAAAAACCTAGCTTTGGGGGTGAGGTTTCCTAGTTTTATCTATTTTTGTCAATTAATGACAGTTATTTAAATTGCTTTTATTTGCAAATATTGGGAGTGCTCTGAAGGCTTCCGTGCCATGAAATCGTCCTCATTCTCTGTGTCACTTATGCATGATCAGGTCCTGAGTCTGGAACCACCACTCATGCACAGAACACTCGGTACTAAACTTGGCTTCTTGTTAGAAGGCCCAGTTGTGGCACCATGAGAGCTGATGGAGTCCATTGTTGTCCTGGGCCCAGGCTGTGTAGACCACTGCTCAGGAGAGGTCTAGCTCACTGCACTTCTCATACCCCTTGGCACCACTCCTGGTGATCCAGAAGGCTGGACCTAGTCATTGACGTCACCGTCTCAGTAGGCAATCTCATAGTGCTAACTTGAGGCTAGCTTTCCTGAAATGTGGTGCCTACTTACTGAACCATTTGACCCCTCCAGTTACATAAGAATCTTCTTCAACACTGGTGTTCTGAAAGGCCGTATTAACAGGTCTGTTTTCATTCTTTGTCCTGTGTGTTGTATGGGCCTCATCAGTGCAGGATCTCATGTTTTTGGCTTTAGACAAGATTCTTCCATTCCTTGTAACATTTTTCCCTCTAGATTCTGTCTTTCAAGACTTCTTATCAGTTGAATGTTGCACTTCTTGAATGGATTTTCCCACTATCCTATTTTTTATCTCAGTTTTCCTTCTGTATGCCCGTTTGTTTTATTTTCCAAGAGATATTACCATCTATATGGTAAAGGGAGCTTCCCAGGGCTTCCCCGGTGGCTCAGGGGCAAAGAATCTGCCTGCAGAGCAGGAGCTACAGGAGACACAGGTTCGATCCCTGGGTCAGGAGATCCTCTAGAGAAGGGCATGGCAACCCACTCCAGTATTCTTGCCTGGAGAATCCTATGGACAGAGGAGCCTGGTGGGCTACACTCCATGGGATCGTCAAGAGTTGGACACAACTGAAGCAACTTAGCATGTACACACGGGACTTCCCAGGTGGTGCTAGTGGTAAAGAACCAGCCTGTCAATGCAGGAGATGTAAGAGACATGGGTTCGATCCGTGGGTCAAGAAAATCCCCTGGAAGAGGGCAGAGCAACCCACTCCAGTGTTCTTACTTGGAAAATCCCATGGAAAAAGAAGCCTGGTGGGCTGCAGTCCAGTGGGCTTGCAAAGAGTCGAAAACGACTGAAGTGGAGTTTTAAAATGTTGACTATTGCATTTTTAACTTTGAGGCTTTTCTTATTCTTTCATTATTGCTTTCTAAAATAGCATGGCAGTCTTATTTTATGAATGCAGTGCCTTTGCTTCCCTCTAACATGGTATTAGTTACCTTTAAGAGTTTTCTTTCCCTCCATTTATCACCTTTCTATATTAGGAGTTTTTCCTGCTTTGTCAGTAACTGTCTTCCTGTTACAGGCTTTCTTTAAGTGTCCAGTGGTCTTTTGTTGTTTACACACATTAAAAGTTAGACAGGCAACTAACTCTCATATGTGCAGGGGAGCAGGGAGGTCAGTTCTGTTGCTCAGTTGTGTCTCATTCTTTGCGACCCTGTGGACTGCAGCATGCCAGGCTTCCCTGTCCATCATCAACTCCCAGAGCTTGCTCAAGCTCATGTCCATTGAGTCAGTGATGCCATCCAACCATCTCATCCTGTCATCCCCTTCTCCTCCTGCCTTCAATCTTTCCCAGCATCAGGGTCTTTTCCAATGAGTCAGTTCTTCGCATCAGGTGGCCAAAGTATTGGAGCTTTAGCTTTAGCATCTGTCCTTCGAATGAATATTCAGGATTGATTTCCTTTAGGATTCACTGGTTTGATTTCTTTGAGGTCCAAGGGACTCTCAAGTGTCTCTTCCAACACCACAGTGCAAAAGTATCAATTCTTAAGTGCTCAGCTTTCTTTATGGTCCAACTCTCACATCCATACGTGACTACTGGAAAAACCATAGCTTTGACTAGTCGGACATTTGTTGGCAGAGCAATGTCTCTGCTTTTGAATATGCTGTCTAGGTTGGTCATAGCTTTTCTTCCAAGGAGTGAGTGTCTTTTAATTTCACGGCTGCAGTCACCATCTGCAGTGACTTTGCAGCCCAAGAAAATAAAGTCTGTCACTGTTTCCATTTTTTCCCCATCTATGTGCCATAAAGTGATGGGACCAGATGCCATGATCTTAGTTTTCTGAATGTTGAGTTTTTTTAAAAATATAAATTTATTTATTTTAATTGGAGGTTAATTACTTTACAATATTGTATTGGTTTTGCCATACATCAACATGTATCTGCCACAGGTATACACATGTTCCCCATCCTGAAACCCCCTACCACCTCCCTCCCCATACTATCCCTCTGGGTCGTCTCATTGCACCAGCTTTAAGCATCCATTTTAAGCCAGCTTTTTCAGTCTTTTCTCATTTTAGTTAAGAGGTTCTTTAGTTCTTCTTCGTCTTGTGACATAAGGGTGGTATCATCTGCATATCTTAGGCTATTGATATTTCTCCAGGCAATCTTAATTCCAGCTTGTGCTTCATCCAGCCTGGCATTTTATATAATGTACTCTGTGTATAAGTTAAATAAAGCAGGGTGACAATATACAGCCTTGATATACTCCTTTTCCAATTTGGAACCAGTCTGTTGTTGCATGTCTGGTTCTTGACCTGCCTACAGATTTCTCAGCAGGCAGCTAAGGTGGTCTGGTGTTTCTATCCCTTTAAGAATTTTACACAGTTTGTTGTGATCCACACAGTCAGAGGCTTTGGCATAATCAGTAAAGCAAAAGTAGATGTTTTTATGGAATGCTTGCTTTTTCAATGATCCAACAGATGTTGGCAATTTGATCCTTTATTCCTCTGCCTTTTCTAAATCCAGCTTGAACATCTGGAAGTTCATGGTTCACATACTGTTGAAGCCTTACTTGGAGAATTTTGAGCATTACTTTGCGAATTTTGAGCATTACTTTGCTATCATGCGAGATGAGTGCAATTGTGTGGTAGTTTGAACATTCTTTGGCATTTCCTTTCTTTGGGACTGGAATGACAACTGACCTTTTCCAGTCCTGTGGCCCCTGCTGAGTTTTCCAAATTTGCTGGTGTATTGAGTGCAGCACTTTCACAGCATCATCTTTTGGGATTTTTAAGAGCAGTGTAAGGTCCTGGTTCAGAGAAGGCAATGGCACCCCACTCCAGTACTCTTGCCTGGAAAATCCATGGACGGAGGAGCCTGGTGGGCTGCCGTCTATGGGGTCGCACAGAGTCGGACACGACTGGAGCGACTTAGCAGCAGTAGCAGCAGCAGCAAGGTCCTGGTTGAATGGTGGTTTTCTCTTTAGAATGGTTCAGTTGACCTGCTTCATTAAAGAGCCTCCAAACTCAGTTGGTATTTTCTCTGTCACACGGAGGGTCCTCAGAAAATTGCCCATTACTTTCTTACTTTGCTTTTTTGCTTTCTTCCAGTGGTTACTGGGGGTGAACAAATGGTTCTGACTGATAGTGTTCTTGGAGCTGAGTTGCACAGTGCTGAGAGAGGTATCATTCAGTGTGATTTTCCTGAAACTACTTGCTTTCTCCTCCTGGCTTCTTCCCCAGTCTTCATGGAGTATTCATCTCAGAGTTCAACATACTTCTCTTTTGATTTCTCAAAAAGATTTCTAGATTTGGTCAAAGAAAACAAAAATCTAAAGCTTTTAGATTTACTCAAAGAAAAACAAAATTGAGATTGACTATTAAAATTGGAATTTCAGATAAATGAAGAATAATTTTTTAATATAGGTGTGTCCCATGCAATCAGCTGGTATCTGAAATTTGAATTTCACTGGGCCTGTGTGTTTTATCTGGTGGCCCTGCCCACATCATTGGAAGAGCACAGCAGTAGCCTGGCTGCATCACTGTGTGAGGTGCCAGGGATCTGGGGGAGCCCATGGCTCTTTCACCAACTTTCTGCCTTGTGCTTCCCCCCAGCCTCATGGTATTTGCTGTTCCCAAGCCCTCAATCCCTCATGCAGTTCTGCAAGGCACATCGTTTTTCTTTCATTGACTTGGTCATCTGGTCTGTGTACTTTTGACCTTTGGGTTCCTCTGTGCTCCCACTGTGTTTCCTTTCATCTAATATGCAACTCATTATAGGCTGCACCATCCCTTTGTTGACCTAATGGAAAATATACAACATGGGAGTTGTGAGTTTGTGTTATTCAAATTCTTATTGAGGACTATAGCCTGGGAGACAGCTTTGAGGAATTTTTCCAAAGACATAGGGGAGGAATGTGTGTATGTGTGTGTATAAGAAACATATGCAGTCAAGCATACATCTTGATAAAAGATTACTGCTAATCATAAAGAACAGATATCTCAAGTTAATGATTTTAGTGCTCTCCTATTTATGGGAAGATGCAAGAATCAGTGGTCATTGAAATTCTTCCTGAGATATGCATCTAGCTGTTTGGGGCCTTTTTTATCTGAAGCACAGAGTGCCTCTTATTATTATTATTATTTTTTTCATCCTGATTTCTCAGAATGCACTGTCAGTGTACAACTAAGGTGGCTGTGACTTCACCCTTGTACAACTAGATGATGAGTGACACTCTCTGTTCTTTTTTATTCACACACTGTCTAATGAGTAATGACGAAGGGGAAAAATTGCGGTCAACTCAATTTGTAAGATGCCACCAGTTGTAAGAGTCATCTTGATCTTAGAAATGTTCAAGTGCGAAAAAACAGGCACCTTTTAAAACTGATGAAACCTAGTCATTCTTCCGTTGTTTCTGAGTCTTCCCCAGAGTAGTTACATCTCTTATTTACTGTGATCTCGCCTTGCATCCTAGTCCATAGAAGAATTTCATGGGTTTATTCCTCCTTATTCCTCTAGTATTCTTTGATTCTGTGGAACTGTCAGATGAACCTGTTGTTTGGCAAGAAGAGGCACACTCTCTGGCTGTGTGTTTTCCTTCTGTTCCCACCAGATATTGGGCAGTCTGGTGGGAATGGACAGTCAACCAAGAGCCACTTGGCTCAGGAAAGTTCCAGCCTCACCTGTTGCCCAGCCCCCTGCCATCGCTACTGCAGCCCAAAGAATACTTTATTCCCACCCCTCTCTGCAGTGATGCTGTAACTGTTTCAGCCAGAACAGGACTTCTGAGGCTTGAGCAGCTCATTTCAAAAGGCAGGAGTGGGGCAATAAGCCCCCATGCCAGGTGAAACAGCAGGAATAACAGGAGCCGTTTATCTTGCTCTATTCTTTATGCTCATCCTTCAGAAACATTGCTGCTCTCATTTCTACCCTTTCTCCCTTCCTCCAGTTATCTCTGCCACCGATTCTTTTCATTCTGTTCCAGTGTTCCTTTTCCTTATTTTCTTTTCCAGCCTTGGACCTTCGTTTTCTTTCATTCATTCATTCAGCGATATGCTGGTTACTATGTGGGGCAGAGCAGTGACTCGGACATGCAATAGTCACCACGTTCATGGAGCTTATACTTAGTGGAGGTAGGGTGGTGTACAGAGAATAAAAGAATAAAGTATGTGATGTGTTACAATGTGAACAATCCTATGGGTAGAAAGAGCGTGCAAGAAAAGTGGCTGGGTAGAAGGGCAGGGCATTGCTGTTGTAAACAGGATGCTTTGATAAGTTCTAAGAAAGTCAGGGACCTCTAAGGAAAGGCTTGAAGGAGGTGAGATGGTAAGCCAGGCCATTATGTAGAGAGTGGAGGAAGCATTCCAGTCGGAGGGGACAGCAGATACAGCTGTGCTGAGGCAGGGGCATGCCTAAGAAAGTTCAAGAGAGAGAGAGAGAGGAGAGAGGCCATTGTGGCTGGGAGGAATGAACAAGGATTTTGAGACTGGAGGTGGGAGAGGGAGGGCCCCCATCAGCTGGGACTTTCTCATCATCATTATGTCTCCTGAGCTTCTGCTTGACATGACGTGAGAAGCCTCGTGCTCTCACCTCTGCATTCCTTTCCTCCCAAGTGAAGTGCCTTTGGCAGAGAAGGGATGGGATATACTCTATTTCCTCAGGATCTTATGAAAGCCACTGTGCTTTCTAAAAATCCTCCTCTCTTCTAGTTTCCTTTGAAAAATTCAGTTTGATATCCTTACCACCTCCCATCAAGCTCCTCTTTTTCAAGCTGTGTCCATTCCTGTCATCAGCTGTGTATGACTCCTGTTTTGATATCTCATTGTGTGCCTGACCATTCATTTCAGGACTGAGAATCATATAAAATATGCATGGTGCTCTCAGTGTTTAGTTTTTAGTTCAGGGATTTAATCTGGCAAATTACCCTTTATCTCATGTATGGTGACTGATGTTCACCAGCTTTCCCTTGAACTAAAATGTAAAGTAACATATTTCTTTGGGGAGCAATGAGAAGTTTGTATTAGTTACAGCTAGGGTGCTATTGTTAACAGCCAGTCAAATATAATCCTTTAACAAGTGTCAAGTATAACCCCTGTACTTGAAGAAGAAATTTGTCAATAAATGGCGTAAATTTCCTCTACAGCATTGCCAGTATAGGAAGAAAACTTTCTCGGGTTCTTTCAAGGTTGAAAGAGAGCTCAAAGAATACCTTTTGATCACATTTGTTCAAGATGAGAATCATAAAATAGAAGCCTGATTAAACAAAGCACCTAACTATAATTTGTTGTAGAATCTCAGGGCTAGAAGGAAGGTCTGGATCAGGAATCTGGCCCAGCAGTTTATTCTATCCTGCTACCATCTCAGGTGTTTGGTCCTTCTTTTCTTGTACACTTTTATGGATGAGGTGCGCCTATAATAGCTGCAGCCTTTTCAGAAATCTATTATTTCCCCAGAGTAGCTCTTTTCCTTGAACTGAACCCAAGTACTTCTTATAATGTTCATTTTTCACTTTGGGGACAATATGGAACAAATTTGCTGTCACTTAAAGTTTTTGTCTGTCTTTCTAATTGAAGCCGGATTTCTCATCCACAGTGAACCTTCTCTTTTGACGCCAAATACCTCCTTTCACCCTGGTTCCTTTAATCCCTCTTCCTTGGGCTTGACTTTCAGTTTTTCCACCTTCGTGCTCACTCTCTGTTGTCTGCCTTTTAGTCATTGTCCTGCTGACTGGTAGGGAAAGGGAACTGGTGGAATTTAAATTAATGGTTCGACCTGGGTGTTAATGCTTCTGGAACATTCCTGGAGAACACTGCTGCAGTCTGACAAGAAAAAACAAATGGGGATTTTGGGAGGTGTTGTGAGATTTTATTTACTTATATTATCCCAAATACCATGAAATCTGGTGCTTAAGGAAGCTCAGAGATAATATACCCCAACACACTCATTTTGCAGGAGGAGAGGAAGTGTCTTACCTGAGACCAGACAGACAACAGAGGTGACAGTGGCAAGTCTGGGAGTCAAATCCTAACCCATATCCCCTGACTGGCAGCTTAGTGCGCCTTCCATGCGAATGCTCCGCTTCACTTGCCCCTTAGTGCCAGGTTCTAGCTGGGGACAGTGCTTCCCTTGTGCGTTTGACAATAGAGTGACTCTGGCTGATGGGAGTTTATGAAGCACACTGCTTCAGGAAGGATGCTCTTATAGCATCAGGGAGGCAGGTGTGACCCCTTAAATCTGCCCTTCCAACTTCAGAGTGAGAGATGTGATGGCTAACTCCCTTCTGCACCCCCCCGTTTCCTTAAAACAGAGGCTGGCAAACTATAGCCTTCAGGCCAGAAACAACATATAACCTGTTTTTGTAAATGCAGTTTTATTGGGACATAGCCATTTCTTGAGCTTCCCGAGGGCCACCAGTGGTAAAGAATCTGCCTGCCAATGCAGGATACACAAGAGACATGGGTTCAATCCCTGGACCAGGAAATTTGCCTGGAGTAGGAAATGGCAACCCACTCCAGTATTCATGTCTGGAAAATTCCATGGACAGTGGAGTCTGGCAGGGTACATTCCATGAGGCTGCAAAGAGTCTAAAATGACTGAGTGAGTGAGCAGCCTTACGAACATAAAAGTCTGCTCCTGGTTGTGTATCTGGAAAAAAAAACATAAAACAAACAGTAATTGGAGAGCACCATAATGTTCATAGCGGCATTATTTACAGTAGCCAAGACATGGAAACAATCTAAGTGTCTATCAACAAATGAATGGATGAAGATAATGTGATATTTTTACACACACACACACACACACACATACCCACACACAGTGGAATACCCCTCAGTTGTAAAAAAAAAAAAAATGAAGTTTTCCTATTTGCAGCAACATGTAGGGACTTGGAGGCATTATGCTAAGCGAAATAAGTCAGAGAAAGACAAATACTCTATGATATCACTTATATGTAGATTCTAAAAAATGAACAAACTAGGGAGTACAACAAAAAAGAAGCAGACTCAGGCATAGAGCAAGTTCATGGTTACAGTGGTGGTGGGGAAGAGCAATATAGGGGTGGTTAAGTAGGATGTGAAAGCTACTGGGCATAAGAGTGGCTCAAGGATGTGCTATGCAGCATGGAATGTAGCTGAGATTTTGTAATGACTGTAAACAGAAAGTAACCCTTAAAGTTATATACAAACAAAAGAAATTTTTAAAAAGAACATAGAAGTCTGCCTCTTTTCATGTAGGGATTCATACATTTCACAGTCTGTGTGTATCAGATTTCATTTTTCATTTAATCACTTTCGTGTAGGAGCCATTCTGTACTTTCTTTTTTTTTTTTTTTGTTAGAAAATGTATTGTCTTTATATGAACAAAGCACTGAACAAGTAGAGAATACATATTCTTTAAAGTACACACGAAACACATAAAAATTGAACATGTAATGAGACATAAAGCAAATCTCAAAATTTGAAGGAATCATTCTGTATTTTCTTTGTAAAGTGAAGTTCCAAGGGTATGGATTCTAAAATGTTATTTTCTTTCCTTCTATATGTGCCAGCATTTTGCATCTAGTAAGAAGGTAGGGTTATCCAGTTTGAGGACTCCATAAAGAGTGAAGGGATTTCTTAACCAAAATTGAATAAAACTTGTCTATAGCACTAAATCTACATTCTACATATACTGTTTTCTCTATAGACATCTATACACATTGTCATACATGATAAGCTAGTGAGCTAGGGTGGCAATCATTTGTATTAACTGTGTATTAACTTATTTATTAAGCAATATAATTAATTTAAATTACTATTTATACACTTAAGTGACTAAGTCTGATTTTCCATATGTTGACAGTGGTAAGTATATATATTTTTGTTATATTTTATCTTGTTTTGAAATAGGATCTTTGAGAAACTCCTTTCAGGAAAGATCACATCTTGCTGGGAGTCGAAACTGAAAAAAAAATCATTTTTCATTGTGCAGGACTGGGATACATTTGTATTATTATAAGTTCTCAGGGACTGAGATACATTGTTCTGAAATACATTGCTGTTTCATCTCTTTACACCTGGTATTGTGTTGAGTACATAGCCACAGGCAGCTGAAGTTGAGTATATGCATTTATATATAAAATTACAGAATATTTTTCTCTATATTTGCAAGATCTCCATGTTTTCACAATATACTCAAAATCTGTCTTAATCACCTTTCTCTTTCCCAAGAGAATTCAGGAAGTTTCATGACTTCTACCAGGTGTGACTAGAAAAGGTTTGTTTCAGAATGTCTATACCTGTACTTCTTCACAGTGACAAGTGTGACTTTTTTGAGTCTGTGCTGAGGTTGATCTATGACTGAAGAGAATTTAGAAAATTCACAATTAAATCACATAGAAAGGCCTGAAGCTATTTCCTTTTCTTTGTAAAAATGAAGCTCCAAGGACATGAATTGAAAAAAAAAAAAAACAATATCTCCCCCAAATTAATTGAGAATAAGGCTGGATTTAGCTCAGCAGTGGTTGCCTAGCAACCACACTACATGCTGGAAAGAGGATGTGGGTGCTTTAGCCCCTGGGTACTACTTAAGGCACTCAGTTTCCTTGAAGGATGTGGAAAAAGAAAAAAAAAAAAAAAAAAAAAACTCTGTGCTCTTTTGGAAGTTTATATTTAAAGGTGCCTGTGATCTAATACCATATGCTTGGATGGACTTTCACTTTTTATTTCAGATACAACATTGAAATTCAGTTCAATTGTCACCTCTTCCATGAAGCTTTCCCTGACCCTTCCCAATGACCCTCAGAATCCGGGTCTTGTCTTCTTTTGTGCTCCCCTCATCTCCTGTATTCATTATCTTCACAGTTATCACAGTGTCCTAGGATCATTAACTTGTTCACTTATCTGTCTGTATGCCTTTCTGTCCTATGCGATTGTAATTAGGGACTGTCTCTTGGTTTTTCTGTGTATCCAGTTCATGACCCCATATCCTGTTCTTTGTAGATGTTCTGGTTTTGTTGAGTAGATGAATAGATGCAGAAATGAATAAATTCAAATGTCAGGCTTCCGTGAAGATACTACCTATTTTAGCAGGTGTATCAAGGACTCTGTAACATGTCCATAATGTGAGGGGAGCATTTTGTGGCCTAAGGAGTTTGTTGGAGTCAAGTTGCCTCCCCCCTGTTTCCTGTGTTCTGCCCTAGAGGTGGCCCCAGCCGTTGTGGCTGGTTGTTAAAATGAGTTCAGACCATCTGCTGATGGGCCCCGACTTCCAGTCTCAAGGCAGGTGAGTCTGCCGGCTACTCCCTGCTTGTTGGACTTTGCCTGTGGCTTTCTGCTCTTTCTTATTACTCAAGAGATGCTTCTCCCCGCTTTCATTTTGCTGTGAAGTCATCTTCATCTCAGACTGACATAGGAAAATTTCCTTGAGAAGACTGTTGATTCCCTGTGGCTGTTAACACATGTATTTCCCAGAATTCCCCCAGATAATCCTTAAAAAGGACATTATACATCAGGCTGTTTCCTGAGTAGGGAGCTATAAAGGAAACTCATTTCTTATATCTGGGTCTTCACATCTGAAGTATTGGTGAAAGTGAAGTGAAAATCGCTCAGTCGTGTCTGACTCTTTGAGACCCCATGGACTATACAGTTCAGTTCAGTTCAGTCACTCAGTCGTGTCCGACTCTTTGCGACCCCATGAATCGCAGCACGCCAGGCCTCCCTGTTCATTACCATCTCTCGGAGTTCACTCAGACTCACATCCATCGAGTCACTGATGCCATCCAGCCATCTCATCCTCGGTCGTCCCCTTCTCCTTCTGCCCCCAATCCCTCCCAGCCTCAGTCTTTTCCAATGAGTCAGCTCTTCGCATGAGGTGGCCAAAGTACTGGAGTTTCAGCTTTAGCATCATTCCTTCCAAAGAAATCCCAGGGTTGATCTCCTTCAGAATGGACTGGTTG